>JBBBDQ010000528.1:1802500-2170000 GCA_037127315.1 Ascarosepion bandense | reverse complement strand
ATATCAAATAAGATTTTTTTCATCGTAAATTGAATTTTGAAGGCTAAATAAGTCCTTTGAGTAAATGGTATCATGGCTGAGACTAAGAACTACAATTATACCTACTTACAACCAAACCCGAAGCAAAAACTCAAATAAAAGGGCTGAAAAACTGATTTTGATCAGACCCGGTATCTTGCCTTTTATATATATATATATATTATCAATTTTCTGCACTATTGTAAGAACTACAATCTTGAAACTTCTGAATCCCATTTCTTATGTCTTTGTCTAGGAGTGTATCAAATTTGATTAAAGCCCGATTTTTTTTTTGATTATCGATTTTCAATATTTATCGGGGGTACCTCGACACAAAACCTAGCTAAGAACACTCGCAGTCGCTTATAGTACAACTGTGTAAATTTTCAAGAAAATTGGTTCAGTCGTTTCGGAGTCTATAGGTAACAGGGACACACACACACACACACACAGAGACAAAGTTCCATTTATAAATAAGTTTAGATACTACAACTCAAAAGTTATAAAATTTTGGTGTTAAAACACCATCAGGCAGTAACATATGGTTAATTTATATGGTAATATATATATATATATATATATAGATAAGGTAATTATAAAAAAAGAAAAGAATAAAGAGATGAGCCAATGAGATGAATTAAGTGGGGTAGGAGGTTATGACATTTTAAAGAATGGTGTGTGTACGACTCATAGACAGTAGTGTTTCAATGTTTTTGCCAGACATAATAATGGAGAGAGAACAAAAAAAAAAAAAGCAGGAAGATAGAGAAAGAAAAGGGGAAGCCTAGCAAAGAAAAATTCAAATGTTGGAAAAGATAAACTAAAATAAAGTAAATAGAAAAAAATATAATCAAGACCAACATAAAAGATTAGAATAATGATAAAATAAAAATAAATTCTTAAGAGGATTTGTTCATGAGTACAAATAAAAGAATAATCCGGTTCTTGGCTTGACTGTAAACTGCATTCGGCAGCAAGGCCTCTGATTGTGAGGAGCATGGAATGACCTCTTAATTGCTGTCGTTCCCCAGTCCACCCTGATCCGGAATGGTAGCACCTGTTAGGGTCCCAGCTATGGGCAAATAATTAACCTCCAAACTGGGGTCAAAACACTATGAAAGTATAAAAATAGACTTTTATAGAAATATATACATAAAAATATGCATTTTTGAAGGAATATCACCAACAATACATTTTTGAAGAAAAAATTATTGCCATAACATATTTTTCAAGGAAAAAAAAATTTTCAGCAAGACATTTTTTAATACAAAACTAGAAGATATTTTCAGTTTTCTAAAATAAAGAAGAATAAAAACAAAATATTTCATTAAAATCTGACTAAATCAACCTTTTCACTATAACCGAACATTAGAAAAAAAAACCCCTTAAAACCCACCCACCTTTTTGGCATTAAATAACCCACAGAGGTTGATATGTTGTTAAACAAAACTCAAAAGAATAATTGTAATTAACCAAATTGCCAGTTCAATAAGCTAATTTTAATTTCAAGTTAGAAAACAAGCAAATATTGAAAATGCTGAGATAAATTTGAGAAAATTTCAGATAGATTTAAGGGTATAGAAGATGGTGAAAATGAGTGATTTCATTATGTTGGTTTAATAAGTCAGTCTTGGGGAATTTTATTGTATGGATTTTTTTCTTGTCAGCAAATGAAACTTATTTCTTGTAGCAATTTACATGTTCTAGCTTTTGTTAATATTTTCCATTTAAATGTCGGATTTTTATTTGCATCTTTCAATTGCCAGTAGTATTAAGAGAGAAAAGTAGAATTATTTGCCCTATTATTGAAAGATAAGATATGCTGGTAAAATCAAGATGTAATATTATTGTTAGAACATCTGCTATAATGTTTGGCAACATTAGAGTTTTCGGAAATTGAGATTGTACCTTGGTATACAACAGAATCTGTAAGGTATTTATTTTGCAATGGATATATTAGGATTATGACAATTGCTGGAACTTGTGTAATTATCATCATTAATGGTAAGTTGGTTATAATTAATATCATAATGTTGTTTTATAATTTTATTATTGTTTTTTTTATTATATCGAGATTATCAGTGTAGTTATAACTAAGTTTCAGTGTATTTTTATTAAAAATTTTTACTAAGTGGATTATTAGTTGGAAAGTATTTTTTGAAATAGATTAAAGAATTTATTGTTTAAACTTGGTACTAACCGTTTGGTTAAATGGTAGTGTGTATCAAATTATTTTCCCATTTCAATTATGTTTAGTATTCTGATTGATTTGTTTATTATATTTATTCTCTTTGCAATTATAACCGCCATATTTTTTTTTTTTTAAAGAGCTGTATTATAGTAATGGCTATGCTGATGGAAAATATTTTCAGTGAAGGAATTATTGTTAATTCTGTGTTCAACTGAATGTGGTATATGTTTAATAATAGATGGTGGGTGATTTGATTTAGGATGTATAGAAATGTGATTAGCGTTATGTTTTACATATAGTAAGTACTAAGTCAAGTGTAACATCTAGAAAGTCACCTTTTCTGAGGTTGGTATTTACTATTACTTTAAGATTATAGTTTTACAGTATTCTATGTATGTCTGCATTGTGTTCCAGTGGATATTGGCTCGGAACGAGAAATCGGGGAGCCAAGTTCGAATTCCAGCTGAATTCATTGCATTCACTTACGCGCAAATACCCTTGGGAAAGGTATTAATCCATCTTTTCCTTCCAGTTATGGGTTAAATAACAGGACAGATTGGGTTCTATAGCCTTGGCTGGCAACCGGTTTACCGCAGAAAGCAATGGCAACCTACCGTGGGATAATCTTCTGCCCAGTCAGTCAGACATGATCGCCCAAGTGTGTTTCATGTATGGCACTTAACTAACTGACTGATGTATGTCTGTATTTACAGATTCTATCTACTTTTGAGTTGGTGGAATTATAGATTATCATGAGAATTATAGTTGGTGGAATTATAGATTATCATGAGACCATCATCTCTATAATATCCGATATCTTTTATATCGAAATCACGATGATTGTAAAAAATAAAAAGACTTTCAAAATCTGATGATTCGGCAAAATCCAGTGGTCCTATGGCAATGTCAAATGGATTGTCATGGATTTCTTTTATCCAACATTAGTTCTTGTTACTGTAGAAAGTATTTTTAGTGGATACATGTTTCAGTTGCTATTTGTTTATTATTTTCTTAAATTAAGAACAGTTGTTATTAATTTCACTATTTAAAAAAATAAAAACGAGACATTGGCTTCCTCGAGTTTAAATGAAAAACAAAACTGTAAGGAAATGTGATTGGCAATAAATTACTTTATTAGATGCAAAGACCAAAAACCCAAAAAGAGCATGTTTTTGTGTGTGAGTATGTATGTGTATATATATATATATATATATATATATATATATAGTTGTAAATAATCAAGTCTGATAAAAAAGAACTGGCAAGGTTTGCCTGCTTAATTCAATTAAATATAATAACTAATTAATTAAATAAATATAATTAATGTGTGAATGTAAAAAAAAAAAAAAATAAATATTTTTTCTTTAACTTTTTTGTGTGGCCTCATTGCCAATAGCTGTTTCACATGACGTCATACCAAACCATTTCAAACTTGTAGCTTCTGAAATTCAGTCAAAGGAATTCTAATTACCACACAAACACCACATTGGTTCTTGATAATGACTGCAATAGGCAAAAGTATTTGAATAAAAATAACAAATTATCAATTTTGGACAGTTCATCGACAACTTTGAATATAATACATAAAAAATATAACGTACTGACCTTGTTGGTTCTTTTTAATCAAACTTGTTTGCTGCCTAAATATACTTTATATGTTATGAATAAAGTATATATAATGCTGTGGATGTGTGTTGTGGTGCATTGGATATTGGCTCAGGACAGGAAATTGGAGAGCTGAATTTGACTTTCAGTTAAATTTATTACATTCACTTACACACAAATTGCCTTGGAAAAGGTATTAATCTATCACTTCTCTCTCTGTCTGTGGGTTAAATAGCAGGACAAATTAAGTTCTATAGCCTTGGTTAACAACCAGTCTACAGCAGAAAGTAAAATCTTTTACCCAGTTATCTCTTGAGACTGGTCCAGGACATGACGGTAAACTGCATCTGGCAGCAAGGTCTCTGATTGGGAGGTTGTGAGGAGCATGGAACCACCTCTTAATTGCTGTTGTTCTCAGGTTCACCCTGACCCGGAGTGATAGCACCTGTTAGGGTCCCAGCTATGGGCAAATAGTTAACCTCCAAACTGGGGTCAAAACACTATGAAAGTATAAAAATACACTTTTATAGAAATAGACTTTTATAGAAAAAAAATATATTTTTAAAAGAAAAATATTACCATAACACATTTTTGAAGGAAAAAAATTATTTTCAGCAAAACATTTTTGAATACAAAACTAGAAAACATTTTCAGTTATTTTAAATTAGAGAAGAATAAAAAAAAATTTTCATTAAAATCTGACTAAATAAACCTTCTCAGTATTACCAAACATTAAAATAAATACCTTAAAACCACATCCTTTTGGCATTAAATAACCCAGAGAAGTTGATATGCCTTAAACAAAGCTCACACTCTTTTGAGACATATATATATATATATATATATATATATATATATATATATATATATATAATTAAATTTGTTTTTTATTTAAAATTAATTTGCATTGCAATACAGAAATTTTTGTGTTTTGAGATTTTTACCTTGTCATCAGGCAATGTTGACTTATTGTGAAAATGATTTACATTTGAATGCATAAAACTATACGCTTATTTAAAGAGTGATATGGTTGGGGGAAGATAGAAAAAAATTGTATTTACTTTAGCTAATCAGAATTAGGTTCAACTTTTAAAATTTGAAAATATAGCTTATGTTTTGGGAAATACAGGTTTTCTTTTTTCAATTCTAACCGGAAAGTGTCAGTCAATTAAGCTACTGTCTAGACTGCTCTCTTCTGGTGCTATGTATCTATTCTTGTTACAAGATTATTGTCTTGTCTTTCTTTGTATCCCAGCATTTTTTAAAAACAGAAGAAAGAAAACATTTTATATTTTTAATCTAACTTAAAGGGACCTTTGAGTATCATTATTCTATTTTTATCTTGGTTTAGTGCATTTTATTTCTTATTTTTTCCTAAACTCTTAATTTGTAAAAATTTTAATATCTATTTAATTAATATTATAATATAAAACAAATTGTCAGATATATGTAAGCTAATGGATATTCTTTTATGACAAAGTTTTTAACCATATTTTAAGGTGAACATTTTACAATGTTTACATGTAACTTTTATTTCACTGTGTTTATTTAATAGATTTTTATTCTTGAGAAATTTAAAAATATATTTTTTCATAAAGACACAAGGAGCATGAGTCATTTAAAGAATTACATTTTATTTTATTTTATTTTTTTTTTTTAAATTTCCATTTTATTGTAGGAGTTTTATTTGTTTTAGATACCAAAAGTATTTCAATAAGGATGTTCTATTTCTGTACTTATTAAGTAATGAAGAAGTATATTGATAAAATCTTTTTTTCAGCAAATTCTTAGTGCTGCCAACATAAATCTTTATATCTCTAGGGTTTTCTGGAGAAGAAATAGTACATTGATAAACTGTGGATTCTGTGAGGTACCTGTTTTTCAATGGACACTATAAGGTTTCTACAATTACATTTATTACAGTCTAAATTATTTTTAGAGTAATCCGTTAAGCAATATTTTCAATAAAATACTCTAAAATTAAGTTATAGTTGTATGATAATCTGGAAAAAATTATAAAAAAATCATATTTTAAATAAAAATTTAAACCTAATTGAAAATAAAAATCATTCAGAAACTGAAATCAATAATTTAGACAGTAATAAATTAATTGTGGAAACTCAATAGAGTGTCCTTTGGAAAGCAGGTGCCTTACAGAATTCATAGTTTATCAATGTACGATTTCTTCTATGGAAAACCATAGTAATATGAAGATTTATGTTGGTAGTACTAAGAATTAGTACTACGAACATAGAATAATTTTATTTTCTTCTTTTTTTTTTTTATAAGCATTTCACCCCGAGCAAGGCATGTCACTGCCACTACTGCGCAGGGGGCTACATAGTGGAGAAAGGATGATTAAATATAGGAAATGTCAGAGGGTGGGTGATAGGTGGGTAGGGATACCGAGAATGGTTAAATATAGGAAATGTCAGAGGGTGGGTGATAGGCGGGTAAGGATACCGAGAATGAGGGTTGGGTAGATAAGAGTGTTCTGAGAATAATTGGGAGTTAGTGATAGGAGGTGTCTATTGACCCTACATTTAAACACCTGGAGATTGTAGCTGTCAGGAAAGCAGACTTGTGGAAGGGAGTTCCACAGGCGGGAAGCGCAAGAAAAGAAGCTGTTGGAGTAGAATTTACGGTTACATCTTATTTGTTTAACTGTAAAAGGGTGGGACCTAGTTGCTAATCTAGTATCTCGTGTAAATTCGTGCTTAGGCGGCACCAGTGATCTAAGCTCATCGGAGCAGTAGCCATGAAAGTACTTGTAGAAGAGGCACAGGGAAGCCACATCATGCCGGTGAGTGAGCAGCTGAAGCCGGACTGCCAAGTCAGTATCAACCACGTTACAGATCCTCCTTTGTATTTTGTCAAGAAGCCCAAGGAGAGCAGCAGAGGCACCTGACCAGATATGGCAGCAATATTCAATACACGGGTGGATGGTAGATTTGTATATGTGCAGAATAGATTCAGGTGGGGAAAAACTTCCGGGCCCTGCATAGAGAGCCGACTTTCATAGCGGCAGATTTGGCAATGGATTCGATATAGTCATTCCATTTGAGGTCCACCGAAAGTGTAAGGCCAAGGAGGCATAGTATTTTACTCTCTGGGAGGCTAGCCTGTCCCATGCTAATGGGAGGTAGATGCAATTGTCTATGGTGGTTAGTTGATAACAGCTTCATTTTAGAAGCATTGAAATTTACTAGCCATTTCCTACCCCAGGCCATTACGGATTGGAGGTCCTTTTCAAGCATGGCAGCGAGGTTCGCTTTGTCGCCCACACCTGGTTTTTGATTGATGCGAGAGTAGATTGTTGTGTCATCAGTGTACATGCCTACTTGGGATCTAAGGGTGTTGGGGAGATCATTAATGTACATAAAAAAGAGCGTAGGACCTAGGATAGAACCTTGAGGGACGCCCGTGTTCGTATGGTAGTTTTGGGAGGCATGCCCATTTAATACTACCTTCAATGTGTGGTTAGAGAGGAATGACTGGATGAGGTCAAACAGATGTCCAGTTATCCCGTAGCTCCGCAGTTTGCACAAGAGGCCAGCATGCCAGACCCTGTCGAACGCTTTGGAGATATTCAAGGCAACGGTTCGGGCTTTGCCATTCTTGTCAAGTGCCCGGTATATGTACTCGGTAATGGTCGTCAGCATATCAGCAGTAGACCTGGTGAAGCGAAACCCGTACTATTTGTCAGAGAGAAGCCTGTGGGCTGTGAGATGCTGAATCACCTCAGCATTAATAATGGCTTCAAAAACTTTGCCAAAGATCGGAAGGAGACTAATAGGATGGTAATTGGTGGGGTCTGAGGGTTCGCCAGAATTCTTAAATATAGGAACTACACAGGAGGACTTCCAACAGGCAGGAAAACAGGAAGCAGATAGGCAGAGGTTATAGAGTTTAGAGAGTACAGAGGAGAGTTCTGGGGCACATTTATACTATGGAATTCCGTCACCACCGCTCACTTTGTGTGGGTCAAGTTGTGCAATTATCTTGGCGACCAGCAAGGGTGTAATGTGGACGTTATTTAGTTGAGCCTTAGTTCTGGGTGGGAAGTCGGGTGTAGGTATTCCTAACGAGTTATTATGCGTTCATAATAAAAGCATAGTTTACTACAACATGAGCCATTGTGTTTCGTTGCCTGCTAATTGTATTTGGTGTCAGTAATGAAACATTTGGATGTATACATATGTATCTTAGCATGTCTGCAAAGGTATTGTATGTATTCGTGAAATGCTTACAGAGTTATTGTTGCTTAAAGTGGTGAAAAAGTAATAAAGATAGGAAAGTGTTAAAAATGTAATGTATGTCGAACATATGTAGTTGACTTAGTAAGAAATCTATCTGTTAACTGAGACCAGTTAATTATCAGGAAATGGGAGAATCGATAAATTGGTTGAGACAAAACCTCTGAAATCCCCCCAGCCCCTTTAATAGTCTGGATATGGTAACAATTGTGTTGTTTTTAAGTTTCTATATATAATGATCTCTCACAGAAAAATATTTCACTGCCTGATGAGGTGCTAATAAGCAGTCACTGCAACAAAATATTCTTGTGTTGCAGTAAACTGTTTTTACTATAAATACTTGTAATAAAAATATTATATATATATATATATATATATATATATATATATATATATATATATATAAAATGTTCATCTAAGTATTGAGCACTTTTAAAAAAAGTAAATCAATACAGTTAACTTCTAACCCATTAGTTTGTACTATTAGTAAGAGATATATGTAAACATTTTTATTTCATCTCCAGTAAGGCAATAAAGCCACTAAGATGCAAGGGTTAGTGAGTGCTAAGGGAGTATGAGGAGTATTTTCTTTTTAATCATATCACCCCGAGCAAGGTGGCAACACCACTGATGTGCAGGGGGCTACATAAGAGCAAAAAGATTAAGTAGAAGAGAGTGAAGAAGAAGAAGACGAACCAGTTAGAAAGGAGCAAGAGAAGGACGGGAATACAGGCGCGATGACAGCTGCAAAGGTGGAGAGAAAGGAAAGGATACACAGGGTGGTGAAAGAATTAGTCAAGTAGTTAATAGATGAGTATTGACATTGCATTTAAATTCCTGGAGGTTGTAGCCGTCAGGAAAGCAAGAATGTGGAAGTGAGTTCCACAGGCGGGAAGTGCGAGAGAAGAAGCTGCAGGAGTAGAATTGTCGTCTGCATTTGGTTAATCTAACTGTGAATGGGTGGGAACCCAGATGCCAATCTGGTTGCATGAGTAAACACCTGTTGCAGAGGTACCAGTGACTTAAGTTCGTTGGAGAGACAAAAATAAAATCTTATATAAGTTTTTTTTTTTATCCCCCCCGCTGTGGCTTTTGCTAATTTGTGGGCACACACACACACACATATGAGGGGGTGCTGAAAATTTTTCATTTTGATATTTTTCCCAAAATCTCATCAGCCACAAGTTGCTTTTCCTTTCCTTTTCTTCAAGTGTTTTTTTTTTAAGACTGAAAATTTTTCAGCACTCTTTCTTATATAGATATGCATTGTATATATATATATGTGAATTTCTTTACATTGCATCTTTATAAGTATGCCGAAACCTTTTTATTTATTTTAATAGACTAATTATTTCTGAGATTTTAGTCTTCAATACAAAGTGAAAAGATGAAAGATTTCTTTCTTCTTAGATCTCAACAGACCTTATCATTATCTTTACTGTTTGTTGATTAAATATTTTAACATCGTGAGAAAGCAATAAAACCAGACTTTAAAGGTAAACAAATTAAGTGATTTCGTTAAGCAATAAAATAATGGATCATATGCTATAAAGATATTAGCACAGAATTAACAAAGGAATTTCAGTAATTTCAATTGTTTAAAGTGCATGTTGTTAAAAAGCAAAAGACATGAGACTTTTTAGTTTGGTGTTTGTCATTTTGCTTTTATGATGTTTGATTGAATAAACTTTTTTTTTTTGTGTGTGTGTGTGTGTAAATTTGAGAGGAGTCATTAACATTCCAACTTTTTGTTTGGTCAGTTGAGCTCCTTCTTTGCATCTTGATGTTGTTAGGACAACAAATTTGTTGAAACATTCTTTAACCCTTGTTCTATTTGAAATTAAATATGTGTGGGGCCATTTGTAATGACTTTTCTCTATCTATTCTAATGTCGGAGAGGAAGTGGGGATGTAGACAGACACCTGACTTAATCGGCCTTTTACAAGGTTGGTGGGGGGGACATGATATTCAGGTAGATGGATAACAAGGTCATCTTGCAGGTTATTGTGGATGTTTAATGATTCACATCTCACTAGGTGCCTCTTAGATGAGGTACCATAACAGATTAAATGAAATTTAGTCTAAATGGATAGTGTGGCTTGTTATAGACTATTAACATGGATGTGTGTTTTTATTTATTTTTATATATATATATATATATATATATATATAATAACAAGACCGACTCTGTAAGTATCTAAATCCTAAAATTATACGAAAATAAACTTTGAGGACAACAAATAACAGACAGAATCTAACTCCGTTACTGTCCGTCGCTATAAGGCGTTGGACAAGAGGGGGAAAAAAAAAGAAAACTGCGGAATACAGACAATACATACAATACCCCGCAGAAAAGAAAAAAAAACCCAAACGGAACCAACCACAAAGAAAGAAAAAGTGCTCGATACAGAACTAACCAAAGTGGAATAACAAAGAGGAAGCAATGTAGAGCAAAGACACGTAAAAAAATCACAAGATCGCCAAAACCTACTGCGGTTTCACGCAACGGCTCGTCAGGCTGTTGTGTGAAGCCGCGGTAGGTTTTGGTGATCTTGTGATTTTTTTTACGTATATATATATATATATATATATTAATAATAATATTTATTAATAAATTATAACATTGATATGTTACAATATCACTACAAAAGTAGCTATTTTGTTTTGACACTTTTTGTGTCTTATCAAGTGATGTGGTTATTTCAAAATTGAAATCACTTGATAAGACACAGAAAGTGTCAAAACAAAATCACTACTTTTGTAGTGATATTGTAACATATCAGTGTTATAATTTATTAATAAATATTATTATTATTAGCTCTACTTTGTATTGAGCACTTTTTTAAAAATAGTGTTTCTTTGGTTGGATGGGGGATATTATTCCACCCATACTTGGAGATATATATATATATATATATATATATATATATATATATGCACATACACGTGTGTGTGTGTGTGTGTACACTAGTTTCATTAAATATAACTTACAAGGTATTGTGGTTAAGTTTTTTTTTTTCTGTTTTGTTTTTTAAATTTGTTGACTGTTTAGTTATGCAGTAATAAATATGAACAACAGAAAATTATATTAAATAAATGTATTACGGAAGAAAATAGTATTTACAAAATGGGGTTAGTAATCATACAGGAAACAAGGTATTAATTGTACGTCTCTTCGTATGATGTAGAGTCCGATTATAATCACTTCCCGGTTCACTAACGGAAGTATCCGACTGACTTGTTAGCACAGTTCCAATCACTCTAGCACTGGTATATCGCTACTGTGACATTACCACCACCAACACCGATGTCTTGACACTACCACTATTTGTAGTGCATGGAATAGTTCATTTATCATTAAAAGGGTGGAGAGCACCCTAACATTGACAGATTTTTTTTTAGTCTCCATGGTTGTTTTTATTTGTAGATTTAGACTGGGGTGTTGTAATTTCTTATAATAACCCAATTTGTGCAAAATTACATAAATATTGGCTTTATTAGCTCATTCAGTGATATTAGAATTGTTATTTTAATTCTTTTGTGGCAATTTCGAGTTTTGTAGAATACTGTTACAGTTATTGTGAAGAATGTGATCTTTTAGACTTTTTGCCTTGTGCATTGTGGTGTAATGCATATCAGCTCTGAATGAGAAATCGGATGGCTGAGTTCAAATTCCAGTTGAATTCATTGCAATCACTTATGCACAAATCCCCTTGAGAAAGATATTAATCCATCTCTTCTCCCTCCAGCTATACGTTGAACAGCAGGATGGATTAGGTTCTATAGCCTTGGCTGGCAACCAGTCTATCACAGTAATGTCAACCTACTGCAGGAAAATCTTCTACCCAGTAAGTCATTGATTGAAAGAGATATGATTGCCCAAGTGTGTATCACATATGGCACTTAATTAACTGACCTTGAGAAGATCACAGGTTTTGAGGGAGTTTTATTAATTTCTCTGTGTGCATATATTTGTGCACACAATATAAACTGTTGACATTCAACTGAAATGCAATTCAGACAAAAGCAAGCTAACCTTGATATGTAAGGTATGAAAAGGAAGCTTGCAGAGAAAGATTTGTAGAAGTCCCAACAAGATGTGTTTTCCATAAATAGCTAACCTTGCTCTGGGGCTGGTCTCTGACAAAGCTGGTAGTGTTATGTTTTGATTAAAGTCAGTCAGTTAAGTGCCATACGTGATACACACTTTGGATGATCATGTCTCGAAAGAGACATGACTGACTGGGCAGAAGATTATCCCACAGTAGGTTACCATTGCTTTCTGCGGTAGACTTGTTGCCAGCCACGGCTATAGAACCCTGTCCTATTATTTAACCCATAACTGTAGGGAAGAGACAGATTAATACCTTTTTGAACTTGGATCCTCGATTTGTTGTTCTGAGTTGATATTCACTGCACCACAACACACATCCACTTAAAGAAGTTTCCTTGAAAAATAAAAAAGGATACAGGTTCAATTCCTGTCACAAGTACAATTTTTCTTCAGTAGGATTTCCCAAACTAGGTTGTTGTTAATTCCACTGTTTAAGAAAATAAAAAAAACCAACCTATGTACCTAACTCCAACCTATGTACCTACAAAATATAATGTTTATCATTATGTCAGATAAAAAAAGGTTTAAAATCTTATATATGATTTTTTTTCTTTTTTTTTCTTTTTTTTTTCTTTTTTTTTAAATAAAACCTTTGACAAAAAGCACTTTTTTTTTTTAAAAAGAACTTAAATTATTGAAAAAGTGCTGAATGTGATTTCTAAAAATTAAACTTATGGGTTAAATAACAGGGTAGATTGGGTTCTGTAGCCTTGGCTGGCAAGTATTCTACCAGAGAAAGTAATCAAAACCTACTACGGGATAATCTTCTACCCAGTCAGTCATGTCTCTTTCGAGACATGATCACACAAGTGTGTATCACGTATGGCACTTAAATGACTGACATTGCTTCAATGTAAATTTTGTCTTGGAGGTTCTCAAATTAATAGATGCTTTGTAAACAACATTGTTTTTAGAACAATTTCATTTGAGAGGGCACAAATATGACTTTGTACAAACACACATTGCATTCTTTAAAATGTTAATTACATTTGTGCTATTTTAATGCTGCCTTTTAATTCTTTGAATATATTTTTGTTCAATAAAAATAAACCTGTCTTTACCATCTTTCAGTATTTCTCTATTATACCTTTTAGAAAAGTTCCACTTTGTTGAGCAGAGGGATGTTCTCTTGAAAAGTACAATTTTGACCTCGTAAATTCAATAGTCAATTATTATCCTCATAATTCATAATCTTCCTATTGACTCCTCTTTCAGTCTTGTCACACACCTTTATCATTACCATCTTATAACACTGACATTCTATCTTTAGTTGCACTTGAGCCTTGTATTGGGTGAATTTTTAGTACAAAAATATTTTAAAAAAAAATATGCCATAAATAATATTCAGAATTGGGACCTCAGAAATGGAATTAATCTGAATCTACAGTACTTACATTATTTGTACTATTATCCTCATCTTTTTTCCTATTTGTATGATGTTTCAGTCGTTGTACACTCCGGCCTTCTAGAAATTTCGAACCGAACCCTTTATTACAATCACTGTGGTATATGAACTTCATTCCTTGTGGGAAGCCTCGATTGGAAGTCATTAGTTATCTCCCTCTAACCCTGCAAGTTACTTGTTCACCACTGCTGTCGCCTGGTATTGAACTCACAACTCTAAGAGTTAAGTCAGGAACTAACCAATGTCTATATCCCCTGGGCAAAGAACAACTGAATGTTTGGGACTTATAAACCTAATGTTCAGTAACCCTTGTTTTTTATTACCAGAGTTCATATTGCAATTTTTTATGATGTTAATGGTTTTCGCTAGTATTTTTTATGATGTTAATGGTTTTCGCTAGTATTTTTTATGATGTTAATGGTTTTCGCTAGTATTTTTTATGATGTTAATGGTTTTCGCTAGTATTTTTTATGATGTTAATGGTTTTCGCTAGTATTTTTTATGATGTTAATGGTTTTCGCTAGTATTTTTTATGATGTTAATGGTTTTCGCTAGTATTTTTTATGATGTTAATGGTTTTCGCTAGTATTTTTTATGATGTTAATGGTTTTCGCTAGTATTTTTTATGATGTTAATGGTTTTCGCTAGTATTTTTTATGATGTTAATGGTTTTCGCTAGTATTTTTTATGATTTTGTTAATGGTTTTCGCTAGTATTTTTTATGATGTTAATGGTTTTCCCTAGTATTTTTTATGTTTTCAATACCAGACTACAGCATGGTTAGTGGGGGGGATAACCCTCGATTTTTAATTGAGGCTTTACACAAAGAATGAGGATGATATACCCCAGTGATTGTAATAAAGTGTTCAGTTTGAAATTCCTAGCACCTGAAGAAGGCCAGAACATACAATGTCCAAAACGTCGTACAAATGGCAACAAAGATGAGGACAATAGTCCAAATAATGTAAATACTGTAAATATTACCTCATCCCAGAAATATAGACAAATAGAATGATCTATTATTAAACGTCGTACAAATGGCAACAAAGATGAGGACAATAGTCCGAATAATGTAAATACTGTAAATACTACCTCATCCCAGAAATATAGACAAATAGAATGATCTATTATTAAATGTCGTACAAATGGCAACAAAGATGAAGACAATAGTCCAAATAATGTAAATACTAGACAAATAGAATGATCTATTATTAAACATCGTACAAATGGCCACAAATATGAGGACAACAGTCTGAATAATGTAAATACTACCTCATCTCAGAAATATAGACAAATACTAATCTGAATCTACTTTAAATTTTTTTTTATTCACCACTATGACCTTCATAGATATCATTGTGCCAGAAGACCATAAATTCTGTTTTCTAACATCAAGAAAAATTCATAGTACAGATGTTGTTCAATAAATCACCAGTTGAGAATTTGTTTTTGTTTTCAATGCCAGAAATGGATGATGCGACGAAAAGACTAATACGGTAAAAGATTACACTGATAATTTCTCTGATAAGAATATCAAGAAATATAATCATCGTTTCCTTATTAGTTTCACTTTCACTCTCTTTAATTTTCAATTTCTCCTGCCAGAAGCCAAATTTATTTGTTTCTTCTCACTTAAATTAATTAGCTATTTGCAGATATAAGAGATAAAAAATGATTCTTGTTATAAAATTCACTGCAATATTTGCTTATATTTCTGAGATGAGGTATTGTAATTATTTATACTATTTAAATTCAGACTGTTGTCCTTGTCTTTGCTGCCATATTCATGACACTTTGGTCTTTGTATACTCTGGCCTTTTTCCGGTGATTAGAATTTTGAGCTGAACCTTTTATTTTGTCCACTGGGATAGAATGCTCTAGTTCCACCAATCACGTCCCAGTGTTAGTTATCTCCCTTTAACTTTTGAAGTTTTGTTCCCCTCTGCTGAATAATGACCATATAATAATGTCCATATCTAATCTAAACTTATTTATAAATGGAGCTTTGTGTGTGTGTGTGTGTGTCCGTTACCTATAGACTCTGAAACGGCTGAACCAATTTTCCTGAAAATTTACACAGCTGTACTATAAGTGTCTGCGAGTGTTCTTAGCTAGGTTTTGTGTCAAGGTACTCTCGATAAATATTGAAAAAATCGGGTTATAGAAGGAGTGGTCCGATTTTAATCAAATTTGATACACTCATAGACAAAGACATAAGAAACGATATTCAGAAGTTTCAAGGTTGCAGTTCTTACAATAGTGCAGAAAATTGAAAATATATATTTTAAAAATCTTTCATTACACCCGAGCAATGCCGGGCTATACTGCTAGTAATCTATAATTTAGTGAAGAATACTGAAAAAATAATTCAACTAATGATTTATCTATACTTACCTTTGTATTTTTTTTATTTGGAATCATAAATTGTGTGTGTGCAGGGGATGTGGTGTAATGAATAGCAAGCTTGTCTCACAGGAACAATTATGACTGAATAGTTCATACGATCCTCACTGTGTGCTCTATACTTTTGGCCTTGTGCCACATCTAAGCTACACTTAGAAAACCATGAGCCACAATTGTGAAATGTGGGGTGGGCGTGGTGACCACAGTGGTGCAAAAGTAACCAGCAAGCCATTGCATTACTCTGCCTTGAATGGCACCATGAACCACATTTGTGAGATAGAGGGCAATGGTGACCAGTAGCACAAAATGTGCTAACTGAATAAATGATGATCTCACACACACTAGTCCTGGGTATGATAATAAACTGCATTCAACGGCAAGGCTTCTGATTAGGAGAATGGTGGTTTTGAGGAGTGTGGCACCACCTCTCAATTTTTGTTATTCTTGGATCCATTCTGACCTGGAGTGGAAGCGCCTGTTAGAATCCCAGCTCTGAACAAATAGTGAACCCCTTAACAAAAAGAAAAAAAACTATGAAAGTATAAAAATACATAGCATCAATACCTGTTTATATTAAAAAAAAATACCTACACTACCTATTTATAGTAAAAACAATAGATTTTTATTTGTTGTTGAAGGCATAAAAAATGCTTTCAAAATATTTAGATTTCAGCACTAAGTAACCCATAGAGATGTTGATATGCCATTTAACAAAATCAACTAACTAATCAACTAACCGCACACGCACACACATATTTCATTCCGAGATTATCAAGGGACTTGTGCATCAAACAAGGATATTGAAATGGTAGTCTGGTGTCAGAATGCAAAGAGATTTTAAGTGACGTATATAGTTTTATGCTAAATTGAATATCAAAGAATATTTGATCTTCAATGAGGTTTTTATTCATCTATTCTAATGAGTATGTTTATAATATGTAAAATCAGATTTCAAACCAGAGCTTCATACTGAATCTAAGAAGTTCAGTAACTGATGTGCAGACTAGTGCTCTCTGATTCAGACAGTTTCTGCCTTGTCTTTGAGACAGTGATCAAACATTCTAATGCATTGTATACTGCTAGGAGGGCTTTCATCATAGTGGATACTTCAGAAAGAATGAAAAAAGCATTGTGCCACAATGTCTGAATCCCAAGTGAGTAATTTATCAGAGGATTGTGTGTTTTACATGAGAGATGACATCAACAGGTGGC
Source organism: Ascarosepion bandense (assembly GCA_037127315.1). Lineage (NCBI taxonomy): Eukaryota > Metazoa > Mollusca > Cephalopoda > Sepiida > Sepiidae > Ascarosepion > Ascarosepion bandense. The sequence goes on along the minus strand of JBBBDQ010000528.1, from coordinate 2,152,796 downwards.
ATGGTACAGACGGAAGAGAAGAACTGATTAAGTAGAGAACAAGGTTCAAACCACTGCTAAGGCAGCTGATATTTATTGTAATATGTTTGTAGTTATGGGGATTCAGCCCACAAAGTGCTTGGTTAGGGAGGTGCAACAATTTGAAGGAATACTATCAAGATTGTTACAATGGGGTTGTTACTTTATTACACATTTTTAGTAAGTACTATTTTTGACTATTTTTAATTTATACTTTTTAAACTGATCCATTCTTTTTTGCTAAATTACAAATACTCATCTCCAGTTAAGATTCTCAGATGAAGTATTTTCCTCATTTCACATATTTGATTCTGTCCCATGTTTCCCACCCGACAGAAATAGTAATTGTCTTCAGTGGTTTAGAGATATTTTGGTAACGTTTCTTAGTTGTATTGAAAACATAAAACAAAAGGTAAACTTATCTTAGCCAATGTGTTTCAGTCTCTGATGGACTTTATCAAGGTAAATGTAAGGATTTCATTTTGCAAAAAGTATTTATGAATGTAATTAATTCAAATTCTAGTTGAATTGATTGCATTCACTTACATGCAAATACCTTCAGAAAAGATTAATCCATCCCTTCTCCTTTCATATATAGGTTAAATAGTGGGACAGACTGGCTGCTATAACCTTGGTTGGCAGCCAGTCTACCGCAGAAAGTAATGGCAACCAACTACAGAAAATCTTCTGCCTAGTCTGTCATGTCTCGAAAGAGACATGATCACTAAAATGTGTATCACATATGGCACTTAACTGACTCATTTATAAATGAAAATAAAAGTGTTACTGTTTTTTTGAAATTATTAAATTTAGATAAACTTAAATATTCATTAAGTCAGCTGAGAAGTTAGGCAAATTTATGGAGGACATTAAGTGACACAATTCAATATCTAATAAACAGAAGTGAGTAAGTGCTGTTCTTGAAATAATTTGTTTTTTGTTTTGCAAATTTGTGTTGAAATTATTTCAGTTTAGGATTAATGTATTTGTTATATATTTTAAATAGCATGAGATTATAAATTTAACCATTTCTTTACTTTTTAACATTTTTATAGTCATGTTTGTTATCTTGGGAAAGTCGTAATTCTTTCAGGAATTTGAAAAGCTCTGAGGTGCAGATTTATATTTTTGTAAGATTTGATAGCGGTGAACTTGAGAATTTTCCTTCTAAGTTCCTTTCTCTTTTAATAAGTGTGGCATTCTTTAGATTAAAGTTGTGGTTAAATTTCTATTTTGATGTATAACTATTGTATCAGATAAATTGTTGGGTATAAGTTCCCTTTTGAGTTCCTAGAAAAAGAACCATGTTGCAATTCATTCCACCAGAAATTTGGTAATGTCATACTGTACTGCTTGGCATTTGTGCCGGAAGCTCCAATACAAACATTTCTAAGTGTCTGGGAGTCAATCTGGGGACAGTGCAGAGGATTCAGAAAGAGTTGGATGAGTCTAATGATGATTATGAAGATGTTTTGGTTGATCACTAGTGATAGTGATGTTATATCTCCTTTCATCTCCCCTCACAGTTTACATCAAGTGCCTTGAGCGGGTGGTACTGTCCTGGATCAATAGGTTGGCTATGTCTGATAACAGGACTCTGCACCATGCCACACAAGCACGAGGACCCAGTCATGACTGTCAAACAATTTGTGTAACCACATCATCCCTTACATCTTGCCAGCTAACTCCTAGATTTCTTGATTATTGTGTGCGAGGTGCAGTTGAGTAAAAGACCAACAAAACTTGTTGTAAAACCAAAGATTAACTGAAGGCAAGGGTTATGACAGCATTCACCAACCTAAACAAGGAGACTGTCCAGAAGATATACAGGGGATTCCAAAGCCAATGATGTTTTTTTTTTTTTTTTTTTTAATTGAATAAATTTCCTCTTTAGTATTTCAATATATCAGAGATAGCGTCTTCATTTATGGCTTATAACCAATGGCCATTTTTGTTATTCTTTTCATCTTTTGATGCTCTTTTCATTGCTTTTGCATTGATTAACTACCTCCTAATGAAAATCTAAAACAATTATTAAATGCTCTCAGTTCCAGAGGCAATTTCTTTTTAGAGGACATACAGAAAAGCTAATGTTTGTTATTGGTTCTTTTTTACTTGATTCAATTACAAATTGAATATTTTGAATATCATTAATAAAATTAATTTTCTTTTTCTTTTTCTATACATTTCTTAAAAATATTGCTGCATTTGATTCATTTGGCTTAAAATTTGTATGATATCAATAAAATCACAAAATTAAATTGAGTTATGGATTTGCATGCAAGTAATGATTTCCTTACAAATGAAACAAGAACTGTGTATCTCTTATTTGAAGGCAGTCCAACTAAGGAAAGGAAACCCCCTGATTTTAAACCTCTGCTGTCACGCAGTTATATCTAAAACACTAAAATGTCTATGGCAGTAAATCCAGACAGAAAACCTGGATTGAAGCCCCAAAGGTGGTTGGTTGTCAACACTGACAACTTTCTGGCAACTCCTGTGCCCAAGACCCCCCCCCCCACCCCATGTACTGTTCTTTATTCCTTTGGATCTTGTCAGTATGGCTGAGAGGTGGGTCCATGTAATGTGGGCAGCACACAGCCTCCAAATACCATCACCACTCTTTAACTTCTGAGAGGAGTGACAGGGTAACCTTAACATACCTTGTGCAAAATGAACCAGCAAGTGATTACACTATTCTACCTTGCATGAACCCCAATTGTGAAATGGACAGTCGTAGTGACTGATTGCATCAGATAATGTGCTAACTGTAAGGATCTTATAGAACAACCAGCCAGTAATCAACTAGAATAGAAGTTGGGTTTGACTGACCAAAAAACCACCAGGGCAAATTGATAGGTGGTTTAAATAATAACCTGGGAGATTCCATTCTGTTACAGGCAAGTCTATTCTGTAAGCAGTGATTGGCTGATAATTTCAGTATGTACATTGAGCTTCTTAAATATTGAGCACAATATCCACCATTTGTCTTTGGGCCACATAGGGACATGTATTCAGTTACAACTCTGTTCATTTTTGTCTGCCAACTGGATGCTAGTTGGAAACATCAGGAAGGTGAGTCTCACACTCTTGAATGTTCACCTTCCTACAGGGAGACAAAAGAAGACCACCATGTTGAAAGGTAAGTTATTTGACTTCTACATCTCCCTCCTCTCCCCACTGCAAGAGCGTAGTGGCCACTGGGGTGGGGTGGGGGAATCAGTTTTTTATCGCCTGAGCGGATTATATGGGAGTAGTCGGGATAGAGCAGTTGGGATCCTAGTTCGTGATAACTGTGACTGAGTAGGGCCTTGGCATGCCAGGTCACTTTGTAAAGTAATGCTGACATTTCCAGATTTCTCATCAGATATTTGACTTCTACACTAACTGAATAAAATGAATAAATTTAGTAATGATGCTATAAATCCAGCAAAGATGAAAAAAAACCATCTAAACACTTCACTACCTGATTTAGCGCTTTGATCTCTTTAGTTTTTGGCACTGAGGAAGTAAACGTTTTAGCAGTGATAAAAAAAAATAGTAAAAACTGTTGTAAGGAATTGGCTACGTTAGGAGCAATGCTGAGAGACATGCACTCATTTTAAGGTGGAGCTATCATTGAAAGAAGTGGTGACTGTTGTAAAGTAGGGATGTGAACCTGTGATGTATAGCTATATCTTATGATACAATATATTTGATTGTGTTCTTATTTTATTCTCTGTATAATAAAACAAATTGTATTTTTTTTTTTTTACTTTGATTCATACTAGTATTGTTAAATGCAAATTTTTGTGTGTGTGTGTGTATATATATATATATATATATATATATATATATATAATTAATAATAATATTAACTATAGTAATAACAATACCAATAGTAACAGAACTAACTCTGCTGAAACTAGTATTAATTAAGCTATAATTAAGCTAATTATGATATAATTTAAATCATCTTGTACAACCCACCAAGAACAAACTCGGAGGGAAAAGAAGGGGAAGTAAAAAATAGAAACAAACGAAGTACATGAACAAAAAGTCAAGCACTCGTTAGAAAGAAAAAACCCTAAGACGAAAACCCTAACACTAAAGTGCTCAATACGAAAGTAGAGCAAACAAAGACAGAAAATCTAAGCAAGATAAACTAGACTATTGAGTTTCTTACAAGTGTAGGTTTCATTCAAATCTGAAGATTTGAAAAAAAAACAAAAACAAATATGAATCATCTTTTGGTAAATTTATATTTCAAATTTAACAATGGTTCGACTCATTTGCAGAGTAATAATCATCATCAATGCCATGACCAGGACTTGAGTTGTAGTGTTGCTGTGCAAAAAAGCATCTGACCAGACCCTCTCCACATGCCTAGGCTGAAAATTAGAGAGGATACCTTGGGCAAGTAAACCCGCTAAAGCCCATCCCTCTCCAGGTCAAACCACGGCTGATGTTCTCTAACTTATGACTTGCCTTGACATTTGACCATTGATTCTGTCTAGGAGAACTCTCCAATCTGGCTATTGACTTCAGTTTAGGAAGACCTCTATCCAGTGATGATGTATCCTCACCACACTGGCAGCATACATGCTCTGCTAGATGGTTGTTGACCACTACAAGAAGGCTCAGCTACCTTTTTTTGACTGGTTTTGTTTTTAATCCTGCCCACCCTCCTCACCAGAAAACCCTGGTGAAAAAACCAGTTTAGTCACTAATGACACAGCCATGTTGCAGGTAGTACATATATAGTACCAGTAGCACTTGTAGAGTGACCTGACATAATTGCATAGTATAAAGGTAACACTTATTTAAGCTCGAACAATCCTGCTAAACTTCAAAGTCAAAAGAGGCCTTTTTAAGATTGCCATTGCTACAAAGATTTTCAGTACTTAAAGCAAATGGAAAAATGAAAACCAAATAGTTTCTGATGATGATTTGGATATCCACATAAATCACCTTGAGAAATCAAATGAAACATTTGAAGTGTGCTTTGAGGACTTGGAGGGAAAATGCTCATATCTGGCTTGATTATTACATTATTTCAGGACTGGAGAATGTATCTAACCTGCAAGTTGAACTCCTTGATTAAACAGTCTGTGAGTCTTGAAGCTAAATCACTGTAATCTCTGGAGTGATGCAAACATGAGTTTTGTAGTTTGATTTTCAATTTTTCTATATAGATGAGACGGGTTTTAGTTATATAAATGCAATTCTAAAAAGAAACACGAACTGACCCTAGACGAACTTGGTGAATTGAGTTTTAAAACTCACAAACTCAAAACCAAATATCATTTCTTTTTTCAAAGTGCAAGAATTGAATTTCATCATGTTAATAATGATGATATTCTTGTTGGTCAATGACTATAATGCCCTATGCATTGATGGATTTAACTGCAGAAACATTGAATTCAGATTTAGCTTCTTGTCTCTTGTTGAATGGTAGCCATCTTTCTTAATTCCCAGGAGTTCTATAATTGCATCAACTGTGAGTAACTGCAATTTTCATCAACTGCCAGAATTGGTATATGCCTTGTATATTCTTACTGCTATTGCCTGAGAAAAGTTCAACATAGTTGCAATCATGGAAAAATTACTCCATTTAAAAAAAAAAAAAAAAAAAATTACAGTGAAGTGGAATTACATGTTTTGTCTTAAAACTGTCAGTGCTTCACTGTCTCTTCAGTCAACTCCCACAATGAAGCCAAATAGGCATTTTATGGTTTTTGAGCTCCCTGAATCATCGTAAGCTCAATTCTAAAACTGTATTAATGTTACTTGTACTTATTATAGAACAAAAATTTCACACTTCTAATTTAAGAAAAGGATGTGCGTTGTGGTGCAATGAATATCGACTCGGAATGACAAATCGGGGAGCTGAGTTCAAATTCCAGTTGAATTCCTTGCATTCACCTTTTGCACAAATTTGGGGAAGGCATTAAACCGTCTGTTTCCTCCAGTTATGGGTTAAATAATAGGACAGATTGGGTTCTATAGCCTTGGCTGGCAACCAGTGTACCGCAGAAAGCAATGGCAACCTACTGCGGGATAATATTCTGCCCAGTCAGTCATGTCTCTTTTGAGACATAATTGCTCAAAGCGTGTATCACGTATGGTGCTTAACTGACTGACTGAATATAATAGTTGAAAACATGATTAAAGCTTTTACTGGGCATAAAGTAGGATTCAGATTCAGTTTTATATTTTATGAAGTAATAAACTGATCCCCCACTACTTACTAATATAATACACCTCCTATCCCTCTAGCTAAGAGTCAAATAATAGAACAGATTGGGTTCTATAGCTTTGGCTGGCAACCAGTCTATTGCAGAAAGCAATGACAACCTACTGTGGGATAATGTTCTGCCCAGTCAGTCATGTCTCTTTCAAGACATGATCACCCAAAGTGTGTGTCATGCATGGCTCTTAAGTGACTGAATTAAAGAAAAATAGGGGTTTAAAAATCTAGATCTGCAGTGAAGGGTTGACATTTCATAAGAGGTTAAATATTGTATAGGGGTTTAGAAACCCTGGTCTGTAGTAAAGAGCCAAAATTTCTGAAAAGAGGATAAGTTTTCTATTCAACATAGATTCTTTTTGGGGATACTTTCAGTGACAAAAATGGGAACCTGGAATACAGAGTGCTAGAGAAAAACAATAACACCAAATTTTACTCTGGCAACAAAATGATTACTGAGACATTAGGTTTATATGTCTCAAAAATTCATACACTGCTGTCCTCAAGGATGGTCAGTTGATAAAAGTGAATCCAGTGACTTGACTCAAAAAGTTGTGAGTTCAGTATCTGGTTACAGTAGAAGTGAACAAAAAAAAAAACTTGAGTTAAAGGGAGATAACTAGTACTGAGACATCTGGAAGAGGCATTGAACGTGGAACATTATTATCTGTGAATCACCATTGCCTTTTGGGAATGATAGTAAACAGTGTATAATTTAACTAAAAGCAAAGAAATAATCTTTTGTTGGATCCCAAGCCATCTAGGTATTCAGGGAAATGACAGGGCAGACTCGGAAGCAAAGAAAGCAATGAAAGATAAAATAGCAAAAATCAAAATTCCTTAACTGATTTTAAAGATGTCGTGAAGAGAATGATTTTTAAAAAGTGGCAAAATTATTGGGATAGATACACTAACAACAAACTCCAAAACATAAAACCCACTATTGGAGAATGGAACATTCAATACAGAAATAGAAGAGGACAGGTTTTGCTGACCTGCCTTCACATAGGCCATACCTACATCACGCACCATCATTTACTGGAGGGCACAGAATCCCCAATATGTACCAACTGTCAAAAAAGATTAAGTGTCAAATATGTACTTTTAGAGTGTGCAAACTTAGAGTGCAAAAGAAGTATTACCAAACAAGTAGTTTGAAAAAACTATTTATGGAAATGTGACCAAGCAGGATACTCAAATTCTTAAAAGAAATTAGAATGTACTCAAAAATATGACTAGTCACACACACACACACACACACACACACACACACACGCATGTATTTCTACCAACTTGCTATATATTCCTAAACTTGCTTCTACTGAATGTGCGTTTGCAAATTTTGTATATGTAATACGTATACATATAATGTATGTATGTAGGTTGGATTTGGCTTCAGATAACCCATGGTTGTTGGTATGCCATAAAATCTAAACAGCCAAATTAAATATATAAATTTTAAAAAAATATTTTTAAAATTTAAAATGTGTGAGACATAGAAATTTGTTAAATGTATGAGTCTGTTATATATATATATATATATTCATTTGTTAAATATACAAACTTCTTGAAATTGTTCTTAACTTTTTGTTCGATTTTTTTTTTAATAATTCGATTTGGCGTTAAATAGGATCTCGTAGCCGAGGCTTTAGTAACATGGAACTTATATTTCTGCTTAACATTGTCAAAAAAAGAGAAAAACAAATATTAGTGAATTTGCTAGATAAAGACCAGAGGATACAACCACCAAAAAGCAACAGACAAGAATTCTATGGTTCATAAAAGAAAAGCTTCTTCCAGGATATCTTTCACTCTTCTTTTCTTCCTTCTCACAACCTTTCTTGTATGAAGTGAACAAAATAATCTGCCAACTCCTATTTTCAGTCGAGCTTTATAGCTTTTCTTCCTTTCCATAATTCTTCTCTTTCTGCAATATCTTTCTGTAAAAGAAATCACCACCTGTCACCACTTCTTCTCCCTCACCACAAAGTAAGCAACATTCCATTTTCTCTTCGTTCAATTAAACTACAGATTTTTTGCTAAAAGAACCAAATTATAATTTGTGCTTTATTTTGAAAGATACAATTTTAAACTGACTATAATTGTGTAAAGCAAAAACAAGAACCCATGTTTTGGGGTTTTTTTGTTTTTTTTTTTTCTTTTAAATTTTAAATTCTTTCAAATGAAAGCTTAAAATCCTCAAAGAAAAAAAGCATCTCGAGACGATAACTGAGTTCATTGAAAAAAATAGTTCAATATTTTCAGAGAAGAAACAACTGAATGAACATCTCAATGAAATTTCTTGATGAATCAGTTGCTCTTAATGATAAAGTACAACTAGCATCCTAGTTCATTCTTTATCATATAACAAATGGTCCTTGGCATGATGGTAAACTGCATCCAGCAGCAAGGCCTCTGATTGGGAGGTTGTGAGGAACATAGAACCACCTCTTAGTTGCTGTTGTTCCAAGGTCCACCCTGACCAGGAGTGGTGGCACTTGTTAGGGTCCCAGCTATAGGCAAATAGTTAACCCTCAAACTGGGGTCAAAATACTATGAATATATAGAAATACACTGTTCTAGAAATGTATACATAAAAATAGACTTTTATAGAAAAATAAACATTTTTGAAGGAAAAATATTATTTAAAAAAAACATTCTTTTAAGAAAAAATTATCATAACACATTTTTGAAGAAAAAAATATTCTCAGCAAAACATTTTTGAATACAAAGCTAGAGGACATTTTCAGTTTTCTAAAAGAAAAAAAAAACAAAATTTTCATTAAAATATGACTAAATTAACCTTTTCACTATAACCGAACATTAAAAAACAAATACCTTAAAACCCCACCTTTTTGGTATTAAATAACCCACTGAGGTGTTGATATGTCGTTAAACAAAACTCAAACTCATACAACAAAAGTGAAACTGCCATTTACCTGTGCGAAATAAAATCTCGTTCTTTCATTAACTTTAAATATTGTTATGAGTCAGGAATGCAACCTATGTTACCTGGGGAAAGAAAATCCTGTTTATCTTCGAACTGGGGTTGCATTCTTTTTAGCTAAACACATGAACATGTAATAAAAAGAAAGGAAGAGAATATGAATGGATGTGATTCCAGGTTCACACACTGAAAATGTGGTCTCGGGATAAAATCGCACCAGTATTAGGGACAAACAATGTAAACGCTTTTAAAGATTTTTTGTGCATTGTGGCGCAGTGGATATCGGCTCAGAACGAGAAATTGGGGAACTGAGTTCGAATTCCAGTTGAATTTTTTGCATTCACTTACACGCAAATACCCTTGGGAAAGGTATTAATCCGTCTCTTCTTCCAGTTATGGGTTAAATAACAGGACAGATTGGGTTCTATAGCCTTGGTTGGCAACCAGTCTACCGCAGAAAGCAATGGCAACCTACTGTGGGATAATCTTCTGCCCAGTCAGTCATGTCTCTTTCGAGACATGATCACCCATGCGTGTATCGCACATGGCACTTAACTGACTGACTGTTTTATTCCCACAAAACAGAACAAAATGAAAGCATGAAACTATGCATGCATATGTACATATAGAAATGGGTTGCAGTAGAAACAGTCAAAATCAAATACAAAAAAACAGCAAAGGTTTTGTTAGTGTGGAGTGAATGCTGTATGTAAAATTATTCATGTGGTTCAGAATGAAAAGCAAAGAACTTGCTTCACATAAATAAAATGTACATTTTTTTTTTTGCCTTATTTTACCACTCTTCTTTCTCCGTTCCTGAACCTTTTTCTGGCTAACAATAGTTGGTCATGTTGATCAGCTCCGTAGCTTTTAGGGCCATTTAGGCAAATACAGACATTCCATTCTCCCAGATGATTCATAGATGAGTCTGTGGTAGAAGCACTAGGATGAAGGACATCTCACTTTTGTGGGCATTATACATGACAAAGTTCTATCGGTGTCCAGGCATTTTCTTTCACTGCAGGGTTTAATCACTTTGGGGAGAGAATTCCGCTGAGTTTTTAGTTTATTCCATGAGCATTGCTTTTTAGGATACGTCTTCTCCAAGGTTCAAGTTCAACTGTTCCATGTGTCCTCTAAAGAAAAAAAAGAATGTTTTACTTCCTTCCTCTCTTTTTTTTTTTTTTTTAATGATGTCATGTGACTTGTGCATGTCATGCTGTAAAAGGAAGGGACAGAGAAAGTATATTGATTGAAAATGATACAGGAGGGGGTGTGAAGAAAAAGTGGGTAAGTGAAAGAGAGTGGATTTTTTTCTTTTTTTAAAGGGATGTGTGTTGTGGTGCAGTGGATATCAACTCTGAACAACAAATTGGGGTGCCGAGTTCAAATTCCAGTTGAATTCCTTGCATTCACTTATGCACAAATACCCATGAAAAAGGTATTAATCCGTCTCTTCCCTCCAGTTATGGGTCAAATAACAGGACAGATTGGATTCTATAGCCTTGGCTGGCAACCAGTCTACCACAGAAAGCAATGGCAACCTACTGCAAGATAATCTTCTACCCAGTCAGTCAGGTCTCTTTCAAGACATGATCACCTGAAGTGTGTATCACGTATGGCATTTAACTAACTGATTGATAATAAAAAGTATGTGTTTATTTTTTTATTAAGGTGAATAATGTTTTTGCATTTTTGAAATTTAGTGGGGGTAATGATCTGTTGAGGAGTTCATTGGAATTCTGTCAATATTAGATTAGCTGTTTTTTTCTTGTGCATTTGTCTTTATTTGCTTTGGTTAAGTGGATTCTTGTAGTTTGTGGCCTTTTTCTGTTATTATATTCCATGTATAGGGAAACAATAGTTGTCTTCCCTTTTGAGGAACTCTTTTTTTTATCTGGGGTCAGTTCCCTTCCATACTTAGTGGGGCTAGCCACGAGAAGAAATTGCTGGCGTAGCGGTATGTCGTTCTTTATCTAGTCTTGCTAAAAACATTTTCATCCATTTGGACAACATGAACATTCTTCTTGTTTTGAGATGTACTTAAACATTCTTAATGTATTGTACTTGTTTTCGTTATATTAAATGTCTATTTGTTATTGCCATGCAACTTGTCCTTTTTACTATATGTGCTACGGCAGCATATTAATATTTATGTTAGTATTGCATAACTGAAAATATTGACGGTTTGCAACCAATACTAATACATGTTTTACTTATGGTTTGACTTTTTATTTAAAAGATGTAGTTTCTCCAAATTTCTCTTTTAATTTTTTGATTATATAGCATGCTTTAGCTCAAGTTTGCTGGTATTGTTGTAGATTAGTTGGGTTGTGTAGGAATACATTGAGCATTTTTTTTTCCTGGTTTTGACTTCTTTGCATTCTCCTGTGATCCAGGGTTTTGATTTGATATGTATTTTAATGAAGGATTTGAGAATTACCTCATTCGTTATTTATGTGTTTGTAAAAGAAGTTATTGGATCTCGTTCATAGAATAGTTCCTTGTTGGCTTGAGATGAGAAGATTTCATTGAATTTTCCCAACAAGCCACAAAAATGGCACTTAAAATGATCAAAAACTCGGAAAAGTCATTATATTCTTAGACTCCCTATCTAGCTGAACAACAAGTAAAGAAAAAATCCAAACCATGTTTACATATTTGTCTATATTTCTGGGATGAGGTAATATTTACACTATTTACATTATTTAGACTATTTGTATGAAGCCTCTTTTGGTAGTCATGAGTTATCTCCCTTTAACAGAACTCTTGTTCACCACTGCTGTAGCCTGGTATTGAACTCTCAATAAGGACACATTGCCCAGTGGATATAGATGTTGGTTAGTTCCAGTGACTTGACCTTAAGGGTTGTGAGTTCAATACCAGGCTACAACAGTTGAGAACAAGTAACTTAGAGAGTTCTGTTAGAGGGAGATAATTTGTGACTACCAAAAGAGGCTTTACACAAGGAATGAGAATGATATACCCCACTGATTGTAATAAAGGGTTCAGTTTAAAATTCCTAGCACCTGAAGAAGGCAGGAGTGTACAGTGGCTGAAACATTGTACAAATGGCAATAACGATGAGGACAATAGTCCAAATAATGTAAATAGTGCATGTTTACATCATGAAATATCAGAAACATCTCACTATTTGATAAAACCCATAAAATAATAATTTTTTTTGTTTCTTAACCAAATGATCACCCCCCCCCCCACAAAAAAAAAACAAGATAACACAATGCATTAAAAGAACATGCCGAACATTTTGGTGTATGTTTCCAAACAAACTGAATGAATATCAGTCGACAGTTAGGCTTATCCTAATAGATTGCAAAAAATACCAGATAACACGTAACAAATACTATGAGGAATAGAACCTTATCATGCCTTTCTAAAATGTATATGTTTCTCAAGTAATAGGCGACCGGAAAAATCTAGGCTGTTCCCAGCACTTACAGAAGAAAGCACAATACATTTTATTATTTCTAAACTATATATCTAAAAAAAAAATACATACATTTACCTGAATATAAAATCGTCTACAAAACGTCCATAAAATTGTATGATATTTAGATTTTAGAATTGAATGGTCCATGGAGGTTGTCATGCCGCTAAACAACCAACCCTTTTGATATTAATGACCCATAGTAGTTGATATGCCTGTAAAATTCCAATCAGTCAATGGGAGTTATGTCCCTTTGTTTTGTTATTATATAAAGCTGCCATATTGAATAAAGAAGTGGCTCTCATTTTAGTGTCAGTGAACAAGGATTACCTGGGAGAGAAACAAATTACTTGTCAACCTTTTCATAGTTACTACGGAGCTCTGGGTTATGAGCCCTGCACACTTCCAGCTTTTCACTTTTTCCCCAAAAACCATCGCCATGAATTTTTTTTGCTTACTTTTAGGATTTTTAGGATTTTGAGAATTTGAGTAACGTCCTATTCATTTGGTCTCCATATCATCTTGTTATAGCCAAGTTTCCACAGCATGATAAGTCATTCTAAAAAATTATCTCTCTGTAGTTGAAAATGCTGAAAAATAAACTTGAAGGTACTTAACCCACTATTGTTTATGACATTCACTCGGCTGAGAGCTTTTCCATATCTAACTGCTCATAAATTATAAACTCAATATATTTCCTGGATATCTATAGTATTTCAATAATTCTTTTGTTAGAGAAATGTAGATCATCCCAATTTTGTTATGAACATTATCAACAGTCTCAAGAGTTTACATTATTGTCGGCCTCATTGACGATATTGCAGGTGTGGTCTCATAATCTCTCGATTGGAAGATTATAAACTGATCCTTCACAGTTGAATATAACATGTACTTGGCACTCAGTGTGATATCATAGACTCTTGGATTTCCATAGGAATTTTCTTATAAAGGAACAAGAATTTCATGAAGACCTGAAGTTTACCATTAAAAATTGGTATTTTTCCATTGATATCGTTCAAGATCTGAAACCAATCAAACCAAGAATTAAAGTCATTTGCAATAAACACACTTTTCAGCCATGTCGGAGGTTTGCACAGCCCATGTCGGAGGTTTGCACAGAGGAAATATGCTTACCTTAAAAAACACAGCATGTGCATGCTGATGCTATTGGCTCCATGCAAATAAAATCTGGAGCAAACTCGTTTTATTGTTTATAAAAGCAAATAGTTAATGAATAGTCTGCGTGTACTACCTACAGGATTGATAGAATATCCTGGATGTTTTGGGTATAGATTACTTTCAAAATGTCCACTAAAAATTTCTACTCTTTTATTCCGTGTAATTCCCTGCATCCTAGTGGGATTATCATCTTGCTTGGACTGAAACAATTTAAAAAGAAATGTCAACGTACGAGGGTGGGAGGAAGAGCTCATCAGAACAATTGCCATGAAAATATATGAAGAAAAGACAGAGAGAAGTCATATCATAGAGGCAGGAAAGTGACTGGTCAAGATGCCAGATAAGGATCGATTATATGACAGACCCTGGTTTAAATTTATATTTTTGTATGTTGATTTACTCAGCATAGCTTTGTTGTGGCAGAAGGCCAAAATTTGAGGCACCCAATGAGGATTGAACTGACTACTTAGTTGTAATTGATCTAACACAGTGATTTTCAAATGGTGCAGCATGCCTTGTAGGTGTGGTAGAAGAGGATAGCAGGTGAGGTGGAATGATTAATAGACAAAGATTTAGAAACAGATGAAAAAAAATTTGTATGCCAAAAATAAATGATTTCAAAATGTAAAATATTGTGGATTACTTGTAATTGCATGCATGAGTGTCAGTATAAATAGTTATAATTATTAACAGATTTTATCATTGTGATATTTTTGCATTATATTAAGTAGTCTAGCCTGTAAATTGGAGGAGAGAGTTATCAATGATAATGTTCTGAGTTTGAACTTGTGATTATCTTCCTTTAACCTCTCTGTCTCTCACTCTCACACCAGGTCGTGCTGCTTGCTCCTTTTCACCAGGACTTAGCTTCTCTTGAGCTAGTGTCTTTGTTCATGTAACTTTTATCATATAAAATTTGAGGAAGTACAAGCAAATTTTAATTCCCAAAATGTGATCCAGTGAAAATAAGTTTGGAAACCACTGATCTTATCACCCATGGTGTAATGGTTAATTGTTTAAACTGAAACTAGCTTTTGATGTCAAAAGTTTGAAGGCTGCTGGTCAAATTGATCTAAGATCTGGAATGATGACACACCTGTATGACTCAGTCTAATACTTTGTTTTGAAGTTTGCAAAATGCTATTAAACTTTGAACCATGAAAAACCAGTGTACTTACTTGTACTTAACCAACTCTCTCTGCTTTTTTTTCCTCATATCTATTTTGGCTATACCGAAGACTGTATAATCATAACACACCTTAATTGATATAAGATTTGATTTTGCAAGTCATCTTGAAACTGACTTTTCTTTTTTTCTTTTTCCAACCAGTTTAAAATAAAAATAAAACCATGTAAGAATTTCTTGGCTGAGGAGTTCTTTACATTTGTACTAATATTCTCATTATCATCACAAACTTTCGGTCATTTTAAGGCCTTCTTCAATCTGGGTAACTTTCAGGCAATTTAAAATTAAACCCTTTATATAATCTAATTGTTGTACTGGACAATAGCCAAGCAGATTAAAGCATTGGTTTATGAATGTGATTGACAGTAATTGAAAATTCAATTCCTGAGTCAAGCACAACAGTCTTAGACTGGGTAGAAACAAGACTAGCAATAGCTGAGCAGTATTAAATATGAACAATCTTATGGTTACATTTCGCCAACTTGATGGGAGATATTAATATACCCCTTGACATGGTCAGTAGAACAATTGAATAATGACTTTATGAAAGATTTTGCCACAAAATGCTGGAAAACTTAGCACCAACCTGACAGTTATTAACTGAATTTTGATCTGAAATTTTCACTGTATGATAATGTTCCATCTATATGATTAACTAGCAGTATAGCCCGGTGTTGCTCGGGTGTAATGAAAGCTTTTATATATATATTATTGATTTTCTGCACTATTGTAAGAACTGCAACCTTGAAACTTCTGAATATCGTTTCTTATGTCTTTGTCTATGAGTGTATCCAATTTGCTTAAAATCAGACCACTCCTTCTATAACCCGATTTTTTCGATTTTCGATATTTATTGGGGGGTACCTTGACACAAAACCTGGCTAAGAACACTTGCAGATGCTTATAGTACAACTGTGTAAATTTTCAAGAAAATCGGTTCAGCCGTTTCGGAGTCTATAGGTAACAGACACACACACGCAGAGACAAAGTTCCATTTATAAATAAGTTTAGATTAGATAGATTTAGATATTCACCATTTAATTTAAGTACATTGTTAAGGAAGGAAATTGTTGAAAAATATTTGTTCAACAAATGACTATACATTTTTTTTTTTTTTTTTTTTTTTTAATATTTTTGGCTGTGATGAAGCAGAAAGACTATATTGAATTCATTCTTAGGACAGCTGCTAGGTAATTTGGTTTACTGTCATGTGAAACAATCTATCTGACATGTTTATAAGTCTACCATTCATCCATGCTTAGAATATTGCTATCACATATGGTCTAGGGCTCTTGCTAGAGCTCCTTGATAAAATGCAAACAATCAGCAACATTATTGGTCCTGATATGGTATCTTGGCTTCAGTCATTTTTCAGTCACTGTAAGGTTGTCTCCTTATGCCTTTTCTATAAATACTTTCATAGTAATTATTCAGAAGAGCCTTTTGCTATGCCACTTGCTGGCTTGACTTGTCAGTGTCTCTGCCTTTAGGCAGAGAGCCCCTAGTCTTGGTTCAGACTAATTGGTAACCATTTTCTTCTCATCTGGGGAAAATCGACTGCAGCTCTGACCCTGTCTTGTTCAGGGTCTACAGGATATTTTTGACCAAGCTTAAGGTCTCAGAGACTCCACTTTAAAATTGCCTTGTGCTTCATTCTGTCTACATGGGGGAAGCAGATAAATATTGCTCTTTGCTATGGTACCCAAACTTTTTAATTTAACCACAGTACTAGACTGGCAATGAGGTCTCATTTAATTTACAGCTGAGTTGGTTAGATGTAATAAATTCTATTTTAACAGTTTTGTTTCTTTGACTTCTCACTTGCGAAATTCCCTTCTGGCGTTATGCTTTCTAGCTAAATTTAATCTTCAAAAATTTAATGCAATGTCACCCACTACTGTCCTGCTGATTTCTGTTTGATCTTACTTGTGAGCAATGTTTTTGTTTCCCACTCCAGTAACACTTTGTCTTAGTAACTTGCTTGGGGTGAACTCTCTCTCTCTCTCTCTCTATATATATATATACACACACACACACACACACACACACACACACACACACACACAGTTATGAATTAATTGTACATTGCGACATGGAAATTTCTATGTTTCGAGATAGATTCTCAGCATCATGCAATGTTGCTGCTGGTTGTACAGATGATTTACATTTAGATGATTATATTGAGCACTGTCTATAATAAAATAAATGCCAGGGAACTCAAAATAATAAAACCCTGAGTCCTCTTCACCTGGAATTATACATATATACACACACATTTGGATGTGCATTGTGGTGCAGTGGATATTGGTTTGGAATAAGATTAAAGACCTGAGTTCAAATTTCAGTTGAATTTGTTCTTTTCACACATGTGCAAATACCCTTGGGAATGGTATTAATCTCTCTCTTCTCTCTCCAGCTTTGGTTAGATAACAAAACAGATTGGGTTCTATAGCTTTGATTAGCAATCAGTCTACTGCAGAAAGTAATGGCAACCTACTGTGGGGAAAATCTTCTGCCCAGTCAGTCATCTTTCTTTTGAGACATGATCACCTAAGCCTGTATCATGGATAACACTAAACTGATTGATGTCTTTGACCCAAATTCAAGTTGTTTAATTTTAGCACTAGATTTACTACACAAGTTGCGTAAATGGTTGCTTAAATTTATTATTCTTATGTCTAATAAAATGAAAAGACATTTCAATGTTGCTAAATTATAAGAATTCTTGAATACAGAATAAAATATTCGGTAATTCTTGCTTAAATTTACATTTTTTTTTCTTTTTACTTTTTGTAGTTGCTTAAAATTCATTGACATCATCAGCAGAATGGCCTAGGATTTAAACAATTTTTAGTACAGTTACTTATAAACAAAATTGTATAATGTACCAAGGTATATATTTTGCATGTCTCCATGCATAAATGTTACATTTTATTATTTTTTTTTCTGGATATATGTAATTCCTGTTTGTTTATCAACATTTTCAAATGATATTGTCTGTTTATTTGTCTATGTTTATAAAGGGATATAATATGGGCACATAGTTCAGTCATTATCCTAATGTGCTTTCTGACCCTGCAACCCGAGTTTGAACTGCACCGTAGTTAATTTGTTAAAGTGTTTTCTTGATGTTATGAAACTGGGGAAGTGATCTCAACATTGGAAAGTGACTCAAAACCATACCACACCATATCTGTGTGAGTGAATTTTGGTAGACAAAATTGTTTGTTGATGTTTGTATTAGGATGAAGTCATAAATCATCATGATTAAGGGTGAGTGTCCTGATGTTGTTTAAACTGTTAATTATGCCAGATGAGGTACCAACTCCCAGAGAATGTGGTATTTTAATTTTTCTATTGTTTTACATTCTCTTGTGCCAATGTGGAAACATTAAGCACTAGGCATCTTTTGAAGTAGTCTCATATATATCTATATGTCCAGTCCGTAAACAGTGAGGATAATCCAACAAGATTAACTTAATATAAAATATTAAGTGTTATATCTATATAGAGAGCTCAATGGATGTAATCCAGAGCAATATGATATTTATAAAGGAAAACTCAACATGTCATTTCAATTGGTTATAAATTATTCATTTCTATGAGCTTAATTAGCTCATTTCATCAGACCTTAAAATATTCCTTCCATTTGGTACAAAAAATGTTTTCGAAATAAGCATTTTCTTTAACTGAAGAGAAGGATAAAAATAGAATAATAAAAATAAAATAAAACTAAATATAAGAAGAAGGAAAAAAGAGAAAGATGAAAAGAGAGTCAGGACATAGGCATTGGCATCAGATCTGTCTGGGATTGCCCAGGCCATCTTGAAGAGGTTGACCTGTAAAGGAATTTTTACCAATTGAAATGACGTGTTGAGTTTTCCTTTATAAATATAGATATATCACAGCAAGAAATAAAGTTAATTTCATACTTACAGGTATTTTTTAAAGATGATGGAATAAAGAATAAAAAACACGAAAAATGACCAACTGGTTTTAATCTTGTTTATTGTCAGGGTCAACTGGGACATTTTTTAATTCTTCAATATTTAAAAGAATGATGAGTTATGACGAGGGATGAGGGGGGCAGGCACTAAATGATAATTATGTGGAGTCCAATCACACACTCTCTCTGTTTACACAGAGACGGGGTCCTACCTTTGATATATAGTGACTCCAATGCCTGTAAATGAAATGCTGAGTGTGAACCAGACAACACAGTGAACTGGTCCACACTGAAGCCATTCACACAATTTTTGGTGTGATAAAATTTTGCACTTATATATATTTAAATAAATCATCACACACACACACACACACACACACACACACATATATATATATATATATATATATATATATACATATATATATATAATCTTTTTATTATAACTACTAAAAATAAAAAGATTTTCCATTGCTACACAAAAGCTGTCATGCTTCACTACTACTAATTGTACATCATCAGGTGATGATTGGTTACTGGCGATAGGAAAGATTTTTTATGGAACTGATCAAGTACAATTAATAGTACTGAAATATGATTGCTTTTGTGTAGCAATGTAAAATATTTTTATTATACTAACTTATAATAAAAATATTACAATAATATATTGCTTTACTTTGAATATTTAAAAAAAAAGATTAAGTGTGAAACATATACTTTTAGAGTGCAAAAGAAGTATTACCAAACAAGTAGTTTGAAAAAACTATTTATAGAAACGAGACCAAGCAGGATACTCAAATTCTTAAAAGAAATCGGAATGTACTCAAAAATATGACTGGTTGAATACTATCTCACACACACACATGGATATATGTATTTCTACCAACTTGCTATTTATTCCAAAACTTGGTTCTACCAAATGTGTGTTTGCAAATCTTGTATATGTAATACATATACATATAATATATGTAGGCTGGATTTGGCTTCAGATAACCTGTGGTGGTTGGTATGCCATAAAATTTAAACAGCCAAATTAAATATATACATTTTTATAAAAAAATTTTATATAAATTTGTTAAATGTATGAATGTCTAAATATATACTAATTTATTAAATATACAAACTTCTTGAAATTGTTCTTAACTTTTTGTTCAATTTTTAATAATTCGATTCAGCGTTAAATGACCCAAGATGGGTTTGTATTGAGCACTTTCAACACCCACCCACACACATATATATATAAAGCCAGAGAAACAGATGCCCAACTTGAGAATTGCATAGTGTGAAATGCTCTTAAATGATGAATAATTAAAAAAAAATGTTTTAATTTTTTTTTTTTTGTTCAAAATAAAAGCTCATTTAAAGTAGACTGTTTATGTAAAGAAAAAGATTAGAAAAATTATATGTGGGCGTGTGGCCAAGCGGTTAAAATATTCACATTCTGATCATAAAACTCATATTCAAATCTCACCCAGGTCGATTTGATATAGGAAAATGATGACTTGGTGTTATTGGCTTGAGGAGGTGAGCCTAGTAAGCAGTTTTAAAAATGTCTGAAAATTACATGGGTTGACCCATACCTTGTGGGTGAATTTGCATAAACAAAACTCTTCTAAAACTGTTGATAGTTGGGTTAGCATGAAATCATAAGTTATTGTGACCTACTGACTTTGTTCAAACATTGATCACACCAGATTATGCATTTTCTAACAGAAAATATAACTAAAACTTGCTTGGTATAGTTGCAGTATAGGCCACAGGTTGACTCTGTCAGTGTTTTTTTTTTTTTTAAATTTGCCTGAGCAGGTATCTACAACAAGGATTAGCAGATAGATGAACTCAGAAAATAAGTAGTCAGCCATTTATTTGTATCTGTGTGTGTGTGTATATATATAATATATATATATATATATTGATTGTTTAATACTTAGTTTTTGGTCCTAATAGGGTTAGACCAATACACATTTGTATTAAAAAGTGTTCTATAAAATTATTATTGTAGAACTTTTGAATATTTTCCATTTTTAAACGAGGTATTTCACTACCCAGGTTTCTACCATGAGTGGTGTCTTCAGGCGATTTTTTAATAACTGATTTTACCTTTTACCATTTTTCTTTTTAAGAACGCTCTTGTAACGGTGTTTTATTTGAACTTTTACGTGGCAGAGAATTTATGAACGCGCATTGTTTAAATTCAAATGAATTATGATGTTTTTATCCATGGTTGTATGAATCTAAGAGGTATTTCTTAGTGTGGATGCATTTTGTCATAATTTCTGTTCTTTCATTTAACAGTTCGTCTTTATTTGGGTATGTCATAATTTCTAATTTTTCTTCTTGGCTCAGTCTACATTGTAAGGCTTAGCTGTTTTTATAATGCTCCACGTTATGTGTGGATCTTTTTTATATTTTGATTTCAATTTCTAGACATGATTAGCCAATTTTGTATTGTTTTTTAATTTTTCTATTTTAAATGTAGATCTGTGGTTGAACCACCTGGTCTTAAAAGTTTCTTTGGTTGAGCCCAAATATATTTTGTTTTGGCCATCTGGGTCATGTACCTCTGCCTTATAAATTATTTCTTTTGTGTTGTAGAGACCTTGAAGTAGACATTATTTTTGTCCCTACAGTTGCATTCTTTGTTGGTGGTTTTGTTTTGTACGATGCTATTTAAGTTTCTGGAATTTTGTTTTTTATGAAACTATCTAAATTATTAGTGCAACTATAACTTAGTTTGATTGTGTTTCTGTTGAAAATTTTGGATTCTTTTGGAAAGTGCTTTTCTATTAGTTTAAAAAAATGTATGTCCTATTTTGGATTTACTTTTAAATTATATATATATATATATATATATATATATATATATATGTGTGTGTGTGTGTGTTTTTAGTGCAAAGAATTTGTCATTTTAACTGAACAGGTTCATGTCGACTTTGAAGTTTTGTGAGGATACTGTTATGATGCCTTCACTCATTGAGGCTGGGTTGATCCCTGATGAGTGAAGACATCATAACAGTGTCTTCACAAAACTTTGTAGTCAGCATGAACCTGCTCAGTTAAAGTGACAAATTCTTTGCACTAAAAACTATCAATGTTCTAGCTCCACCCCAATATTGAACACTTTGATAAAAAGAATGCTTGCTAAAATTCCTTTTATTAGAACTACTGAAAAAAAACAAACAAAAAAAACAAAAAAAAAACAAAAAAACTATGGCCCAAGCATTATCATAACTCAACATACACGCACATATTATGGCTGGCCACTTGTATTCGAGGATACCTGTCTAACAGGGCAGCTAGCTAATCCCTATTGCAGATACTTGCTCAGTTACATTTGTGTTTGTTCAACATCCACAGAACCCACCTGTGATTTATACTGCAACTATGCTGTGCAGATCTTACTTTCTGGGAGAGAGAGCACGTTATCCGGTTTGAATAACAATCTGAACAAGGCCAGCACATTCAAACCCCCGGTCACAATGACTTGTAACTTTGTGCTAGCAAACTCATCAATGACTCTTCAAATGGAGCCTTCACCAAAATTTCACTCGCAAGGCTTTGATCAATCTATGGTATGGTTTCAGGCACTTTACAAAAGTGGCACCTGCTGGGATTGCTGCCTTCAAACTGATAGCATTAAGTCACCACCCTAACAAATTGATCATGATGAGATTCCAACCAGGGTTTTATATTCAGAAAGTGAACATTCTAACTACTTGGCCACACGCTCATATATATATATATATATATATATATATATATATATATAGCCTGGTGTTGCTCGGGTGTAATGAAAGCTTTAAAACTAATCCACGGTCCTGGAGCTCAGACTCTTTGGACGTTGGCACAAAAGACTAAAAAGCAATAGTTGTTTCCAGTTAAAGCAAAACTGTAGACTGAAAGAAAAATGAATGGATGTAAGTCAAATTTTCATTTCCTGGTATCAATATAAAATATGTTTTTTTTGTTGTAAACTGAATTTTGAAGGCTAAATAAGTCCTCTGAGTAAATGGTATCATGGACTAAGAACTACAATTATACCTACTTAGAGCCAAACCCAGAGCAAAAACTAAAATAAAAGGGTTGAAAAAAATACAGACAGATAAACAGACACACACACACAAACATCTTGCCTTATATATATATTATCGATTTTCTGTACTATTGTAAGAACTGCAACCTTGAAACTTCTGAATATCGTTTCTTATGTCTTTGTCTATGAGTGTGTCAAATTTGATTAAAATTGGATCACTCCTTCTATAACCCGATTTTTTTCAATTTTCGATATTTATCGGGGATACCTCGACACAAAACCTAGCTAAGAACACTCGCAGATGCTTATAGTAGAACTGTGTAAATTTTCAAGAAAATCGGTTCAGCCGTTTCAGACTCTATCGGTAACGGATACACACACAAAGTTCCATTTACAAATAAGTTATATATATATATATATATAAGTATGCGCTGTAGAGATAGAAAAATCCAAAGGAGTATCCTGTACATACAGTGGTAGGATAACTCTCTAAGAGAGCTCTAAATATATATGTATATAAATACATATAAAGCAAATATAAGAAAAAAATTAGACACCTTATTTCATGGTAAAATGAATCGTGTAAAATCACGAATTTGTGTAAAATCTTCTGTACAATAAAGACAAGCTGACGATGGTTCGCCTGAACTAGGCCTATACTTCCGATTTACCATGAAATAGCATATCTTCCTAAATTTTTTCTTGTATATATTGCCTGATGATGAGATAGAAATTTCCATGTTGCAATGTATTTTTAATTCATGATTATATTATCCTCTACAAGATTTATTGTATCAAGCACTTTTTATAAAAAAAAAAGTAAATGCCAGAGAACACAAAATCATAAAACCTTGGGTCCTCTTTACCGGAATTTTAATATTGTCAGAATTAAGCCAAGAAGAAAAGTTACCTATATTATTATTATTTCTAGCAAAAAAACAAAAACAAAAAAAACAAACCTGGATGAAAGTTTTTACAATTCTTGGAAAACTCTTCCCTTATTTTCAAATTTAAAATTTCAGTGATTTTAAGCTTCCAGTCGTGCATTCTGAAAATCCCTGTTGTACATTTGAAATAAAACACTGAAGAATCAGTTGCTATTTAACGCCCGAAGACACCAAAAGGTTTCAAAAAGATACCAGAAGGTTTCAGTAATGATACAAATATAATTTTAAGATATGTTGTATTTATGGTTAAAATTGCTTTATACCAGAGATAGATTATGTGTAAATATGAAAGTAGACAAAGAGGGCAATCCCAAGTGGCAGCTGTTCGTTTCATGGCTGAATACAATCTTCAGAAATGAAGATGTTTTGAAGCAGAAAACAAACTCTTGCTGTTTGGCGTTCACTTCAGTATCTCTCTCTTTCTCTTTATATATATTCTCTCATCATGACTGTATCCTCACCAAACTTCAAAGTCAGCATGAATCTGCTCAGTTAAAGAGACACTCCTTGCTCTCATTAATACTTTATCTCCACCCCACTATGATAAAAGACCTGTTTGCCAAAATACATTTTATCAGTAAAACTACTGAAAAAATAACAACCTTGGCACTAAACATTCTCACAACACACACACACACAAATATATATATATATATATATATAAACTTTAATCCAAAAGGAAAAGCAGGAAGGTAAATCCCAAAAACCTGATCCTAATTAATATTAATTAGTTTCTAGTTTCTTCTGTGACGCAAATTTTTAAACTTCTGCCAGTAATATCTTGTTTTATTTTGAATATATAAGTTGCCGATGATGTGTGAAATCTCTCTTCGGGATTTCATGTAGAAATGATCATACAATGGTTTTGAACTTCGAAATTTTTTTTTATTTTATATATATATATATATATATATATATATATATATATATATATTTATATAAATTAATAACAAAGAGGGAAAACTTTTCATGTAACTTTTTTTTTTTGTTGTTGTTGTTGTTGTCTCTTACAAAATTAGTCCAGTGAAGTCCTAACATTGCTCTGGCACATAAAAATTTATATATCATTTTGATTTTCTGTGTGTTCAAACTTTTGTTAACTTGAGTATTCAGATGAAGTTCAACAATAGAGGACACTTGTTATTTATTCATTTCATTTATCTTTTATTTACTTATTTTTTTTAAAGTTCAAGTTTGGATTTGTCTACTCGAATCGAAAATGATTCAGTCTGAAATCTTTTGTCTGTTGGAATCGAGCAAGGAATTAAAAAAAGAAAAATAAATAGTTAAGAGTCACATTATTTTGCTAAAACCTGGAAAGAAATTCTGTTTATTTTTTTTTTTTTCTTACCAAAAAAAGCTCTGCAAAAATAATTTATGCTGGATTTATTTTTCCACCCTGTCATTTCATGTGGGAGGTTTTCTAGTGGGTAACCATGACCCAGTGTTCAGTGAAAGTCGGTTATTTGTAATCTGTCATGGAAAATAGGTTTCTAAATGTTTTTCCATGAGTAAATATGCACAGATTTGTACATATTTGCATATTTGGCTGCTTCTCTGTGTGTGTGTGTGTGTGTGTGTGTGTGCGCTGGTACATTTTTGTTTATATATGTATATAAGCTATCAATTCCATAGCCAATGATGAAAATAAGCATTTATTTCACAAAAGTGTTTAGTTTTCACATAATTTCCTTCCTGCACTTAATTCCATGATTTTTTATTATTCAACTGAAAGTGATACAATGACAATCAGGTTATGAATTTATTGAACCACATTTATATGTGCATGAATGTTTGACACCTGAATGTAAATATGTATGTATGTGTGTGTGTGTGTGTGTGTGTGTGTGTGTGTGTGTGTGTATATATATATATATATATATAGTCAACTTTCGCTGAAGATCCAATTTGGTGAAACCTTGGTAGGTTCGTTGACTCTCTAGGTTAGTTTTTATATATATATATATATATATATATAATGTTAAAAGCAGAAATAGGGTTGTTCCAATGAGAGAAATTGGTATCGGATAAAAAGTGCGAGAAGCTGTGAACATTTTGTTTAAAGTGTAGATTTTTTGTTGCTATCATTATTACTAATATAAGTTGCTTTTTGTATGATATATTAAGTGTCCATAATGGTATTTGTGACGCTACATATGTTTCAAGTCTAAAGTTGACTCTTCAGGTGAATAAACGAAAAGCAAACGGATCTCGATATGTGATGTCACAAGTTTATTTGCCTGAAGACAGTCAACTTTAGACACGTGTAGCATCACAAATACCATTATGGTCACTTAATATATCATACAATAATAACAGCAACAAAAATCTACACTTTAAACAAAACGTTCATGGCTTCTCACACTTTTTATTATATATATATATATATATATATATATGTGTGTGTGTGTGTATTACCCATTGTAATAATCTGAAATCTTTTATAAATTATATTACTGTTAAATTATATATATATATATTGTCATCCGCAGACAGATCTGTTTCGCTGTATCACAGCTCATCAGTACAGTTAGACTCCAATTGCTACATAACCCAGGCTCGAAAGCCGACCGAATTGGCGTCAGTTGGCAACTCTACCCCTGGGCCACGGGGTGTTCGGTGGAAGAAGGCAGTCTTTTTTGCACATATCATATTACACGCCCAATAGCTAGAGTGCTCCAATTCATTTTACTGAATGTGCGATGTGTACATGCCAGAGTGGCTATTGTTTTTCAAAGACTATCTTTCTTCTAGAGTGCTCAATCAGGGTGTGAGAGCGTAAATATATATATATATATATATATATATATATATAGTCATTCATGCACATGCTAACATTACTGACATATAAACACACTTAATTCATTGATAGTTTAAATTTGCTTGACACATGCATTATTATTTTTGTATACATACTTACATTTAAAATAAGCATCTTTTGCTTTTATTTCATGTGGCACACACACATAATCAGGCATACGTTTTTCCTATATTTAAAAATGTTCATCTATTGCTTTATTACATGTAACACATATCTGATCAATGAAACCAATCCTTAATCAACATATTGTCTCTTTGGACTTAAAAAAAAAAAAACTTTAAATCATTCATCTTAAATCTCTGAAGCAGCCTATTAAAGTGAAACATGTTAGATTAAAGATATTTTTTTCCACCTGTTCTTTACTTATTTTTTTCATCTTGTTGGATTTTGATCCATATATTCCATACATACATACATATATACACACATACACACACACACACACACACACACATATCTATATATATATATATATATATATATATATATAAAACATAGCACACTTGATATACAATCCAGGTAAATTCCGATAAACGAACTCAGGAGAACTCAATTTTAAATTTGTTTATTTAACAGAGTAATATAATTTATAAAAAGATTTTAGATTATTGCAATGGGTAATACATATTTCACCCCGTCCTGATGTTATTATTGCGGCTCGTCAGACCCAAATGGTACAACAGTTGGTCCTCGAAATATCCCCCCCCCCCCCCCCCGACGGAAAAAAAATTTTCTTTCCTTTTATTTTACATAGACACTCCATGTCCATATTAGAATAGACATTTGTAATGGTTATCTACAAAAATTTCTTGCTCATTCAAAAAGAACCCCAAAGAAAGAGGAAAGCAAGGATAAAGAAAAGATAGGCGATTGATTAATGTAAAAAAGAGAAAAAGGGGTAAATAGAAAAAAACTGATTGGAAAGCAAGAAGAGAAAAAGAAAGGACAAAGAGATACAATAAAAAGAAATACAGTATCACGAGAAATAAATCTTGACACCATTTATCGTAACAGTGTCTCAAACCACCTAAATGTTCTCTTAGAAAAACATGGAAAAATTTAACTATGAAATTTAATTTCAAATATACTGGGATATATTTATGGTACACAGTGGAACCTGTCATATGCAACCCTCTTCATCAGCTACCAACTGCTATTAATGACAGTTTTTTTATGCATGTCCGATTTGCTAATGTTAATTGACCTCCAGTGAGTGAATACCTCCAGAACATGATTAGCAACTAACATCAACGAGTGAAAATCACTGATCAAGTGACCGCTTTAAAAAAAAAAAAAAAGAAAAACATTTTGGCCATACACTCCCAAATTTTAAATTGGGGGAAATTAAATGAGCAATCTAATTAATTTTGCTTTGATCTAGGTACCTTCAGTAAATTACTGAAAAAATAGCGTAGTGTGAAAAATAAAGACCCCAAACTAAATAAAAAGTTTTTTTTCCATCAAAATGTTCATTATTAAGAGGAAAGATTAAAGTATTTTTAATTATTTAAAAAATTTTTTTAAATCCTTTCTAACATGTTTGAAATGTTAAAAAAAGTTTTGTTTTGATTTGAATTAACAGGTAGCAAAATCATTATGAGAGTTTACAATCAAAAATGTAATATGTAACTCAGTTTTTCTTTTTTTTTTTTATTTGTTGAAAATTTTGGTCATGTGGTAAGATATATACTAGGGATATACATTATTCAAACGAGTAGACAATAGTTTTTAACAGCAGGTTTGATTTTAGGATTTTAAAAAATTAATTTTGTACCACTTCATTTATTAAAGGGGCTGGATTGTTAAGGTTAAAATTAGAATAAAGTAATTATGGTATACTAAGGTATATTGGAGTTATGAAAACCAAGTATTGTGTTGATCATTCATTTTAAAAAAGTTTTTAAGTAATATTAGACCATCTAAATCTAATCTAATCGAAACTTATTTATAAATGGAACTTTGTGTGTGTCTGTGTGTCTCCATTACGGCTGAACCGATTTTCATGAAAATTTACACAGTTGTACTATAAGCATCTGCGAGTGTTCTTAGCTAGGTTTTGTGTCGAGGTACCCCCGATAAATATTGATAATTGAAAAAAATCGGGTTATAGAAGGAGTGGTTAGATTTTAATCAAATTTGATACACTCATAGACAAAGACATAAGAAACGATATTCAGAAGTTTCAAGGTTGCAGTTCTTACAATAGTGCAGAAAATCGATTATATATATATATATATATGGCAAGATGTTTGTGTGTGTTTATCTGCCTGTATGTCTTTTTTTTTTTTTTTCAGCCCTTTTATTTTAGTTTTGCTTCAGGTTTGGCTCTAAGTAGGTATAATTGTAGTTCTTAGTCTCAGCCATGATACCATTTACTCAGAGGACTTATTTAACCTTCAAAATTCAGTTTACGACAAAAAAACTTATTTGATATCGAGACCAGGAAATCAAAATTTGCACTTACATCCATTCATTTTTCTTTCAGTCTATGGTTTTGCTTTAACTGGAAACAACTATTGCTTTTTAGTTTTTCATGCCAACGTCCAAAGAGTCTGAGCTCCAGGACCATGGATTAGTTTTAAAGCTTTCATTACACCCAAGCAATGCCAGGCTATCCTGCTAGTATGTTATAAATGAACATTATAATTAAATTTTAAAGAGAATATGTTCTTATTTTTTAGTACAGTTCAGTTATTGCTTGCCCTATTTCCACTGTCCGAGTACACACTGCTCAGTATAGTGATTTAACCGAACCCTTAAATTAATCTATGCAAGTAGACTGTTTTTGTTCCACAGTCCATGTCTAGGGGTATCTTGTCTCGTTCTTTTTTTTGTTTTAGTACTGTTGAGTTATTGCTTGCGATACTTCTAATGAATTTAATTACACACTGCCTAGCACAGGGATTTGAAATGACCTCTTTAATCTACCCAGGTAGTCAGTTGAGTGCCATACGTGATATCTTCTTGGATGATCATGTCTTGAAAGAGACATGACTGACTGAGCAGAAGATTATCCCACAGTAGGCTGCCATTGCTTTCTGCGGTAGACTGTTGCCAACCAAGGCTATAGAACCCAATCTATCCTATTATTTAACCCATAACTGGAGGGAAGAGATGAATTAATACCTTTCCCAAGGGTATTTATGAATAAGTAAATGCAAGGAATTCAACTGGTATTCGAACTCAGCCCCCTGATTTGTCATTTTGAGTTGATATCACTTATGCACAAATACCCTTGGGAAAAGTATTAATCCATCTCTTCCCTCCAGTTATGGGTTAAATAATAGGACAGATTGGTTTCTATAGCTTTGGCTGGCAATCAGTCTACCACAGAAAGCAATGGCAACCTACTGTGGGATAATCTTCTGCCCAGTCAGTAACGTCTCTTTCAAGACATTATCGCACAAAGCGTGTATGTGGCATTTAACTGACTGACTGAAATTTTTTGGTGACGACCTAAAGATTGATATGAAATCTGTCTTCTTATAAATAAAATTTATTTAGAGCATTATTAAAAGAAAAATTAAGTTATTATAAATATATAATAAAATATCTAGATTAATTAATCTCATCCCTATGATAAAGTCGGTTAAACCCCAAATCCATTACACTATGGTTCATTAAGTTGAGTGTTTACAATATTGATGAAACCTTTCTTTACAACCCCTTACTCCCACTTGGTTCTCACGGGTCTGGCCGGTAGACTCCGGCATATTCCCAATCAGATTCAGGTAACAACAATCTATTCTCCACCCACGTTGTGTTTTTGACCTGAAGAGTGATTTCATTGATCCTGAACTGACAGGGTCTGTTGAGTGCTGACGATGGAACAAGGGTATATTCATTGGAAAATAAAATAATTATTGAAGTAAGACCAGAGCTGCTTCAAAAAGTTAGTCTTTATGTACAGGCAGAATTAAAATTAGGGGCAGGGAGAGAGGACAGAGCGAGTGGGTTGGCTGCAATGAGTTTACCTCTCTCAGTTGTTCCATCACTGTATAACCTAACTGTGTTCTAGTAGCAGGCTAATGCAGTCACCATCAACCCTCGAGGTAGCTGTCAAGTTCTTTCTCTCTCAATTCTTTGCATGTGGCTGACTATTGGCTTCCTGGGCATTCCTAACTTCTTACACCAATAGGGTGTTCACTCTCGATTTCACTTTTTTTTTTTTTCAACATGGCCTTACACTTAGTTCTTAACAGGTCCTTCACACTCTGTCAGCAACCTGCAAATACAATCTTATCTCAGGAATCTTCAGGGCTTCTCTTGGAAGTATCCTAATGGGGTTCTCGCTGGCTCCCAGGGACTACCTTTTCTCTCACTC
Organism: Ascarosepion bandense; assembly: GCA_037127315.1. NCBI lineage: Eukaryota > Metazoa > Mollusca > Cephalopoda > Sepiida > Sepiidae > Ascarosepion > Ascarosepion bandense. Next base: position 2,121,718 of record JBBBDQ010000528.1, on the reverse strand, counting down.
ACTAACTCCCAAAAACAACTCCCTGCTTATATAAAAGAGGGGTGGGGTGCTTATTTGAAAGACCCCATGCATAATTGCTATGGTCAATCACTGGTAGCGACCTAACATTGTAACTTGTATCTTTCTGCTAATCTTAATTCCTCTCTCAATTCTCCTCGGTGGAAACCCTGACTTACACCCCCATGGGCGAGCCTGAACAGAACTGCCAATCATCATCTCAAAATTGTTGTTATCTTCCACCCTCAACTCCCCTTATCTCTGACCAACTCTATCTCAGCCACTCACCAACTTCTGGGTGGCCTTTTCACCAAATGCTGTGCACACCATTAACTTTTCCAACAATGGTCAGTTACTTGTCTGAAACTATTGGTTGCCAGAATGTCTGGCCAGTCATTGTTTTTGTCCACACACACATACACAAAAGGGCGTAAAATTTTCAGTGACTTTGTCAAAAAAAAAAAAAAAATCAAACTTCTTCCAACTTTTTTCTTTAAATTAGTCTTAACCTCCCATATTGTTTAAACCGTTACTTTATTAACATTTTGAATTAATTATTTATTTCCATCAGCTTCAATTCAACTATTACCTTATCTGCTTTTAATTGTTATTACTTCTAACCTCGCTTCTTAATCAACTCATTATGCTCATTAATTAACCATTATTCTAATTTTGTCAATTGTCTCTATCACATCTTGAAGAACAGATTTTTAAATATTGGTTTGTAAGATCAGAATGCTATAAACCTTTGCTCACCAACAGATTGGCAGGCCACAAGAAATATCTTGATTGAATCAATTGGGGAAAAATGATTTTTTTTTTTCTTTTCTTTATGGAACTGTAGAAATCGTTTTTATGTCAACCTAAAATTGATCAAATCATTCTTCTGCTAAATGGAATGTTTGGATTTAGTGCAAAGCTAAGTAGGTAAAAATAGAAAAAACAAAATGGAAGGCTAAATGGATCAGACCAATAATATTGTAAGGAAATTGATCTGGATTAGAATAGATGTCTGTACTTACTTTTCTTTTTCCTTAGTAGGATTAACAATATAACCAATGTCGGTCAGCCCAGCATGAGATCTTGGTAGAGATAGTTATTTAATGATTTTTTGTTTTAGATGGACAAGTAAGTGTTATATTTGACTTTTTTTTTTTTTTTTTTTTTTTATAAAAATCACCCCGAGCAAGGCAGTAACGCCACTGATGTGCCGGGGGCTACGTAAGAGTGAAAAGATTAGAGGAGAGAAAGCCGGAAACCATATCCTAAACAGGGAACAAGGGATGAGCCTCTACACCTGTTCAATAGACATGGGTGGAGTGTGAACCGGGCAATAGTTTAGTCTATCTACTCTAATTGAAAAAAAAAAAAAAAGTGAAGATTAGAAGAGAAAACCGGAAACCACCTCCTAAAAAGGGAACAAGGGATGAGCCTTTTTGTTCTTTTCTTTTTCAAGACTGTAAAACAAAAAAAAAAGATTTATAGTATTTAATTACATATCAGGTGCATTGACAAAAGCAGTTCCGAATTTCTGTAAGGATACCATTTAAGTAGGTTGGGAGATCTTTTTCTCTTCAATGTGAGAGAGAGAGAGATATTGATAACAACAATTGATTATTATTGTTGTTGTTATTATTTTATTTTTTACCTAAATTTTGTTGGGTAATAGGCACATGTTTCTGGGGTACTTCATGCTGATTCTGAAAATCAAGTCCATTTTGTCTCATCATACCAGGTTTTCTTTGTACAGATTTTTTGCTCAAAATAGGCCAAAATTTTCTAATTTCACTGTGAAATACCAGCACAAAATAATGTAAGTAAAACTTGGTACATTTTATTTTTAGTTTCGAATAACTAAGCATCCTAATAACCTACTCAGTGTATTTTCAGCCTCTATTTCCTGACCGAGAAATATGGTACTCATCATAGTCGTATGCTGTATGCTTAGGCATATGCAATAGGCTTAGTCAATAGATGTTCCAATAAGCGTAGTTCTAGTGTGTCCCTGCCTTAGTCTGTATTTATAGCTGACACCAGCCAATCATATTACTGTGAGGGGGAACCAAGGTGTATACATGTTCATTACATTAACTTCATATTTTTAAACAATTTGATTGGGCATTTTGGGGTAGATAATACAGATCAAAGTGTTGAATAAGAATAAGTAATATATTGATCCTTATTAATTTAAGTAATTTATATTGATCCTTATTAATTTAAGTAATATATTGATCCTTATTAATTTAAGTAATATATTGATCCTTATTAATTTAAGTAATATATTGATCCTTATTAATTTAAGTAATATATTGATCCTTATTAATTTAAGTAATATATTGATCCTTATTAATTTAAGTAATATATTGATCCTTATTAATTTAAGTAATATATTGATCCTTATTAATTTAAGTAATATATTGATCCTTATTAATTTAAGTAATATATTGATCCTTATTAATTTAAGTAATATATTGATCCTTATTAATTTAAGTAATATATTGATCCTTATTAATTTAAGTAATATATTGATCCTTATTAATTTAAGTTTAATATATTGATCCTTATTAATTTAAGTAATATATTGATCCTTATTAATTTAAGTAATATATTGATCCTTATTAATTTAAGTAATATATTGATCCTTATTAATTTAAGTAATTTATATTGATCCTTATTAATTTAAGTAATATATTGATCCTTATTAATTTAAGTAATATATTGATCCTTATTAATTTAAGTAATATATTGATCCTTATTAATTTAAGTAATATATTGATCCTTATTAATTTAAGTAATATATTGATCCTTGTTAAAAACATAAGAAAAAAAATAAAACTTCATTTGTCTATACTTCGGAGATGAGGTATTATTTACACTATTGTCCTAATCTATACTGTCATGTTTACAATGTTTTGGCTGTTGTACGCTCCAGCTATCTTCATGTGCTAGGAATTTTGACCTTAAGGAATCAGTAAATATGCTTGGCCACAAAAATCTTCTAAGCCAACCAAGCATAAAAATGAATAGAATATGGGAACCAGTAATATGAAATGCTAGAGAAAATCATTAGTGTCAAAGATTGCAATATGAGCTCCGGTAAAAAAAGATTGTTACTGAGGCATTAGGTTCATAAGTTTCAGAAATTCATACACTGATGTCCTCAAGGACACATGGCCCAGTGGGAAAATGAATGGAGGCATAATGTTGCTATCACTAGTGATCACTCTAAGCACCTTTGTAATAATCATTAGACTCATCCAACTCTTTCTTAATCCTCTGCATTCTTCAGATTCACACCCAAACACTCTGAAATGTTTATGTTGGTGCTTCCATTGTGAATGCTAAGCATTACAGCATGCTGCTTCCAAATTGTTTGGTTTGGTTGTTTTGTTTTTATGGCATATCAACCTTGGTGGGTCATTTATTGCCAACTAAATTTTATTTATTTATTGCTGGTAATACCTTTTCCTTTCAACAATTTATTGTTTTTTGTGTCTTTTTTTTATATAAATTTTGTGTCTAGTAATACCTTTTTCTTTTCGAGTATCAAGATTCATTGGGATTTGTTCTTTTTTAAGGGCAGGGTCCCCAAGTCTTACCCTTGTTATTTAACCCATAACTGGAGGGAAGGGACAGATTAAAACCTTTCCCAAGGGTACCAGTGCTTAAGTGAATGCAGGGTATTCAACTGGAATTTGAACTCGGCTCACCAATTTCTCTTTCCGAGCCGATATCCACTGCACCACGCACCATGCACATCCGTCACTAAATGCATACAGCACCTGGTATTCCCAAGTGGTCACCCATCTAAGTACTGACCAGGCTCAATCTTGCTTAACTTCGGTGATCGAGCGAGAACCGGTGTATTCAACGTGATAGGCCATAAGCCCGCTTCCAAATTGGATGTGCGTTGTAGTCCAAGGATGTGTGTTGTGGTCCAATGGATATCGGCTCGGAACAACAAATCAGGGAGCCGAGTTCAAATTCCCGTTGAATTCCTTGCATTCACTTACACATAAATACCCTTGGGAAAGGTATTAATCCGTCTCTTCTCTCCAGTTATGGGTTAAATAATAGGACAGATTGGGTTCCATAGCCTTGGCTGGCAACCAGTCTATCGCAGAAAGCAATGGCAACCCTCTGCGGGATAATCTTCTGCCCATTCAGTCATGTCCCTTCTGAGACATGATAGCCCAAAACGTGTATCATGTATGGCACTTAACTGACTGACTGTTTCTAAATTTCTGGTGAAGTAAATTGCATCATGGTGCTCTTTTTCTTGCAGACAATGCCCAACTGACCCTACTATACTGTGAAAGTGACAAAATCAAAAACCACCTGCATGTGCAAAATTAAAAATATAGAATAGTGACAATTTAACCATTGTACTCTTTACATAGTTATTTTGTGAACTAACATAATCTGGTACAAGGCTGCAGTAGTGGAGTATTCTGATTATTGAAGTCATTAAACACATGAATTGTTCTCAAAACCATTATACGAAGGTTTATGCTTATACAAGTGGGTGAAGCATTGTAACTCTTTGGACTATTGTCCTTATGATGTTATACATTCCAGGTGATATCTGTTGGAATTTCTAATCAAACCATTTATTTTGGAGTAGATTGTTATACTTCCACCTGCTATGAAATTGAGACCTCCAGAAAAAGCAGGGCATGTGGAACTAGAACATCTATCATGGTGAATGAAATAAAGAGTTCAGTTTGAAATTTTAGCATATATCACCTGAACATAGGCTGGTGTGTACAATGGCCAAAACATTGTGAATATAACAATAAAGATAAGGACAATAGTCCAAACAGTGTAAATAGAAGGGGTTGCTGAAAAGTTTTTGACCATGGCCACTTCTCAATATCTGGCCAAATGATCAAATATCAAAATTTTCTTAGATTCTTTTTTGGTTAGATAATGAATTTTTTGCCTCCCGTGTGTGTTAGATTTTAAAGGCAATATTCTATGGCCAATGTTCCTTTCAGGACATGGCTGATCATGCCTCTCCACAACTTTCTTTTCTGTGTAACTCTTTGTAACATTTGTCTTTTTACCCTCCCTTCCACTTTCTGTTCTACCATCCATTCCTAAAAGCTTGTCAGATAGCCCACTACCTCTCCAATTCTCTTTTGTCTTCAATATATCCCGTAAATGTCAAATTTTCCAACTCTTCTTTCCTAATAAGTGAAATTACTGTGGTAAATAATCTTTCTGATTCTAAATGTGAATAACCTTTTGATTTTCATTTTTCTTTAAATTGTTGTTTACTTGCTTTATCCATGGTATTCTCAGCATCCTTCTGTAGTTAGATCTTTTCTTCAATTCATATCATTATTAGAGCAGAGGCTGTCTTTGCTTACATCTAGTACTCCCATAATGTGACAGTCAATAAAGCCTGGTGGTATTGTAAGATTGAAGAGTTGTCTTCGGTTAGTTGAAATGATGATGATGATGATGTGGCGGCTTCAAAAACCATAACTGAATGCTAGATCATCATATGATGAATGCTTTCTTGGACGTCTTGTTTTTCTTCTTGCGTTCATTCTCCTCCCCCTTCTTCCCCTGGCTGTTCTCCTCCCCCTTCTTCCCCTCGCTTTTCTCCTTCCCCTTTCCCCACTTGCCGTTATGCTCCCCCTTGTTCACCTCTCTATTTTCCTCCCACTCTGTTCACCCACCTTGTCTTTCTCCCCACTGTTCTCACTTGCTGTTCTCCTTCTCATTCCTTCTTGCTGTCCTCCTTCTCATTCCTTCTTGCTGTTCTCCTTCTCATTCCTTCTTGCTGTTCTCCTTCTCATTCCTTCTTGCTGTCCTCCTTCTCATTCCTTCTTGCTGTCCTTCTCATTCCTTCTTGCTGTCCTTCTCATTCCTTCTTGCTGTCCTCCTTCTCATTCCTTCTTGCTGTCCTCCTTCTCATTCCTTCTTGCTGTTCTCCTTCCTGCCATTTAGTTTTTGTTTTACTTATTATTATTACTATTATAATAAACGAATTTATATATCTTTTTTCCATTCTTGCAAACGTTTTACAGGACCATGCTCACCAAGTGGAGTTGCTACAGTTTTAGTACATGTAAATATTTACAGGGCTTGAATGCTGACCAACCTTTCCAGATTAAAGGGTTCCAACCTCCCTACTCTATACCAATAGTTACAGGTAGAAATGAATTCATGCCTTTCCAAGTGCACAGTGCAGCCAAATAGTCATAACCAGAGTCTGCCCATTCCATTCTCCATATTGTAAACTGTTAGGCCACTTTTACTTCTATGTATGTGCATATAAATCAGCATGAACACAAAACCAGGTTTATGAGGTTCTCAGTGAGAAACAACATCTTTACTTAGCATCACATGAATAAATAAATATGCTTATTCAGTACCCTATCATTTATACTTGATGATATCAATATAAAAACCAAATGAACTACTAAACTTACATCTCTCACATGATCTGTCTATTGTCTTAATACTTTGATATTTTTTTAATAAAGTTATCAATAAATGACTACCATTTGTACCAAATAAGCCATGACTCATCTCCAATTTCTCTCATAAGAGCTAACACTACCAATAATGACTACTAATACTACCATTTTCTTATCACAGTACCAATGTAACATTGGTGTTGTAACTGCAACTGCCTGTTCAATTAACAGCCACCCTTGCTTCTTGGCTACCAAGCCAGAAATGTTGTTAGGGCTTGTCCGTCTGCGCGTGTGCGCGTGTCGGTTGCTTTTACTGTTACGCCTTTCCTCTCAATTTGTGGCTGGGTTGCTTAGCAACTCTGTCAGCTTAACCTCCCACATTCACTGCCTTTCAAAGTAAATAGCTTTGGGAAATACCAGTTCTAAGCTTTTTGGTGTCAGCATTTTTCTCGAATTGTTTGATGGTATATCCGTGTCTATTTCAAATATATTTGCAAGAATGTCATCAAAAAGATTTCTTTTATCCTTTCAATTTTAAAATTGAAAGGATGAAATTACTGCTGAAAAGTATGTTCGTACTTAATTGGTATTTACAGGAAAAGAGAATTGTTTAATATTTCAATGTTTATTCACATCCTCTGTAGAATTGTATATATGAAATGGATGTTTCTGTTTTGTGTAAACCCCATCTCTACTTTTACATTGCATAGTGAAAATGAAGCTGATTCCCTCTATGTAAATGCCTGCCCCATTTATACTCTGACTTCCATCTTGTCTGGTTTGAATGCTCCCCCATCATGTCTGGGTCAAATGCTATTCCCATTTGCATCCCGCCTGGTTTAAAAGCCTTCCCCATTTGCATACCGTCTACTTTAAATGCCTCCCCTACATCTCGTCAGGCTTAAATGTCCCCCCCCATTTGCATTCCACCTGGTTTAAATGCTTCCCCCCATTTGCATCCGTCCGGTTCAAATGCCCCCCATCCCCGCATCCCGTCTGGTTTAAATGCTTTCCCCATTTGCATCGCGTCTGGTTTAAATGCTTTCCCCATTTTGCATCCTGTCTGGTTTAAATGCTCTCCCCATTTGCATCCCGTCTGGTTTAAATGCTCTCCCCATTTGCATCCCGTCTACTTTAAATGCCTCCCCTACATCTCGTCAGGCTTAAATGTCCCCCCCCCCCATTTGCATTCCACCTGGTTTAAATGCTTCCCCCCATTTGCATCCGTCCGGTTCAAATGCCCCCCATCCCCGCATCCCGTCTGGTTTAAATGCTTTCCCCATTTGCATCGCGTCTGGTTTAAATGCTTTCCCCATTTGCATCCTGTCTGGTTTAAATGCTCTCCCCATTTGCATCCCGTCTGGTTTAAATGCTCTCCCCATTTGCATCCCGTCTGGTTTAAATGCTCTCCCCATTTGCATCCCGTCTGGTTTAAATGCTCTCCCCATTTGCATCCCGTCTGGTTTAAATGCTCTCCCCATTTGCATCCCGTCTGGTTTAAATGCTCTTCCCATTTGCATCCCGTCTGGTTTAAATGCTCTCCCCATTTGCATCCCATCTGGTTTAAATGCTCTCCCCATTTGCATCCCGTCTGGTTTAAATGCTCTCCCCATTTGCATCCCGTCTGGTTTAAATGCTCTCCCCATTTGCATCCCGTCTGGTTTAAATGCTCTCCCCATTTACATCCCGTCTGGTTTAAATGCTCACCCCATTTGCATCCTGTCTTATTTATATGCTCCCCTGTTTATGTCCTGTTGAATCTACATGCCAAGCCCCCCCTTTCTGTTGGATTTAATTCCCCTCTACTGCGTGTGTCCTGGAAATTTAAATGCCACCCTCCCCTGTTTACATCCTGTCTGATTTAAATGTCTCCTTGCTCGCCAAATTGTCCTCACTTGATGCTATTTGTGTGTTTTTCCTCGGGACTCTGAATACTTTCATCTTCAGAGGGAAATTTCAGACTTTATGACTATTGATCACTCATTAGAAGTCCTTTCACCATATATTGATATTTCTCTGTTACAACATTGTATCAAATAAAAACAATTCTGCAAAAAGAACAGTCTAATTTGCTCAACATATTAAATATTTTCAGAATTGATACATAACTATAGATTAATCTGTTCTAGAGTCTCGTTTGTTAACTGAATTATTTATGATGTGAATAATTGAAAAACAATGCAATGGTTAAGTTGTCTACTCATTTTAACAGATATATTTACCAAAGTTACACAAAAATATCTTCAAATACTAAAGAGTAAATACATTCAATAAAATCTTCATTGACTTTAATCACAGCCTCTAGATGAATTTGGAATCTCCTGCAACTCTTCTGGACAGTCTCTTTGTTCAAGTTGGTGAATGCTGCCATAATCCTTGCCTTTTGTTTATCTTTGTTGTTACAAAGAGTTTTGTGGTTCTTTTTGCTCAACTCCATCCCACACACAATAGTCAAGGGGTTTTGCAGCTTGGAGAGTTAGATAGCCAGATATAAGGTGTGTTGTGGTCACAGAAATTGTCTGAAACATGATGCAGTGTCCTCTTGTCAGACACAGGATCTTAAACCAGCTACCCACTTGACTCGGGGAAGCACCACCACTCAGGGTACTTGATGTAAGCCTCCGTATTGAGTCTGAGGTCCTGTGGGAAGATGAATAGAGCTATAATACCTCCATCACTAGTGATCATTCTGAACGCAAATACCCTTGGGAAAGGTATTAATCTGTCTCTTCCCTCCAGTTATTGGGTTCTATAGCCTTGACTGGCAACCAGTCTACTGCAGAAAGCAATGGCAACCTACTGCAGGATAATCTTCTGCCCAGTCAGTCATGTCTCTTTCGAGACATGATTGCCCAAGCGTGTATCACGTATGGCACTTAACTGAAGGAATGAAGATAATAGTTGGAAACATAAGTAAAGCTTCTACTGGGCAAAAAGTGGGGATCAGTTTTCTATTGTTATTAAGTAATAAACTGATCCCCCACTAATTACTACTTATTAATACAATCCATCTCTTCTCCCTTCAACTATAGTTTAAAGAGCAGGATAGAAAATGTTCTGCCCAGTCAGTCATGTCTCTTTCGAGACCTGATCACCCAAGCGTGTATCACATATGGCACTTAACTGACTGTATTACCTGAACAAAATGTGAATAAATTTATTGCTAATATATGAAACTAAATGATATTCAATGTTTAAGAAAATATTGCAAATTTAATTTATAATTTTATTTAATTTTCAAGGGTGAAAAAAATAACTGTACAGCAGAAAAAAAACATTATCTTCATTTAATACTGTGTAGCAAAGCCTTCATTAACTTCAACAGCAACCAATCTCTTCCTGTAGTCTTTAATTAACGATTTGTATACTTTAGTAGGTATTTTGCTCCATTCTTCCTGTCAAATTGTCTTCAGATTTGTGATGTTTGTTAGACCTCTTTCTTGGATTTTAATTTTCAAATGTCGCCAGAAGTTCTCTGTTGGATTCAAGTCTGGGGACTGACTTGGCCATTGTCAGATGTCAAAGTTCTTTTCAGCAAACCACTTCTTCGTAGTCCTAGCAGTATGCTTGGGATCATTGTCTTGCTGGAAAATCCAATCAGGAAGAAGCCAAGGCTCTCGAGAGAAGGCACAAAATTTTCCCTTAGAATTTGTTGATATTTTTCTGCATTCATTTTACCGTCTATAATTGACAGTTTACCAAAACCTCTTGCAGAAAAGCAGCCCCAAACCATGATACTACCACCACTAAATTTGACAGTTGGTATTGGGTTCTTTGGTCCATATGCTTCATCATCTTTCCTCTGTACATGATTCTAAGAATTACAACCAACCAACTCAATCTTATCCTCATCTGTCCATAGAACTCTTTCCCAATAAGAATTTGGCTTATCTTCATGCTCTTTTGTGAATTTTAACCTTGCATATCTGTGCAGTTTCAAAAAGAGTGGTGTCTTCTTTGGTGCATGCAACTTTAGAATGTCTCTGTGTAGTTCATTACTTATTGCTTGCTTAATGCAAATCATTCTAAAGATCTTCTCTGGTGGCCATTGGATTTTTTTTTCTTTTCTTTTTCTTTTTTTCTTTTTCTTTTTTCTTTTTCTTTTTTTCTTTTTCTTTTTTTCTTTTTCTTTTTTTCTTTTTCTTTTTTCTTTTTCTTTTTTTCTTTTTCTTTTTTTCTTTTTCTTTTTTCTTTTTCTTTTTTTCTTTTTTTCTTTTTTCTTTTTTTTTCTTTTTCTTTTTTTCTTTTTCTTTCTTTTTCTTTCTTTTTCTTTTTTTTCTTTTTTTCTTTTTTCTTTTTTTTCTTTTTTTATCTGTTATCCCAACTTTCTCCATAATCTTGAAGAGATCTTCCTAGGAGCACCTAATCTGCATTGGTTCTCAACAGTATTAGGTTTTTAAATCTTTATGAATGAGGCTTACGGCCTGTCACGTTGAATACACCGGTTCTTGCTTGATCACCGAAGTTAAGCAACATTGAGTCTGGTCAGTATTTAGATGGATGACCACTTGGGAATACCAGGTGCTGTAAGCATTTAGTGACGGATGTGTGTCCTAGTGCAGTGGATATCGGCTCAGAAAGAGAAATCGGTAAGCCGAGTTTGAATTCCAATTGAATACCCTGCATTCACTTAAACACTGGTACCCTTGGGAAAGGTATTAATCCATCCCTTCCCTCTAGTTATGGGTTAAATAACAAGGGTAGGACTTGGGGACCCTGCCTTTAAAACAAATCCCAATGAATCTTGATACTCGAAAAGAAAAAAGTATTACTAGACATAAAAACTTATATAAAAACAATAAATTGTTGAAAGAAAAAGGTATTACCAGCAATAAATAAATTAAAAACAAATTTAATTGGCAATAAATGACCCGCCGAGGTTGATATGCCATAAAAACAAAACAACCAACCAACCAACTTTATGAATGAACAAATTGTAGTAAATGGGATGTTCAGGTCACTAAAGATCTTTCTGTAACTTCGTTCCATCTTTCCAGAGCTTAACAACCAGTTCTTTTTGTGCATAAGTCAATTTCTTACATCCAGCCATAATTAGAACCGCTTTCTGTGAGTAGTGATTGCAGAATATCCCAGTTTTCATCTGAAGGTTGACTAGAGTTACTGAGAACATTCAAAAGCAATCTAGAATATTCTACTCTGAAGTTTAACCAAAATTTATCACTTTATAATGCAAAATTGATACTGTACGAACACTTTTCTCACCCACCAAAACACAAAAATGCATATATTTTTTAAATATCACTGAATTTCTTGTTTTCATTCACAGATTCTGATTCTATACCCCAAAATACATGTATAACATTGTTATTTGTGTTTTTCATTTGCTAGAAATGTGATAAAGAAGCAATTTTTGGTGTATGAACGCTTATCTCCCTCCTCCACTATATAATATTAATGTATATTTGGGCAGCAATCTTTCATTTAAACATATTTCTTTAAAAACAACTAACATGGAAGATCTTATTAATTTCTTTTATTTAATGTCACCAATATTCTTACAGGTTTCCTTTTTGCTCAAGACAGGAATGTTCCATTATTTTTGACTGTCCAAGTACTTTAGCCACTTCACTGCCCAGTAATGTTAAATCTATCTACAAAACTCCAAGACACTCATTAATCAACTATCTTCACTACTCACACTGCTTTCTTCAAAACTCAAACGGACAATTCACAAGACTTATTCCCTTATCACTAACCCCCACCAACATCCCACAGACAACCCACTAAAAATAAGAAAAGAGGCTTTCCATTCCCGTCCACACCACCTGATGAGACATTGTAGTTTCAATGTCGAAACAAATGTTCAATTTGTAGTTTTTTTTTAATCATATCACCCCAAGCAAGGCAATAACGCCACTGATGCGCAGGGGGCTACGTAAGAGTAAAAAGATTGGAAAAGAGAAAGCTGGAAACCGCATCCTAAACAGGAAACAAGGGATGAGCTTCTTCACCTGTTCAATAGACGTGGGTGGAGTGTGAACCGGGTGGATATATAAAAAAAATTGTACATGTTCTAAAATATAATTTATAATAAATATTCACAGCTCTATATATTATATATCGAGCACTGTTTTAAATTAAATTAATGTTTTGGATGTTGTAAAAAAATCTTTTTTCTTCGTTCCTTATTCACTTGGAGATTATATATATATATATATATATATATATATATATATATATTCTTTGAAAGGCTGTGAAGATACCTGGACAGACAAAAGCTTCTCTACCATTCTGAAGATGAGATTTTGATCTCGAAATGTTAATGTTTAATAAATAGGTAATACCCAAACACTTCTTTACCTTCCTTTATTTTACTCAACGCATTGTGACACCCTTCAAGATATAACCCATATAACTATTTTACACAATGCTTCAAGCAAATTACAAAACTTTACTATATATATATATATATATATATATATATATATATATATATAATTCTTAATAATCAATGTTTCTGATGCTGTTTTGTATTGTTTTATTGATGCAATATTCTGGTGTTCATATACAAAAAGACGTCTTTTTACATATTTGTTTATCTTTACATGTAATTTATACTTAACAAACATGTCAGCTTTCTTTCTAATTTTCTCAAATTCTATCTTGTCTGTTTGTGTCCATATTGTGTATACTGATATAACACATTTTTTGACATCATAAGTTACTTGCTTCTCAGGAATTCATCTTAAAAAAAAATCTTGTCCATTCAGAAAATAGGTGACCATGGTTTTTCCTCATGATATATAAACTTGTATTTATCCAGAGAATAGGTGATGGATTTTTAAAATTTCCCTCTCTTTAAAATCTGTAAATTGTTGTAGATCACCATGTCTGTTCCTGGAAACAATAGTGGAATCACTTCCTCTTTCTTTTTCTGAAACCAGTTACCCTAGCAAGGCTAGATATTTTGACCCTCTGAAGATGAGGTTGATTCATTCCTCCTGACTAGAAATAAGCTTGAAATGAATGAAACAGCCTTCACCAGAATTTGAACTCTGCTCACTGATTCCTTTTATTTTTTTCATTGATAACAATTATGCCTCCCACTTCCGTTAGGATGTCAGACTAATAAACTAAATTACTTTTTTTTTCTTTTTTCTTTTTTTCTTTTTTCTTTTTTTTTTCTTTTTTCTTTTTTTTTTCTTTTTTTTTCTTTTTTTTTTCTTTTTTTTTCTTTTTTCTTTTTTTTTCTTTTTTCTTTTTTTTCTTTTTTCTTTTTTTCTTTTTTCTTCTTTTTTTCTTTTTCTTCTTTTCTTCTTTTTTTCTTTTCTTCTTTTTTCTTTTCTTCTTTTTTTTCTTTTCTTCTTTTTTTCTTTTCTTCTTTTTTTCTTTTCTTCTTTTTTTTCTTTTCTTTTTTTCTTTTTTTCTTTTCTTCTTTTTTTCTTTTTTTCTTTTTTCTTTTTTTTCTTTTTTTCTTTTTTTCTTTCTTTCCTTTTTTTCCTGTTTTCTTTTTTTTCTTTTGGTTTTCTTTTTTTCTTCTTTTTTCTTCTTATACTTCTTTATTAGCTGGGAATCATTGTCTTTATAGGACTGATTAAGTGCAATTTAAAATAATATTTTGGTTGTAGAGTTAAGTATTTACTTGACTTGGGAAATGAGAGGTTTTAACAATCTGAGATTTTACCTATCAGTCTTTATCAGGTGTATATCAATGTGAGTAACCCTTAAGCAATTCTGAACTGAATCTAAAACAGCTATTATAATTATTGTCAACTGGCAAGAGTTATATATATATATATATATATATATATTGTGTGTATTTTGGCAGCATTTTTTCATTAATGCAGGTTTCATTGAATAATATAGACAAGTTTTGTCTATTAATTTTGTGTAGGATCCGTTCATACCGTCTGATATACTTGATGGTGGTGTAGTTAAAAGACAACAAAAAATCAAAGTATTTGTTGAATTTTTTATCGGGTCTAAGCTTTCGGCTCACATAAGCCATTATCAAAGAGTAAATATTAACACACAGTAAACATAGAACATTTAAGCTATTAACAATAAAGATAATTGAATTGAAAATATAAGTCCATCCCTACCGTGGCGTATGGCCGAAGAAAGTGACAAAATAGTGGTGTTGTGGTCCCTGGTCTGATTACAGACATTTGAGTACGTTGTTGGAAATATCGGAATTGATTGTATTCAAACCAGGTTTAAATTGTTTAATGTAGAGTGCTTCGAGGATTTTTAGTTTCTGCTTATTATTTTCTTGTTTGAGTATGTACGTGTTATCAACAAGCGTTTTTCTCAGAAGTGTGCGTTGATAACCGTGTTGTTCTAAATGACGGAATATATTTGAATTTTTATTTAAGTGCCCCCACTATTACAAAATAGCCATTATAGAAAATCTATTATACCGTGCAAAAGTCAATTCATCTACAAATCAGATCTTCTACAGTGAACTAAAAAACATAAAACAGACACTCATCAATAATAATTTTCCCAATTACATAGTTGATGAACAAATACATTACTTTCTTTAAAAGCTTAACATGGAAAAAACAACACATAATACTAACCCAACCAATCCTAAACATATCACTCTCTTATACCGTAGCCAGATGCACTCCAACTACCAACTAGATGAAAACATCCTAAAAAAAACTCATAAATACTAATATTTCTCCGACAGACTCTAACAAAAGAATTAAGTTCATTATATATTACACTAAATCCACTACATCTAATTCATTTGTCCGCAACGACTCTTCCCCCACCGTTAGTGATTTGCAAAAAACCAATGTAGTATATAAATTCATATGTCCATTTAGAGAATGTATCTCTAACAACCTCAATAATATCTACATCGGCCACACCACAAATTCGCTCTCACGGCGTCTGACGTTGCACTTAAATAAAAATTCAAATATATTCCGTCATTTAGAACAACACGGTTATCAACACACACTTCTGAGAAAAATGCTTGTTGATAACACGTACATACTCAAACAAGAAAATAATAAGCAGAAACTAAAAATCCTCGAAGCACTCTACATTAAACAATTTAAACCTGGTTTGAATACAATCAATTTCGATATTTCCAACAACGTACTCAAATGTCTGTAATCAGACCAGGGACCATAACACCACTATTTTGTCACTGTCTTCGGCCATACGCCACGGTAGGGATGGACTTATATTTTCAATTCAATTATCTTTATTGTTAATAGCTTAAATGTTCTATGTTTACTGTGTGTTAATATTTACTCTTTGATAATGGCTTATGTGAGCCGAAAGCTTAGACCCGATAAAAAATTCAACAAATACTGTGATTTTTTTGTTGTCTTTTAACGACATCACCATCAAGTATATCAGACGGTATGAACGGATCCTACACAAAATTAATAGACAAAACTTGTCTATATTATTCAATGAAACCTGCATTAATATATATATATATATCTATATATATATATATATATAGTCATCCGCAGACAGATCTGTTTCACTGTATCACAGCTCATCAGTACAGTTAGACATCTGATTACTTTTAGCCAGGATTAAAACCCGACTGAATTGACATCAGTTGGCGAATCTACCTCTGAGCTATGGGTGCTTGGTAGAAGGAGGCAGACTTTTAGTGTGTGGTATCCCTTGTAAACATATATCTTAGTAGTAGTAAGAACTAATGGAATGATATTCCACAGTTTGTAGCATTTACTTTTTTAACAGTGCTCGATATATAGTAGAGCAATATTTATAGTCATATTATCATTTATAATTTTTTTTTCGCTACACAAGAGCTGTTGCATTTCATTACCTGATGAGGTACTGAATATAGTAATGTTTTCATTATAAATAAGAATATTAGTTGTCTATATTTCTGAGATGAGGTAGTATTTACAGTATTTACCAGAGCGTACAACAGCCAAAGCACTGAACAAATGGCTACATAGATGAGGACAATAGTTCGTATAATGTAAATACTGTAAGAATATTACTACAAATATATATATATATATATATATATATATAATTTATATATAAACAATTATATATTACAATTAAATATTGCTATATTTTACCATCTATTTAGTATTAGCAGCATCCTAAATAGATATTCCATAGCTTTTATTTTATCAACAGGCCCCTTTAAGAAGCTTCGGTTGCACACTTCTACAAATAGAATGCCATTTTTGGCTACATATATGATACAGTTGTTGTTGCCATATCATCCACAATAGTCAATGATGACAAGCCTAAGTAACTGTGACATGTTAAAATAACTCACCCGCCTCCACCCTCTCACCTTATTTTCTTACTTAGCATATATATGACTTTTAATTTGTTAAACTAGACATACCCACAAGTATATTTTTAATTCTAACCTTATACCTTCCTTTTAACTGTTAAAAAAAGATAACAAATTGTTTTTAAATTTTAAAAATTATTTTTATCACCAGTTACCAACCATCGGCTGACAAAGTACAATTCACACACACACACACACACACCTTACTAATTATTATGTTAGAACATGTGAAAAACTACAAATTACTACAAAACTGTACATTTTGTTTTGACAGTGAAAGAACAATGTCCCATCAGGTAGTTAGCATTGATGGTGACCATTATTGTTAAGTACCTAATGAGATATTGTTTTCACCATCAAAACAACATGTACAATATTGTAGTAGTTTGTAGTTTTTCACATATTCTAATGTAATAATTAAAAATAAATATTCATTGGTTTATTTTTATATTAAGCACTGATTTAAATTAATGTTTTGAAAGTTGCAATTTTATTCTTCATTCTTATTTATTTGGAGATATATATATATATATAGTTGGCCAGTCATATTCAAGGACGTTCTGTTTACTGGGGCAGGTAGCTAATCCCCTTTGCAGACACTTGCTCAGACACACTTGTGTTTGTTCAACACCCACAGAGCCTACGTATGGTTTATACTGCAACTATGCTGAGCAGACCTTAGTTACAGTTTCTAGGAGAGATTGCATTATTTAGTGTAAACAACAGTCAGGATATTCAAACCCTCTGTCATGATGACTTGTGACTTTGAGCTAGCACAACCATCAATGGCTCCTCAAACAGAGCTGTCTACTCAATTTCACTCAAAAAGATTGGGTCAACCCATGATATGGTTTTCAGGCACTTTCCAAAGGTGCCACAGGCTGGGGTCACCTCCTCTAGACGGATAACATCAAAAAGCCACCTTCCTGACAAATTGACCATGGTGTGATTTGAACCTGGGGTTCATGGTTAGAAAGTGAATGTTATAACCACTCGGCCGCACACACACACACACACACAGATATTGTAATTTTGTTATTACAATGGTTTATAAAAGCATCATATCATTACACAAAAATTTTCATGTTTCAGAACAAAACTGTTCCGCTTCAGGTGATATATTAAAATAAATGATGAAAATGATTCATTTTTGAAAATATAAGATGAATTCATGGCTATTTAGGTAAATAATTTTTAACAGCAAGTTGTTTTTTTTTTTTAAATTACTTCATGAGTAAAAGGGTCGAAATGTTTATGATTAAATAATTATGGTATATTAAAGTATATAGTAGTTAACAAAACACGAATTTAGTATTGTGTGCGTCTTTTATTTAGTAAAGTAATTAATTTTTAAGTTATATTAGAGCATAAGTTATAAATGAAGCATCAAGCACTCTTTATAAAAGTAAATGCTTGAACATTGGATTTTTAATCTATGTGTTCTTTCACTTTTTGTAATATATATATATAGCCACTCTAGTGTGTACGCATCGCTCATTCAGTAAAAA
The DNA here is from genome assembly GCA_037127315.1 of Ascarosepion bandense. Taxonomy (NCBI): domain Eukaryota; kingdom Metazoa; phylum Mollusca; class Cephalopoda; order Sepiida; family Sepiidae; genus Ascarosepion; species Ascarosepion bandense. The sequence goes on along the minus strand of JBBBDQ010000528.1, from coordinate 2,103,506 downwards.
TGAATTTGAGCACTCTAGCTATTGGGCGCGTAATATGATATGCGCTAAAAAGACTGCCTTCTTCCACCGAACGCCCCGTGGCCCAGGAGTAGTCGCCGACTGACACCAAATCGGTCGGGTTTTGAGCCTGGGTTGTGTAGCAATCGGAGTCTAATTGTACTGATGAGCTGTGATACAGCGAAACAGATCTGTCTGCAGATGACAATATATATATATATATATATATATATATATATATAGTAGTCATCTACATACAAGCCTATTTCGCTGTATCACACAGCTCATCAGTGTGGCTAGACACGTCCACTTGCTTCTGGCCGGGATTGAAACTCGATGAAATGATTTGTTTGAACATTATTTTTGATCGATACTCATATTTAAGTAGATATTCTGTTTTTAATCAAACAGTATTATATATTTATTTCAACTATATCTTACCATCTTCGTTAATTCCTGTAACATTATATATATAAAATATCACATACATACTGTCTACAATCATATCAAGCAACAGACCATATCTGCCACACTGTCATAGGCATGACTCTTGTCAAGCATTCAAGTGCATAGGCTTGCCTTAAGTATCTAAGATATTTTACATTTATGAGGTGGGTGCTGACAATTCTCAGCCCAACCAATGGCTTTTTCCATCTGATGCTTGATCAGATTTTGGGTAGTAGTATCAGGCCAAGGACTTTTCAGCACTCTTTTGTATGTGCATTTGCTTGTGCAGTGGCATCTTTTGCTACACACACACACACACACACACACACACACACACACACACACACCTGTGGTTAGACTTAAAATTTTTCATCACCCTCTTGTAATGATGGTGTAATGTGTAATTATTGGTGTGGAAAATAGGACTGGCAAACTAAGTTCAAATTCCAATTGAGCATATTTAGGTTCATCTCCATCACTCCACCCTAGAAAAACATTTCACAGGTTTTAGAAAGGAGTGGCTGATTACCCAGACACTTTAGTACTTGCCTGTCCCAATCATCAAACCGAAATTTTTATATTGAACGTTACATAAAACTGACAGCTTTCGTACAGTGTTGATTCCTATGTCAACACTGTCTATATCTAATAAAAGCTTTATCTCTGATACTGACCTCATAAATATAGCAAATTTGAAACATCATTTTTTTTTTCAATTGAAGAGAATTGTACAATTAAAATTCTCCCCAAAAACCTCCCCAGTCTCATCTTCTCTTCTGACCTCAAGTGGAATCATTACATTGAATCATTCTATAAATCCACTGCTAGGAAGGTTGGGTCACTGTGTCTGGCCGGGGAGTTTTTTCCACCTGAATCCATCTTATACATATCCGAATCAACCATCCACTTGTGCATTGAATACTGTTGTCATATCTGGTCAGTTGCCCCTGCTATTCGTCTCAGGGTTCTTGACAGGCTCCAAAAGAGAATTGGTAATGTGATCAGTCCTGAACTGGCAGCTTGACTCCTGCCACTTTCTCACCGAAGGGATGTGGCTTCCCTCAGTCTCTTCTACAAATATTTTTATGGCTCCTGCTCCAATGAGCTTAGCTCACTGGTACATGTTCCATAAGAATTTACTCAAGCAACCAGACTGGCAACAAGGTCCCACCTTTTTACAGTTAAATCAACAAATTGTAGCTGTCACTTCTACTCCATCAGCTTCTTTTCTCACACTTCCCACCTGTGGAATTCCCTTCCATATACTTGCTTCCCTGATGGCTATAATCTCCAAGAATTTAAATTCAATGTCAACTGTCATCTCTTATCCGCTTGACTCTCGTTCTTTCCCCATCACCTCATGTTCTTTGTTCTTTTCTTTTCTCACGCTACCCTTACAACTGCTTGCACACTGCTATTCCCATCCTTCTCTTGCTCTTTCTCTGACACCCCCTGTAACCGGTTCATCTTTGTCTTCACTCTCCTCATGTTTAAACTTTCACTCTTCTCTTATGTAGCCAGTGGTAGTACCACCTTGTTTGGGGCGAAACAATTAAAAAAAGAAATATTAGTTGTTTACAATAATATTATCTTTTACACACCTGATGAATGACAGATAATCTGAAACTTACAATAAATGATAAAACTGATAAGGTTTTATTATTTGTTTCAACTATTGACTGTTTTTTTCCTTGTTTAACCCAGAAACATTATTCAGTTGACCTTTAGGCACTCATTTAAAAAGTGTCACTGGTATTATGGAGATACACTTTTAAACTTTTTTTTTTTTTTTTTTTTTTTTTTTTTTACTTGAAAACAGTTTTAGATAGTTTTATGAATAAACCATGTGTATTTGTTGCGTGGACGTATAAGCATATATAGGATAGATAGCAGAAACCTTAGACTTGGAGAGGTAGGGATCTGTAGAATTTGTTTCAAAAGAATAGTTGTTTGAAGGAAGAAGTGCAATTGAGTAGTACTTCCCTTATTACAAGGGTTCTGGGCATGACAGTAAACTGCATCTGGCAGCAAGGCCTCTGATTGGGAGGTTGTGAGGATAAGGAACCACCTCTTAATTGCTGTTGTTCTCAGGTCCACCCTGACCCGGAGTGGTAGCACCTGTTAGGATCCCAGCTATGGATAAATAGTTAACCCTTAAACTGGGGTCAAAACACTATGAAATTGTAAAAATAGATTTTTATAGAAATATATACATTTTTGAAGGAAAATTATTAGCAACAATATATTTTTGAAGAAAAAATTATTAACATAATACATTTTTATTCTCCACAAAACATTTTTGAGTACAAAACTAGAAGACATTTTTAGTTTTCTAAAATAAAAACAAAATTTCATTAAAATCTGACTAAATCAACATTCCCACTATAACTTAAAACCCCACCTTTTTGGCATTAAATAACCCACAGAGGTTGATATATCGTTAAACAAAACTGAAACAAATCCTTATTATAATTGAAATGTGATCCTGTTTATGTGGTATGGTGGGTCCTAGCTGGAAAGTTTATACTGGAAGAATTAAAGATGCAGTTCAGTTGGTAAATGAGAATAAACCAATCAGCATTATGTATTTAATGCAACAAAGATGATGTCCAAATTTTTTTTTAACCTATATTTTTAAACAAATTTATTATATATTTTAAATGATCTTTTTACATTGGGTATTTTCATGAAAATGTTTTAGCTGTTTTAGCCTTTCACATGGGTAGTTTGCATCTATGGCCTCATGCTAATGGTTTCTGAGATCTATGAACATGTTTGTGAGCATAAATCTCCCAGGGTGAGCAATCCATACTCCTGAACTCATACTGCTCTGTACTCATCTCATACCAGTTTCTTGGGTATATGCAGGTATATTACTGGCCATTCAAGATCAAAGGAATATGATTAATAGCAAACCAAGGTATCACTTGATATTATTAACCATACAGCACAGGAGATAAACAGTAGTCAGAATTATCTAATCTAAACTTATTTATAAATGGAACTTTGTCTGTATATGTCTGTGTGTGTCTGTTACCTATAGACTCCAAAACGGCTGAACCGATTTTCTTGAAAATTTACATAGTTGTACAATAAGTATCTGCGAGTGTTCTCAGCTAGGTTTTGTGTTGAGGTGCCCCCAATAAATATCGAAAATCCATACTTGAAAAAATCAGGTTATAGAAGGAGTGGTTCGATTTTAATCAAATTTGATACACTCATAGACAAAGACATAAGAAACGATAATCAGAAGTTTCAAGGTTGCAGTTTTTACGATAGTGCAGAAAATCGATTATATATATATATAAAAGGCAAGATGTTTGTGTGTGTGTGTCTGTTTATCTGCCTGTATGTCTGTATTTTTTCAGCCCTTTTATTTTAGTTTTTGCTTCAGGTTTGGCTCTAAGTAGGTATAATTTTATTTTTTAGTCTCAGCCATGATACCATTTACTGAGAGGACTTATTTAGCCTTCAAAATTCAGTTTACGGCGAAAAAACTTATTTGATATCGATACCAGGAAATCAAAATTTGACTTACATCCATTCATTTTTCTTTCAGTCTACGGTTTCGCTTTAACTGGAAACAACTATTGCTTTTTAGTCTTTTGTGCCAACGTCCAAAGAGTCTGAGCTCCAGGACCATGGATTAGTTTTAAAGCTTTCATTACACCCAAGCAACGCTGAGCTATACTGCTAGTGTGATTATATTTGAATTTAGCAGCTGTTTAAAAAGAGAATTAAATGTGATTCATCTACACTTTATTTGCCACTTTGATGTGTTACTTCACATTAAATGAGTAAAAAAAAATTGACTGGAATGATTTTCAATTTTGTCAGTCACAACTTATTTGATTTTCAAGGATTTTTATAAAGCAAAAATATGAAACTTGGTCAAGTCAATCCAAATGCAATGTTTAAATGTGATTTCTGAAACAGTTTCATAAATGCTAAAATCCAATATGGTTAAATCCAAAAATGGTTGACATTTTTGTAAAAACTGTTTTCTCGCTCAAGTTATCTCCCTTCACTGGTTACATCTGTTAACATTTCTTGCCCCCCCTTTATTTCTTTGATTGTTTCTCTTTTATGATAAAAAGAACATGAATTGACAACCTACACAGAAGATTCTTTAGGCTCTCTCATGTTGCGAAGGATTTCAAAGATGGTATTCCTTTAGTCAAGAAATCTTTAGTATTTGTCTATACTTGAGACATTAGGTTTATCAGTCAGTTGAGTGCCGTACGTATACGTTTTGGGCGATCATGTCTCAAAAGAAACATGACTGACTGGGCAGAAGATTATCCCGCAGTAGGTTGTCATTATTTTCTGCGGTAGACTGGTTGCCAGTCAAGGCTATAGAACCCAATCTGTTTTGTTATTTTAACCATAACTGGAGGAAAGAGACAGATTAATACCTTTCCCAAGGGTATTTGCTCGTAAGTGAATGCAATGAATTTGACTGGAATTCGAACTCGGCTCTCCGATTTTTTTGTACCAGGTTGATATCCATTGCACCACAACGCATATCCGGTTTATAATTCCCAAAATTTCATACACTGATGTTCTCAAGGACATGTGGCCCAGTGCATAAAAGCGTTGGTTAGATCCAGCGACTTGATCCAAAGAATTTAATACCTGGCTACAGCAGTGGTGAATAAATAACTTAAAAGTTAAAGGGAGATAACTACATGACATTCAGAAGTGGCATGGCACATGCAATGAGAATGATATACCCGAGTGATCAAAATAAAGGGTTTGGTTTGAAATTGCAAGCACTGGAAGAAGGCTGGAGCATACAATGGGTGAAATGTCATCAATATGGCAATATAGATGAGGACAACAATGTAAATAATGTAAAAAAATCTATAATTTTGTAGGTCTTCTTAGGAACCATAATATTCTTGCAAGCCATTTCTTTTAAAATTACTGTTTCTGCACATATACCATTTTGTACCAAATTTGAATAGCTGAATATATCATACAGACAGACACTATCATTTCTGTAGTGTCTTGTAATTGTAATAATGTTCTTTAAAATATCACGTGTTTCTACCATGTTTCCACTGTTAGTGTATTTTTGACAATTCTTTTAATGCACTTAGATTGCTAAACAATGGATATGTATTTGTTGTCACTACCAACTATAAAACTGATATAGCTTTCTTGTGATCACTTTCCTCTTAACAAAAGAGATATAGCTATATACAATTAGTTGCAAACAATGAATATTCCCCAGTTAGTAGAATAGCTATTTGAAAATTTTCCTTCTTTGCTGTTTTGTTGACTTGTTTAAGCTTCAGCATCAAGGACAACGCATTGACATAACTTGAATCTAGTTTGTGTGGCTCACTAATTTAGCTGAATAATCAACTGCCTGATTCCTATCTTTCTTGTTTCTATCTTTGGAGAGTAGGTGTGTCTGTGTCTGTTACATTTTATCAAACATGTATGAATTATATCATACTAGAAGTTATTGCAACACATTGAAATCTTCAAAGTTTTGTCAAGATTTACAAACTTTATAGCTTAATAATTTTTTTAAAATTAAATTTAATAGGACTCTATGATAAACAATATTTTTACAAAAAGATTTTTTTTAACAGCAAAGAATGAATTCTTAGAATTTCTTATTCTCGAGCATGCAACATAGAACAGCCCATGTATAAATATTTCTTTCTGGAGGCAAATTTCAACTTTTTGTAGCATTTGTCTTTGTGATTTATTTGTAGTTCTTGCAAACACAAGGTGAACTTGAAACTGTATTATTGTATGTAAAAACTTAAGATAGGTAAAAAAAAAACCTATTGCATTTTTATTAAATAAGTATTTATTTTAATCATTAAATTGTTTAGAAAATAGTGGGCATATTTTGTATGTTAAATAGTAAAACTTTGTACCCCCAAAATTAAATAAACTTTATTGTACTAAGCAATACACCCTTCTAAAACCAAGTGTACCTTGTACGCCTTACACGTTTGTACTTCTCCCCAAAATTTGGTTTTAATCAGTCAATGTATGGCTATTTTAGAGGGTATGACGGATGGACAGACTCCACAGAATTTTATACATAGATGCTTGATTTTACTGTGAAACTTTTAGTAATGTGCATACTAGTGCTTGTGATGTTTGAAGTACATTCTAAGTAAATATACTTTTGAGTATAATATAATCAATGTCCAAAATGTAGTCCCTTTTAAAAGCAAAATGGTGGACATCTTTCTTTTCCAGAATAAGGAATTTTTGCATTAATTTGTTTTGATGTCACCAAAGTGTAAATTCAAACTAATTTATTATAGAAGACTTTACATGAACAAAAAATAAACTAATGTTTTCCACTGACATAAAATGGAAAGATTATATTGAATCAATTGCTAAGTCTGCTGTTAAGAAAGTTGGTGTTATACTTGATAATTTTTCTCACCAGAATCTATCTTAGACATTGCTTAATTTTAAACTTTTCATGCTTAATTGAAGGATTGCTTTTGTTTTTTAGCAGAAATTTCTTTAACTGGTGGAATCTTTGTCTTTATTTTATTTTTCTCCTTAGTATGTCAGTCAGTCTCTTTCTTTCTTTCATTTTTGGTTGGCCAGCTGCATAGGTCACACTGGCTATTTAATTGACTCTCCCATTCCCCAGCATTCTCTGGCTAAAAAGTTAAAAATTTTTTTTTTTTTTTTTCAACTCACTGGCAGAAACAATGTGTGTTTTGAGATGGAATCATGTCTTGAATATTGTTAAAAGTAAGCTTCTTTTTTTTGTTTTGTTTTTTTTTTTGTTCATTTTTGCCTAATTTTTGCTTAATTTTAAACTTTTCATGCCTAATTGAAGGATTGATAGACTAAACTATTGCCCGGTTCACACTCCACCCACATCTATTGAAGAGGCTCATCTCTTGTTCCCTGTTTAGGATGTGGTTTCTGGCTTTCTCTTTTCCAATCTTTTCACTCTTACGTAGCCCCTTGCACATCAGTGACGTTACCGCCTTGCTTGGGGTGATATGATTAAAAAAAAAAAATTTATAAGTCTTATCATTTGCCCATGTATTGAATATTGCTGCCACAACTGGTCCAGTGCTTCTGCTATGTATTTCAAGATTCTTGATAAAATATAAAGAAGAATCAGCAATATTATTGGTCTTTACCTGTCATCTTAGCTTCAGTCACTTTCCCATGACCAGAACATAACTTTCCTGTGTCTTTTCTATAAATGCTTTCATTGTAACTGTTCTGATTTGATTTCTGCTTTGATACCTCAATTTTACGAATTTAAGTGCAGTACTAGATTGGCAGCTAGGTCTTATCCTATAATATCTGCAATATCTAGCAGTAACAATAACTTCTATGCTCACAGTTTCTTCTTTTGTACTTTTCAATTTTTGAAACTTCTTCTGGATTCTTGCTTTCTGGTCAAGTTTGACCCTCAAAAATGTAATATTTTGGCTGTTAAAAAAAAAAAATGAATTCAACTGGAATTCAAACTGAGTTCACTAATTTTTCATTTCGGGCCGATATCCACTGCACCACATCACACATCCCATAATATGACATATCTTAAAACTATATCCTTATCACATGCACACAAGTAACAAATCGGAAATGCCAAAATTCAAAGGGTAATAAGCAAGTATTAATAATCATTGAGTGAATTATAGAACTTGTCAGCTTCCTTGGATATCAGATTAAAGAAATTGCAAAGGGAGATTATTTGTCCCTATATGTCTATTGTCTATTCTATTTGCCATAAAACCGTCTTCATAATAAAAATAACAGCTTTGAATATAAAATAAAAAATGACTATCAGACATTACTTAAAAACAATGCCACTTGATGACTATTATGCCAGTGTCAATGTTCTAATATGAGAACTTGAAATATAAGAGTTTTTGATTTATCATTTGGTTGAACTAGCTCGAGCATTCATGAGTCTGTCATGCCAACCACCACAATTCTGCATCAAGATTGGGAGGTCATTTGGGTGGCATTTTGTGTTGTGTTATAGCTCATCAATGTAGGTGGTTGTTGGGTGACCAACCCGTCTTATGCCACAGTTTGGTATCCAGAACAGTAGATCACTTGCAAGTTCTTGTTTTGCTCCCCAGCAATGTCCTGCAAAGTGCATTCTGTGTTCATGTAAGATTTTAGAAATATCAGGGATGAGTCCATAGAGCTGTGATTTAGTTGGATGTTTTCTCCAAGAGATGTTAAATATAGCTCTCAGCATCCGTGAGTAGGTTCCATCAAAATTAAACTGTAGTGTTTTTAGTTACTGCCCAAGCAGTGGCACCATACATCAAAACTTTCCAAGATGGGGATACTAGCTTCTTTGATATGAAAGCAAGGGGTCCTTCAAGGTGACACCCTTGGACTTTTCTCTTTATCACTCATGACTACATATTGAGAACTTCCCTTGACAAGCATCATCATCTAGGTTTTAGTCTATTACCAAGACATTGAAGTTGATATCTCGTAAAAAAAGTTGACTAATATTGACTATGTGGATGACCTAACTATAACTGCAGAAACCATTACCAATGCTAAAGTTCCCCTATATCATCTAGAAAATACTGTTAATGATGTTGGACTCTATTAATGCCTTTAAAACTAAATTAATAAGATTCAACCAGAAAAGCTCAATACAAACTCTCAGGTGAATGAATAAAATCTGTCAAATCCTTAGACCTGTCATCAGATTGTCAACATGCCAAAACAGCTACTGTCAGGTTAAAAAATGTATTTCTGTGATATTTTTAATTCAAAGTAAATAATAGTTGTTTCAAACCAGATTAATTATACTTGAAATTAACTTATATTCCTCAAATAAAGTTTCAGAAAAGTATATCTTATTTTTGGAAGATTTTTAATTGCAATGAAAGACGAGAAAAAAGGTTGTAGTCAGCTATTTTTGAAAAAACAAAATAAAAGCTTTCAGTCTGTTTAAATTACCTTATATATTTGCATATTGCGACTTTTGATGACCTAATTTTGAAGTTAATTTTAAAGAGTTGCATCATACATGAGATATTTAATTTTTATATCTTATGTATGGTGTGACCCCTTAAAATTAGCTTCAAAATTAGGTCTCCAAAAGTCATATGATATGCGGACATAGATGGTAGTTATTAAAATACCACAAAATATTTATTATCTTGAAATTAAAACTAAAATGAAAGCTTCAAGAAAGATTTTTCATTTTAAAAATTAATTTTAAATCTTAGGCACATTTTTTGTGGAGACACACACACACACATATATATATATATATATATATATATATATATACTTAGCTTGATCCCAATAAGAACTTGCAATGTATTCATATTTAAGGCGAACAACACCAGTTAACCTTACTAAGGCATATTATTACCAAATGTCATTGCATTTGTATTTTTAAAGTAACTCGTGATTTCATGGTGTCAGGAAGGCCAACAACTAATACGTCATATGTGCTATTTCCTGTCTCTGTTGTCTACTTTTATTTCTGGTAAATGGGAATGTGTGCCTCTTAAGTTTTTGGAATTTGACAACTTGTCTGAGTTGACTGCCTCAGACTGTGGAACATTTAATTCCCCACCCATAGAAAGCCATCAGCCAGTGGGTATAGGCAGTACATTTGGAAAGTGGGTCTCAACACTGGGGTGTGCATGTATTCATGTGTCTGTATATATTTCTTTGTATTTTTATTACATATATCTGTAGGTGTACATGTATGTATCTGCACACATTTCACACACACACACACACACACACACACACACACACACTTGGGAAGCAATCTTTTAAACATATTTCATTCAATATGGCAAACAAGGAAGATTTGATTGATTTACTTTTTTTCTTTTTTTTCCTAAAGTTTTCCCAGTATCCTAACATTTTTCCATTTTATTAGAAATAAGGAATATAAACATTCTCCATAACTGTTAGGATCCCAAGCACTTTCGGCCACTTTTATAGCCATTTTCAAGGGAGTTTATATCTCTGCACTTATTTTTCCTCCTGTTTTGATTGTTATGTAGTAATTTATTTTGTGTTTTTAAAAAAAGGAACATTCATTCCAAGTGCTCTCTTTCTGTCTGTTTGTTTGTGTGTCTCTCTCTCTCTCTCTCTCTCTATATATATATATATATTATTATTATTATTATTTCAAATAAAATTTGTCACTTATCTGTAGATGATCCTCCAGTTATTGCTTCATCCACTCATCTGGAGATACCAGCAATTGACTCTTTAATTTCTGATTTTTGTCATTTTTAAACTAACTTAAAAAAAATTATTTTTGTCAATGTGGGGTTATTTTTTATTTTTTTTTTTCATTGTGTGTGTGTATGTGTGCATATGCTTGAGTGTGCACACATTTGTTTCTGCGTATGTGTAGAATGTCATGTTTATATATATATATATATATATATATATATATATATATATATATAATTTATCATTGTAAATATTGTTTTTAGTGGGTACTCATATTTGAGAAGAAGCTTGGTATATTTATTAATATATTTATCTTCATCTACTAGCCTGAATGTTCTACAAATATATACACTCTCCAGCAGGATTTGAACCTGCCTTCCCTTAGGCACAATCAGAAAAGAATGAAATAGTGCTGTTAAGTGAAACTTCTCTTGTTATAGACCAAAAGAAATTTTTCATATCTGCTCAGTTTTGTATCCAAACATAAACAAAGCAGTTTTCTAAAGAAGTAATGGATTTGTAATAATTTAACAGGTTTATCACTTTAAATGTTGGTTACCTGTAACATATGTATCCCTTAATGAGTGGACAAAGTAATTGCTGAAGAGTCCATTTATGAAGTTCTCAAGTCTGGATGCTGACGGTAATATCAATCAACTGGGAAAAATTTTATATTTGTATTAATCCTTATATATATATATATATATGTATATATAATGTAGTTAGTACACGACCTAGGTTTCTACCATGTGGTGTCTTCAGGTGATTTGCAATAACTGATTTTACCATTTTTTAAGAATGCTCACATAATGGGGATTTTTTTGAATGCTCACGTAATGGAGAATTTTTGATTGTGTAATTTTTAAACTTAGAAGAAATTATGTTTTCATCCATGATTGTATGAACCTAATTGGTATTTCATGGTATGGTTACATTTTGTCATAATTTCTATTCTTTTCCTTCAGTAATTCATTTTTGTTTGGGAATTAACACAAACACACACACACACACACACATATATATATATAAATATGCATGTGTGTGCACAAATATTTAAGCTTAACCCAGACTCTCAGACTAGCACAAAGCCATAACCGTATGGGGTCAAGAGATAAACTTGGTCAATTGAAAATATTTGAAAAGTATGAAGATAGAAGGTTTGGAGAACTTAGCAGGGTTTGTTAATGCTAAGATAGTGAGAGGAAATAGACAGTGACATGTTTTTTTAAAATTTATTTGTAATGTATATATATATGAGAAAGTGTTGTAAATTTTGCAATGAAACCCAAAATCTAATAAAACTGAATTCACCCTCTTTGCTTTTTTCTCATTTTTCTCTTTTCTTTTGTTCTTTTTCTTTTCTTATCACTCTCTCTCTTTTTCTCCCTTTTTAAAGAGAAAAAGGGCTTCATGGTTGGTCTAAGAACCTTTCAACACGCTCATATATATTTTCTCGACAGATTTCTTGTACTCAGTATCTGTTTCCCAAAACATTTTATTCAAATTGGGTATTAAAGAAAACATCAATAGCAAACATGCTTTTGCATCTAATTTATAACAGAAAATTACTCTAACACACCTTTTTAAAGGTCAACATATGAATTGAAGTTTTGATAATCCTATTATTTTTCTGACATATTAATTTTGTTTTCTAAGTTGTTTATATTCACCACACCTTTGACTAAAAAAAATCAACCATATTTCATAGTGCCTACCAAGTGAAAGTAGTGAATATTTTTCATGTCTAAATTTCTTGCCCCTTTTTATTCTACGCAGATTTTGAATTACTAATGGATATGAATGAATCAAAAAGCCCATAACCTGGAAATCATGAGAGTGCATTAATAAGCTATGAATCTTTCTCCCCACTAGAGGTTAAATAGTAATTTTTGTACCAGGAAAAAATCATTGCTATTCTAAAAGATTTATTAGCGCAATATTCACTCAAAAATAAATTCTTAAAATCCAAAATATGTTTCAACTAAATCCATAAAAAACCAAATTAGTGAGCCATTATTATTAAGTTTGTGGCCAGACATAGTTATTAGCTGAATTCTGTTGTGAAATTTCCACTGATCTATATGATTAAAATTCACCCTTGAATTAAGTGCATTAACAAGGAAATATTTTTTTGTTTTTTGTTTTTATTGAGCTATAAACTTATTGATTTATCTATATAGAGTAAGCCACCATATACCAAATTGCAGTATCGGTTATTTAAAATATTTTAGCAGTGGTAGAAAACAAAATAAACAAGTGTGTGTATATATATATATATATATATATATATATATATATATATATATACTCGTCATCCACATACAAGCCTGTTTTGCTGAATCACAGCTCATCTGAATGGCTAGACATCCACTTGCCTCTGGCTGGGATCGAAACTTGACCGATTTGGTGTCAGTCAGTCACTAAGCCATAAGTGCATGGAATCAGAGAAGGGAAATTTTGGTGTGTCGTATATAAGCAGTGTATACACGCACCAGTCACTGAAAAAACTCAGTTCATTACTGAAGAGTTATGCATATATTGCCAAAGTGGTAAGTGTTTTATTCAAGTTTTCCTCTTTAGAGTGCTCAATCGTAATGACACCAGAAAATATATATGGTGGACTCTCTAATTGTAAACAATAACTGAGGATCAGCAGTGGATAGTGCTCTTTGTTTGACACCTATGCATGGGATTTCTGTCCTGCATCCACTTGTGTTGAGACTGTTAGCCGTGTAGCTACCAATCAACCTGCACTGAGATTTGTTTAAAGTGGTCAGTTGCTTTTGTGGCACAAAGCACACTCTCCATCAAAACAACATTACCCTTACAGGTGCACTGTGAGCCATGCATTACGTATTTTTGATAATCATGTGTTATATATCACAGAGTTTGACCTCCCTGGGACTTTGAATATGGGTAGTGCGCCACACAATATACATAAGGGGTTTTGATGTCAGAATTTACTGTCTCTGGTACGAGGACTGGTGGCTTGGTAGTGCCTTCTCAGGCTTCTAAAAGCCCCCACGCATATACACATATATATAATGCAAATATTCCACACTCACAGTATATTTACATAGCTGTCTCACATGTTTTCACACACACACACACACACAGTGTATTTACATAACATGCACACTCAGGCACCCATGCAAACTATTTAACTCCTATATGAGACCCTAACAGGTACAACCACTCTGGCAACATTCCCCAAGACTTCAAATAGTAAATTTAGAGCCACAGCACCAGTTGCAGTTGTTATATATATATATATATATATATATATATATATATATATATATGAGCCGTTGTGTGAAACCGCGGTAGGTTTTGGCTATCTTGTGATTCTTTATGTGTCTTCGCTCTACTTCTGCTTTTCATTTGTACTTTTGCATTTGTTTGTATTTGTATCGAGCACTTTTTCTTCTTTTTTTGTGGTTGGTTCCGTTTGGGGTTTTTTTCTTTACTGCGGAGTATTGTATGTCTTGTCTTTATTCTGCGGATTTCTTTTTTTTCCCCACTCTTATCCAACGCCTTAGTGCGACGGATGTTAACGGAATTAGATTCTGTCGGTTATTCGTTTTTCTTAAAGTTTTTCTTAAAGTTTACCTTTGTAGAATTTTAGGATTTAGATACTTACAGAGTCAGTTTAGATATTATTTTGAATATATATATATATATATATATATATATATTGATTGTTTACTTACTTAGTTTTTGGTCATAATAAGGTTAGACCAGTGCACATTTGTATTAAAGTGTTCAATACAATTATATTGTAGAATTTTTGAATATTTCCCATTTGTAAATGAGTTATTACATGACCTAGGTTTCTACCATGAGTGGTGTCTTTAGGCGATTTATTTATCTGTAAATTCAGATAAAATTTTGATAGGAAATAGCCATTCTCAACTTGTCATTTTAAGACATGCATTCTCAACCCCATATAAACAAAGAATGAGGAAAAATTCTAAGTCCAGAGGTTTGCTCTAGTAAAAGAAGGGGTTGGGAAATATTGGTTTTTATAGGGTTAAGCTGGCAGAATTTTAGTAGTAATTTCTTCTTTGGTAGTGAGAAGTATGTGGCTTGACCCTTGAGTTAGTAGTGGTAAGTAGTGGGGGAGTAACTGCATAGCCAAATTTAAAAGAAAAAAAACAACCTTATTTTGACTAATTGGAAGAATAGAACATATATATATAATGACAGCAGTACTCCATTTTCAGCCTGATCTGAGCCTTAGAGGATAGTGGTAGGAGTTGGGTACTGACTAGAGTGGTACAGGGAACTGGCCATTGTTCCAGCAGCTTTTTGTATGTAAGAGTTCCACTTGAAATCTGGGTTGCTCAAAGCATAGGGCTTCCCTGAAGGGGGAGTAAAAACATTAAGAACAAAGCTTCAAGTACTTTGTACATTGTAATGCAAATACAGGTTTGGACCATACATTTGCAATTGTGTATGGTATCAGGTTTTGTCATTTTGGTTCTACATATTTAATGTTAAATATCAGTTTACCCATAATTAAATCAAACAAGCAAAGAAGAAATAAATTATTGATAATTTTATATTATTCAATCATGAAAATTGATTTTGTTTTTTCTTTTTTTTTTTAGAGGATTATATAAACAGAAAAGATTACTTAATTAACGCCTCATTGTAGTAATTATATGAATATTAATAATAATTTGTCTAAGTTCCAACAATTATTAATTAAAAAAAACACAATCATACTTTTATTTAGAATTATATTCATTGCATCTATACTGTATTTAATGTCATCAATGAGTCAGTCAGTCAGTTAAGTGCAGTACGTGAGACATGCTTGGGTGAACATGTCTGTTTCGATTCATAACTGATTACACATAAAATTTCCCTGCATTTTGTTGTTGTTTCTGTGGTAGACTAGTTGTCAACTAAGGTTATAGGACCCAGGTTTCTCTGCTATTCAACCCATAACTGGGGGGGGGGAGAAAAGATGTATTCAGGTTCTTTCCTAAATGTATTTTTATGTAAAAGAATGTAACAAACCTGACCAGAATTTGAACTTGTTTCTCTGCTTTCTTATTCTAAGCCAATATTCATTACACTGTCCTTGCACCCACTATGTTATGAATATTAAGAATAAATTTTTGTTATTACCAAAGACTAAACTTTCTATCTATGGAACACTGTTGTCGTATATGTTCACGCTGTTCATCACCGTGTTCTTGACAGGCTCCAAAGGAGAATCAGTAATGTGATAGGTACCGACTTGGTGGCTCTACTTCAGCCACTTTCTCACCAACAGGATGTGGCTTCGCTCTGTCTGTTTTATAAATATTTTCATGGCTTCTGCTCCTACGAACTTAAGTCACTGGTGCCCCTGCCACATGAGTTTACTCATACAACCAGACTGGTAACTGGGTCCCACCCATTGACAAATCAACCAAATGCAGGCGACAATTCTACTCCATCAGCTTCTTTTCTCACACTTTTCGCCTGTGGAACTCTCTTCCATATTCTTGCTACAACCTCCAGGAATTTAAATGCAATGTCAATACCCATCTCTTAACCACTTGATTTCAGTTCTTTCTACATCACTCTGTATATGTTCTTTTCCTTTTTCTCTACCTTTGCAACTGTCATCACACCTGTATTCCCATCCTTCTCTTGCTCTCTTCACTGAAACCCCCTGTAACTTGTTCGTCTTTCTCTTTACCCTTTACCTATCTAATCTTTTTCTTATGTAGCCCCCTAGCACATCAGTGGTGTCACTGCCTTGCTTGGGGTGAAACAATTACAAAAAAAAAGTGGATTTTGGCTGATATACCGCAGCAAACTGGTGGGCTACAGCAGGATTATAGGTGTGTCATGACAGGATTGTAGTTGTGCATCACAAAAATTTCTAAAGGTCACTAAGTAAATTATTTTCAGAAGTTCAAAGCACAATTAAACTCCTTAAAAATTGCTTATACAAGTATATCATTGTTATAATAAATAGATATAAAAATATAAAGTGTGTGAAACGAGATCACACAATTTGACAAGGACTTACCAATGAACACTGATATATGTCAAACTCAAAGTTGGTTTTGGGTATGACTGAACAATCCTTCGTTGTGCACATATTGAATGGTGCCCAATGTAGTGAGAATATGTAGCTCATCCTGTATTTTTTTTTTTTTATATAGCATTCAATTAAAATATACAAGATTTTAATGAAGAAACAAAAATTAAAAAACTATCCAAAGATATTCTTTTAAAAAATAAAAAGTCCAGCGATCTCATTAAATGTTAAATTACAATAAACAGAAAAATAGTTCTCGAAGAATTTTAATTAGCTTTTTATTACACATTATATTAAATTGTTTTGTTTCTATTAATAAATAAAAAGTGTGTATGTATATATATATATATATATATATATATATATATATATATAAAATTTTTTTGTCATAAATCTTTTGCTGGGAAAGTTTCAAAATAATGTTAGGCTCAAGCTTGAAGAGGCCATCCACCCCGGGCTTTTCCTTCAGGAGAGGGTTTGGGTCATTATCTGGGGCATGTCTAAAGTGGTAAGGCTTGAGCAATTTTCCTACGATATTGTCATTAAATCCATTTTAAAATGACTATTTGGAAACAATGTGGGTACACTGAAATATACAAATATAGGTGTGCCATGGAATTTTAACTTGTTCAAAGTGTACCATGAGATAAAAAATGAATAAAAGCTTGAAAAACATTGATTGAGAGAAAAACTGTTTTCCCCATTAGTCTTAAAATATGTTTTTTCTCTTTTATTAATGTCAATTCTATTTGAAAATTGGTCTTTATTTTTAGTCTATTCCGTCTTCCCATGCATCAAATAGTTACCTAACAAATTTGTGCAAACACCAAGTGTTTAAAAAGTGCACGAGGATAATGTGAGGGGATTGACTGTCATTGTATTATGCAAATCAGTTTTTTCACAATAAAATGTCTGTTGATAACATTTTCAAGATTTTATATATCATGTGAGTTTAGCTTATCTATCCTTATTAAAAATATTGATAAGTTCTATTTGGGAAGTGTTTGCTCTTATACAAACAAGTGAAAATTGTTATTTGTAAATAAATCCAGATGATGTAAGTCATAGAAATATACTAGCAGTATAGCCCGGCGTTGCTCGGGTTTAATGAAAGCTTTAAAACTAATCCATGATCCTGGAATTCAGACTCAGCCTAAAAAATATTTGAAATGATAAAATAATTGCGACAATTTACCAATCGCACTTAGTATGTGTATATATATATATACTAGCAGTATAGCCCGGCGTTGCTCGGGTTTAATGAAAGCTTTAAAACTAATCCATGGTCCTGGAGCTCAGACTCTTTGGATGTTGGCACAAAAGACTAAAAAGCAATAGTTGTTTCCAGTCAAAGCGAAACGGTAGATTGAAAGAAAAATGAATGGATGTTTTTTTTTTTTTTTTTTATAAGCGTTTCACCCCGAGCAAGGCATGTCACTGCCACTACTTTGCAGGGGGCTACGTAGAGTGGAGAAACGCTGATTAAATATAGGAAATGACAGAGGGTGGGTGATAGGCGGGTAAGGATACCGAGAATGAGGGTTGGGTAGATGAGAGTGTTGTGAGAATAGTTGGGAGTTAGTGTGATAGGAGGTGTCTATTGACCCTACATTTAAACACCTGGAGATTGTAACTGTCGGGAAAGCAGACTTGTGGAAGGGAGTTCCACAGGCGTGAAGCGCAAGAAAAGAAGCTGTTGGAGTAGAATTTACGGTTACATCTTATTTGTTTAACTGTAAAAGGGTGGGACCTAGTTGCTAATCTAGTATCTCGTGTAAATTCGTGCTTAGGCGGCACCAGTGATCTAAGCTCATCGGAGCAGAAGCCATGAAAGTACTTGTAGAAGAGGCACAGGGAAGCCACATCACGCCGGTGTGAGAGTGGCTGCAGCCGGTCTGCCAAGTCAGTATCAACCACGTTACAGATCCTCCTTTGTATTTTGTCAAGAAAGCCCAAGGAGAGCAGCAGGGGCACCCGACCAGATATGGCAGCAATATTCAATACACGGGCGGATGGTAGATTTGTATATGTGCAGAATAGATTCAGGTGGGAAAAATTTCCGGGCCCTGCACAGGGAGCCGACTTTCATAGCAGCAGATTTGGCAATGGATTCAATATAGTCATTCCATTTGAGGTCCGCCGAGAGTGTAAGGCCAAGGAGGCGTAGTATTTTACTCTCTGGGAGGCTAGCCTGTCCCATGCTAATGGGAGGTAGATGCGATTGTCTATGGTGATTAGTTGATAACAGCTTTATTTTGGAGGCATTGAAATTTACCAACCATTCCCTACCCCAGGTCACTACGGATTGGAGGTCCCTTTCAAGTACGGCAGCTAGGTTCACTTTGTCGTCCAGACCTGGTTTCTGATCGATGCGGGAGTAGATTGTTGTCGTCGGCATACATGCCAACTTGGGGTCTAATGGTGTCGGGGAGATCATTAATGTAGATCAGAAAGAGCGTGGGACCTAGGATAGAACCTTGAGGGACACCCGCGTTCGTCTGGTAGTTTTGGGAGGCATGCCCATTTAATACCACCTTCAATGTGCGGTTAGAGAGGAAAGACTGGATGAGGTCAAACAGATGTCCAGTTATCCCATAGCTCCGCAGTTTGCACAAGAGGCCAGCATGCCAGACCCTGTCGAATGCTTTGGAGATATCCAAGGCAACGGTTCGGGCTTCACCATTCTTGTCAAGTGCCTGGTATATGTACTCGGTAATGGTCATTAGCATATCAGCAGTAGACCTGGTGAAGCGAAACCCATACTGTTTGTCAGAGAGAAGCCCGTTGGCCAGAAGATGCTGAATCACCTCGGCGTTGATAATGGCTTCGTAAACTTTGCCAAAGATTGGAAGGAGACTAATAGGACGGTAATTGGCGGGGTCTGAGGGTTCGCCAGAATTCTTAAATATAGGTACTACGCAGGAGGACTTCCAACAGGCAGGAAAGCAGGAAGCAGATAGGCAGAGGTCATAGAGTTTAGAGAGGACAGAGGAGAGTTCTGGGGCACATTTCTTCAGTACTATGACTGGGATTCCGTCACCGCCGCTCGCTTTGTGTGGCTCAAGTTGCGCAATTATCTTGGCGACCAGCGAGGGTGTAATGTGGACGTTATTTAGTTGAGCCTTAGTTCTGGGTGGGAAGTCTTGTGTAGGTATTCCTAACGAGTCCAGTGTCGAATTGGTTGAGAATCTACGGGCAATGCATTCAGCCTTGTCGGCTGGGGAGGTGAGAACTTCAAATTCATTGATTAGTGGGGGTATTGAAGTCTTGTTCCTGCTGAGCACGCTTTTGCAGAGACGCCAGTAATCTTTGGAGCCAAACTTAGAGGATGCTATGCGTTGCCTAATTCTGGTAGCAAACGCCCTCTTGGCTTCGTTCAGTACTTTTTTACACTTGTTCCGGGCTGAGGTGAAAAGGCGCCTGTTTTGGTTCGACGAGCAGCTTCGATAGAGCCGGAAGAAATGGTTCCGGTGGGCAATAGCGGCCGAGCAAGCGGGTGAGAACCAGGGGGACGAATTTGGTTTTAGTTGGAATTTTCTGGCAGGGATAAAAGCATCGATGCCAGCCTTAACCCAAGAGGAGACTTCAGAGGCACAGTCTTCGACAGGAAGATCAAAGACGTTGTTCCAGGGGACGTCGCAGAGGAAGTCCCTGAACGAGTCCCAGTCGGCTCTTTGGTAGCAGTATGATATTCTGCTGGTCTGGTTTTCTTGGGTAGAGTTAGTGCGGATTGATATGTTTACAGAGACTACGGCATGGTCAGAGTTTCCGAGGGGGCAGAGTTGCCTGGTTGTGCAGGAGTCTGGGATGGAGGTAAAACAAAGGTCGAGTAAAGAGTCCCTTCCATTAGGGTTTTTAGAGAAACGCGTGGGGAAGTCCACCACTTGCGTTAGAGCTTGGGCTATTGAAAAGTGCATGGTGCGGATCCCAGCAAGGTCGGTGGCTGAGTTTTCAAGCCACTTCGTGTGGTGGGCGTTAAAATCGCCAAACACAAATATATGGGCAGATGGGTGAGAAGAAATGGCCCTGTCGATGTTAGTAGAGATGCAATCAAGTAACGTACAGTCAGAGGAGGAGGGGGAGCGGTAGAGGAAGAAGAGATAGCTTACCGAGCTTAGAAGTGAGAGATGGAAGCACATGAAGGAATGATCAAGGGATTCAAGAGATGTGACCCTGGCTAGGGGGAGTTGTTCGCTGACATATACACCAAGCCCATGCATGTGGACATTGGAGTCCTTCCTGAAGAGAGGAAGGTAACCAGGAACGAACAGCTCTGAAGAGGGGATAGAAGGGTCAAGGTTAGTCTGACATATAGCTAAGATATTGGGTGAGTTAGTTAGAAGGAAAGACTCTACACTATTAAAGTTACTGCGAATACCTCGTATATTTGTGAAGGTAACGCAGATATGTTTGGGCGATTTACGACTAGCTGGTTTAGGCTTGCTATTTTGTTTGTTTAATTTCATGCTGGTTATAGTTGTGGATAGAGAGAGGTCTAGAGTAGGGTCAGATGGTCGTTAATTGCAGCAGGTGAAGGATGGTGAATGGCGCCGCCTGCAGCATAATGTGGCCTCGGGGTTGCCCATCGGAAATTCATGCAGGGACGCCCGTCCACGCGCGAAATGGCACTACAGGAACCCCGATATTATTCAACTGTTGATCAGAGCAGCCTCTCGAGACGCTACGCAAGAGTTCGGGCTCCTAAATACCAGTCGGAAGCAGCAACCAGGAAACTGCCAACCCGGTACCCTCAGAATGAAGAGACATTGCCACCATACTCACCAACTGCAAAAAGCTTCCAGCCGAACCGACATAAAGACCGAAAAAGAGAGAGATGAACCGGGAACCCCTTCCTAAACAAGAAACAAGGCGATCACCTCTACTCCTGTCCAAAAGAAGGGGGTGGAGTGTGAGACCGGGTGATAGAAGGTACTAACTACTCCAATTAAAAAAAAAAAAGAATAAATGTGTGACTGAAGTTAACTAAGTTTTAACTTAGTATAAGTCAAACCTAAATTTGATAATTAAGAACAATTTACACAAAAATTAGGCAGAAAAGATAAGAACCGAAAAAAAAAAAAATTAAAAAAAATAAAAAATACAAATAAAAATAAATAAATAAATAATTCAAAAAATAAGATCACACTGGCTAAACTCACCAAGTTGCAGACTGGCTGACAGAAAAAAGTTAAGAAAATTTCAAAAATTATCTTCATTTTGTTTCTTCTAAGTCAAATTTTGATTTCCGATATCAATGTCAAATAAGTTTTCCATCGCAAAATGAAGTTTGAAGGCTAAATAAGTCCTCTGAGTAAATGGTATCATGGTTGAGACTAAGAACTACAATTATACCTACTTAGAGCAAAACCCGAAGCAAAAACCAAAATAAAAGGGCTGAAAACCTGATTTTGATCAGACCCAATTTTGATCAATCGAGATATCAATTTCCAATATCGGGAGGAAAATCAGAAAAAGTAAGTAGAATTGACCGGAAACCTAAAGAATATTTGTGTGAAGTCTGGTGAGAATTGGATAAAAATTGTGGGTTTGTATAAAGGACACACAAACATCTTGCCTTTATATATATATATATATATATTGATTAATCCAGTATCCCATACACTTGAATAAATTATTTTAATTGTAAGCGTGTTTTCAAATAAAGCTGAGTCTTTATTTGCTGACACTCAAGCACTGTATAGCCTCGAACAAGTTTGGTTCTCATAACTACTAGCGGCTCTGCGTATTAAATAAGTAGAAGTTTTCCTCTCTTCACTCAATTTGTGGTATTAGTATCTTCTGCTGATAAAGCAGAATAATTTGCTTGTAAATTCTTTTCCAGTTCTACTCTTGACTCATCTGGATTACCTTTTCCTGACTTTCCACATAGAACCAAGTCTCAATAGAGTGATATGCATATAAGTCTGTCCATGATTTCTGTTATCATCCTTAACATTGATACCCCACAAAGATTGTGAATTTGATCGTGTCTCTGTAATAGTCCTTAAGAAATGTGTTCCTGAACTGATTCCTGTTTTCTCTGAACTCTACAACAATGCTTTGATCCTTCTATCACACTGTTAGCTTTCAACCTCTCTTTTTAGCAAAGTACTAGAGGCTCTAATCAACACTGAATTGGGTACGTGTCTTACCTCCCAGGGTTTTCTTTCAGATAAGGTCCTGGGTATGACTGCCATCTGCATCCGGCAACAAGTCCTCTGATTGGGAGGTTGTGAGGAGCATGGAACCACCTCTTAATTGCTGTTGTTCCCAGGTCCACCCTGACCCAGAATATTAGCACCTGTTAGGGTCCCGGCTATGGGTAGATAGTTAATCCCCAAACTGGGGTTAAAATGCTATGAAAGTATTTATCAACAAAATTTTTTTTGAATGTAAAATGTTGCCAACAAAACGTTTTTGAATGTAAAAATAACTGATTTAAAATAAAAATGTTTCCGGCTTTAAATGATCCTTTAAATGTTGATAGGTCTTTAAATAGGAACAAACAAACAAACAAACTTTCAGATAAGCAATATGACTCTCGCTTCTTTAAGTCTCAACTACTGATGTTTTAAGAAATATTACTGAAAGAGTCTGCCAAGAATGGTGAAGCTTAGGCAGTTTCTTTGGATATCTTGAAGGCATTTCACAGAGTTTGGCATCATGATCTTCTTCACAAGTTGAAAGGTGATGGTATTTCTGATATTTTTTGATCCAGTTCAGTTTTATCAAATAGAAAAATGAAAGTTACCTTGGGCAGCCAATCTCCTAAATTATTTTGCATTAATACAGGTGTCTCCAGGGCTCTATCCTTGGACTTAGGTTATTCCTAATTTTCATCAATGACATTTCTGATGGTACCAGTTCTCAACTTGGTATCTCTGCTGATGATAGAACTATTTACTCCTGTCTTGATAGTAAATCTGATTAGTTCAATAAGGTCAAATTGGCAATTGACTTAAAAAATGACCTACAATTTGTTGATAACTGGAGTAAGAAATGGCTTGTTAATTTTAACACTTTGTCTATGTTTCTGAGATGAGGTAGTATCTACAGTGTTTACATTATTCGGACTCTTGTCCTCATCTTTGTTGGCATTTGTGCAATGTTTCAGGTGTTGTATGCTCTGGTCTTCTTCAGGTGCTAGGAATTTCGAACCAAACCCTTTATTACAATCACTGGGGTATATCATCCTCATTCCTTGTGTAAAGCCTCAATTGGAAATGATGATTGCAGGGTTAGAGAGAGATAACTCATGACTTCCAATCGAGGCTTTATGCAAAGAATGTGGATGATATACCCCGGGGATTGTAATAAAGGGTTCGGTTCAAAATTCCTAACACCTGAAGAAGGCCGGAGCGTACAATGGCCAAAAGTTGTACAAATGGCAAAAAAGATGAGGATAATAGTCCAAATAATGTAAATACTGTAATTTTATCACCTCCAAAATGAAATTGCTCTCTCAGTTTTATTTAACTGTATGGTTTACCCTGTTCAAATTTTAGGGGGAAAACTTGAGGTATTTTATATAGACAAGATGGGAAGATAACGGTTCACTCCAGACTTAAAAAGGTTGAGATTATAGTGATCAGGGAAAATTCCAGTTGAGTCTGTTCCACAGAACAGTGGTTCATGGGAAGAAACTGTTTGAGTGGAACTTACTTCTTGTTGATGAAATATGGAGGGAATGTGGGTGGCTTGCTACTTTGTAACTGTTATGGTGGGTGCTAGCTGTGAAGGTTAGACCTAGCGGAGCCAGAAGATGCGGTTCATCTGAGTAGTTTCCATGGAAGTAGTAATAGTGAAAAACTTGCCACATCCCGCCAGTGAAAGACGTTAGAGGATGGGAAATAATACTTCTCCATCAAGGTCACTAGATACTTCTGAACTCTATCAAGACTGTTACGTGAGGTGTGAGCAGCCCTTGGCCAGATATGGAAATAGTACTCCATTTTCGGCCTGATCTGGCGCTTATAAAGGTAGAAGATAACATGAGGAGTCAGATACTTACTGGAACAGTGCAGGGAGCCAATCATTTTACCTGCATATTTACCGATGAATGGTATATAGGAATTCTACTTGAGGTCAGGTGTGAGTCTGAGGCCTAATATTGTCTCAAGTCGCAGGGCCTTCTTGAGGGGGCATTCGTTCATTGTGACTAGCAGTAGTTCAGTGCCTGATCGGTGGTGATAGAATGTAACCAGTTTGGATTTGGAGGTATTGAATATAACCAGCCAGTTTTTTGGGGGTTTTTTTCACTGGAAAGTTCATGTTAGATCGGAAGAGAGGTCATTTGCCAATCTCAGATCACCAAAACTTTTAGAGATGTGCCCATATATCATCATATTATCAGCATAGATGTTTACAAATGATCAGAGTATATTGTTAGGCAGATCATTTATGTACATCAGAAAGAGGGTTGGTTTGAGGTGTGACCCCTGTGGGATGCTTTACTTTGACTGCCAAGGCCTTGGAGGACTGGACATTAATAACTTCCTCCAGGGATCTGTCTATTATGAAAGATTTTATGATAAAGAAAACTCTTCCAATTATTCCATAACTGGAGAGCTTAAGCAGCCATTCTTTGTACCACACTCTTTTGAAGGCATTCAAGATGTCAAATGCTGTGGTCCTTGCAGGGGTCTCACTAACTTTGTGTATAATGGTAGTTAGGATGTCAGCAGTGGATTAGGATGACCAAAACCCATACTACTCGTCACACAAGAAGTTATTCTTATCCAGGTGCTCAACAACCTTCTTGTTGATTATGGCCTCAAAAAGTTTTTTGATGATACCAAGGAGATGAGTGCATTTGTAGTGGTCGGTAGAGGATTGGTTGTCCATGACTGGGTATATGCTTGTCACCTTCTACTTGCTTGAGAAAGATTTCTCTTTCAAGTAGCAGTTAAATAACTTTGCTAAAATGAGGATAATTCTGGGTTGATATTCTTAAGGATGGCCACTGGAATTTTATCTGGGCCAGTGGCTTTTTTGGGGTTGAGGTTTTTAATAAGTCTTGAGACTTCTTTGACTGCAATGAGTATATTACTGAGATTGTGCTCAGGGAGTGTTTGGCCTTTGTCATTCTCTTAGAGAACCTCTTTTTACCTTCCATCAGTATGGCTAATGCTAACCTCTAGGAGAGTGACTCCTTGCACCTTCTCAGACAAACATTTTCTGATGATATTAAATGGAAAGATTATAGTGAATCAATTGCTTGGTTTGTTAGTAAGAAAATTGGTTCACTATGTTATGCTAGATAATTTTTTTTCTTCAGAATCTATCTTGCACGTTTATAAATCTACCATTCGGCCATGCATTGAATATTGCTACCACATCTAGTCTGATGCTTCTGCTATATATTTAGATATTTTTGATTAAATACAACGAAAAATTTGCAATCTTATTGAGTCCTAACCAGGCATCTCGGCTTCAGTCACTATGGCACTGCTATAACATAGCTTCCCTGTGCCTTTTCTATAAATATTTTCATGGTAATTGTTCTGATGATCTTTCCTCTATGGTACATAGACTTTATGAATTTAAGCCCAGTATACTTCTGTCACTTTCCTACCACCGAAATGTAGCTTCCCTGGGCCTTTTCTATAAATATTTTCATGGTAATTGTTCTGATGATCTTTCCTCTATGGTACATAGACTTTATGAATTTAAGCCCAGTATACTTCTGTCACTTTCCCACCACCGTAATGTAGCTTCCCTGGGCCTTTTCTATAAATATTTTCATGGTAATTGTTCTGATGAACTTTCCTCTATGGTACATAGACTTTATGAATTTAAGTGCTGTACTAGATTGGCAGCAAGGTCCATTTTACAGTGAAAATGGCTAGATATAACCATAAAGTGGGCTAATAGTTTCTTCTCTCTCATTTCTCTCATACATTGCTTGTATATGTGCATAACTTCTTTGTCTTATGTATGTAATTGAATTTAGGTCTTTTTCATGTGTATATGTGAAGTTTGTTTGTATATATATATATATATATGTTTATATTAATTTTGTGTATTCGTATGTGCATATGTGAATACAAGTGTGTGTGTGTGTGTGTATATATATATATATATATATGTTTATATTAATTTTGTGTATTCGTATGTGCATATGTGAATACAAGTGTGTGTGTGTGTGTATGTGTATATATATATATATATATATATATATATATATATAATATTTATTTGTGTGTACGTGTTTAAGCTTGTGTGTGCTTGGCTTATGATCACTCATTCTCTTCAATCAAACCACACTTAATACATGAACTCTTCCTCCCCTAACCTTTGACCCTAACCAGATAACCCTAAAAATGTCTATTCTGGGTCATATTACTTGGGTTTCCCTTTTTTGAAAATGTTTTTTGAATGTTCTGAGAAAATTTAAACCAAATAAAATCCTGGTCTGAAGAGATGGGTCTATATACCCCTCGAAATAAATTTGAAAATTAGAACTACTTTAACTGTTGTGTTGAGTGTTCTTATATATATATATATATATATATATATACACTCAGATATTGTGTATTTGTAGAAGAGACAAAATTAATAAAAAAAGATACAATAGGAAAAGCTTCTTAGTTGACATGTTTCACCCTCTGAAAGACTTAATTGAGGTAATGATAAAGTCTCTAAGGATGAAACGCATTGGCTAGGTACAAATTTTCCTCGTTTTTTTTTTTTTTCATATATATATATATATATATATATATATATATAATTAGTCATCCACAGTACTGTTTCACTGCATCACAGCTCATCAGTATGGCTATACATCTAATTGCTTCCAGCCAGGATTGAAACGTGACTGATTTAACATTTAAGCTACCGACACATGAAGGCAGATTTTAACTTATAAACACAATGTAAACAAATGCCAGAAGCCAGTTGTGTTCAATTCATTGTTGAAGAATGATGCGTAAATATTGGAGAGTAGTTACTGTTTTTAAAATCTACCATTTCCTCAGGGTGCTCAATCAATGGGCAAGTGTGTGTGCATGTATATAGTTTCATTACGAATGATGAATTTTATTTTACTTTTGAGTATCTAGATTGTTTTGTATTTATCTAGAATTATAGGAATGTTTTATTTTTTCAAACATGGTCAGGACATTGTGGCCATGTTTATAGTTGATTTTATTGAGTGTTAGCATTTTCTCTTTTTTTTTTTTATTAATAATGCTTTAATTATTTTTAACCTTTTTTAACATGTGGATGATGTTTATATATATATATATATATATATATATATATATTAATAATAATAATAAAACCGACTCTGTACGTATTCTAATCTTAAAATGTTACACAAGAAACTTTTAAAGACCACGAATAACCAGCAGAATCTAACTCCGTTATTGTCCTCGGCTATAGAGCTTTGGACAAAGAGGGGAAAAAAAGAAAACTGCGTAGGACCGACAATACATATGGTTCTTCACAGTAAAGAAAAAAAAACCCTCGAACGGAACGAACCACCAGGAAAGAAAAGTGCTCGATACTAAACTAACCAAAAAGTGTTAACAAAAAGGCAGTTACGCAGAGCAAAAACACACGAAAAAAAATCGCAAGATCGCCAAGACCTACCGCGGTTTCGCACAACGGCTCGTCAGGGCAAATGGGTTAGTCTTAATAGGTGTCTATTTATTTGATTAGTCCTTGGTCTGCCTTTGCCCTGACGAGCCGTTGTGCGAAACCGCGGTAGGTCTTGGCGATCTTGCGATTTTTTTCGTGTATATATATATATATATATATAGTTTGACTACATCACGCACTCAAGTTCATTATCATTATTGTGAACTACAACAGGTTTATTTTTCTTGTTTTTTGTCTGTACAACAAAATGTGGAGAATTGTAAATATTTGTGAAAGGGATTTTATTCGTAATTGTTCATCTTGCCAAGGATTTGCCTTCAGATAGCATCAACAGCCAATAGTACCATTGATATCATTGCTGCTACCATTAGTGTTATGAGGGTGAGAATTTCTGCTCTTATCTTCACTAACAGTGTCATTAATATCACTATCAGCTACTGCTGACTACTATAACTACTAATATTACTACTACTACTACTACTACTATTTTCACTGTTTTGGGATAGCCTGTGGTACTGCATTTTATGACAAAAATGCTGTTGCTTCAAAGAGTGATCTGTTACTCAGTAGGTCCTCAATTGTTGACCTGTATCAAACTTATAGTTTTTTATATGTCACTACGTACACAATTTAATACTTTCTAATGTAGTATTAAAAATTTGTATTTGTCTCTTTATCACAGAATCTGTTTCAAATGTCAGTGGATGTATTATATAATCTTACTATCATTTTCCTTCCTACACCTTAGTCTTCAATCTAACTTCTGTCGTATATATATATATATATATATATATATATATATATATATATAAATTAAAAAAGGATTAATTCAATGATGTTGAATGACCATTTCGATGTGAAAATTCCCACGGGGGATAACACATCACCTCAGCAACCAAAAAATCCTTTCATATATTTCGGTTGCTGAGGTGATGTGTTATCCCCGTGGGGATTTTCACATCGAAATGGTCATTCAACATCATTGAATTAATCCTTTTTTAATTTATATTTGCTCTGTAATATTTTATTACATGGAGCTCTCTTCCTGTATCATTTTTTAATATTAAAATAAAATTTTTAATATTAATTAGGATCGGGTTTTTGGAATTTACCTTCCTGCTTTTTTCACTTGGATTAAAGTATCTGAATTAAAATATATATATATATATATATATATATATATATATAGGAGAAACATAACACAAGGTTAGACAGTTATAAATCGAGATTTATTTTGACAATGTAAATTTACATCATCTCATTCAGACTGTTGGAAAATAAATAAATTCACTCAGAACATTTAAAAAAATGTTTTGACAGGAAGTGAAGCTTGTATTATTTAAACTGGAAATAAATTGAGAATAGATACTTCAGATATCACAATAACATAACACAAACGTATACACACGCACATACGAGAATGACTCTTATGAAAATTATACATACATAAAAATTTGTTTAATTGGATAGACACAAAAAAGAGGGACAGACATGATGTAATTACAATCACATAGCTCTATAAACGTGTAAAGAATATTTACTCACACGAAATAAGTTAGGAATAGACATTTAAGTTCACAGGCATGAACAGCTACAAACACAAAACAGGGTGGGGGGGGAGAAGAGAGAGAAAAAGAAGGAAAACAAGAAGTAAAGTGAAAATACACTACAGTCAAAAATAAAATTACAAAAAAAAAAATTTCAATGATAAAACCTATTTTTACAGAGACTCTTTCAGAAGTTTCTTTAAACTTTTTTGGCTAATTTAAAAATCTCTTCAAAATAATATTTAAAATCTTCCCGAAATATTTCTATTTTAAAAAAAAATCTAAAAAAGACATTTTTCACAAAAGAAAATATTAAATACAAAAATTACCAATGCATAAAGAAACATAAATACGAGGAAGTAATCTGGTAAAAAAACATTCAATTTTATGAAATTGATCGATAAACATTTAACTAAATAAGATCTATAATAGTAAAACTTTAAAAATTAGTTATTCCTGTACTAGCATTATTAATGAAAACTAAAAATAATTATATTTTGTGGTAAATACCAGCTTTTAAATTGATGTAATGAAGTAATTTTTAAATGTCACAAAAATTGTTATGATATGTAGAATTAATATAAGTTTCTAATTAATTCAAACACTATTATAGATATATTTTTGAATTTTTTTATTTAATTAATTTAATTTATTTTAATTATCTATTTAATTTATTAATTTTTTTCTCGATATTTAAATCGGCTGAAAATTGACTTCATTTTTGTAATGTTGAGTACTTTGGTCTGTAATGTTTTTTACCACATTAGCTTCCTCGTATTATATTTCTTTTTGGATTGGTAATTTCTGTATATTTTCTCTTGTGAAAAATGTCCTTTTTATTTTTTTTTAAATAGAAATGTTTCAGGAAGATTTTAAATCTTATTTTAAAGAAATTTTTTGAAGAAAGTGAAAGGTTTAAAGAGAAACTGCTGAAAGGGTCTCTGTAAAGATAGTTTTTATTTTTGAAATTTTTTGTTGTAATTTTCTTTTTGATTGTAGCGTATTTTCATTTCCCTTTTACTTATTGCTTTCCTACTTTTTTTTTTCTTCTCCCCACCCTGTTTTGTCTTTGTAGCCATTTATGTCTGTGGACTTAAATGTCTATTCCTATCTTATTTTGCCTGAGTATATATTCTTTACATTTTTATATAGTTATGTGATTGTAATTACATCATGTCTGTGCCCCATTTTTTGTGTCTGTCTAATTAAAAAAATTTCTTGTGTATTTGTAATTTTCATAAGATTCGTTCTTGTATGTGTGTATGCCTTTATTTGTATTATGTTATTGTGAGATCTGAAGTAACTATTCTCAATTTATTTCCAGTTTAAATAATACAATCTTCACTTCCTCCATTAAAAACATTGTTTCTAAAATATTCTAAGTGTATTTATTTATTTTTCAACAGTCTGAATGAGATGATGTTAATTTACATTGTGGAAATCTCGATTTATAACTGTCTAGCCATGTGTTTCCTTAATATTTTATAATGCTCTGGATTATATCTATCAAGCTCTCTATTTTTTCTAATTTTTTATACTAATTGAATACAATCTTGTGGATTATCCTTTCTGTCTTTATGGATCTGTAATTATATATATATATATATATATATATATACACACACACGCACACATAAAGTGCACAGCATATCTTCATTCAGACAAGTTTCATTGAATGATATAGACATGTCTATTTATTTTATAATAGTCCTTCCTTGTTCCTTAATCAGTTTCTTGATAAATTGAAATTCATCATGGCAGACACTATAACAAGGAAGGACTATTATAAAATAAATAGACATGTCTATATCATTCAATGAAACTTGTCTGAATGAAGATATGCTGTGCACTTTGTGTGTGTGTGTGTGTGTGTGTGTGTGTGTATATATAATGTACAATTTGAATATATGAGGGGGATACCAAAATGCTGTTGTTCCCAAGTCCACCCAGATCCAGGATTGTATCACCTGTTAAGGTCCCAGCTATTGGCAAATAGTTAACCGTGTAACTAAAAAAAAAAAAACACTAGGAAAGTATAAAAATAAAATTTCTATCAGTACATTTTTAAAATAATTTTATCCTCAATATAACACTAAAAATGTATAATACATTTTGCATCAGAATTACCAACAGTACATTTTATCACCTACAAACTACACACCTAAGATAAAATGTTTGCTTTGAAAGCATAAAATTATATACAAAATATTTATTTGAAGCGATAAATTTGTGTCAAAATATTTAGATTTGTGTATATTTTTTTTATAAAGTTCCTCTTCTTTTTCTCTCTCCCTCGTTTTCGCTCGTTTTGTCCCTTGTTTTGTCCCTCTTGTTTCTTTTTTGTTTTTGTTTTTCCTTTTTTCCCCTATTTCTTTTCTCGATTTCTGTTTTGTTTTTTGTTTTTTTTCCTTTTATTTCTTTTTCCATATTCTTGTTATTTCTTGATGGCATGGACTTCCATCCTTCAAGTAAACTGGCTGTTTTTATCCAAATGATTCTTTCTCATTGAAGATTAGGAGAAATCCTTTTCTTCAGATACTTACTTGTTCCTGAGAATCACTTAATTCCTTTTTAAACATGCCGTTCTCAAATATTCTTTTATCTGTATGGCATTGAAATACTCAAAAAAATTCCTCTTGCAGAATGCATATATATTTTTCTGGATTGGTAATTCCCATGCAATTTAGTTCCTCTGAATGTCAGTGCACCACAATGCACATCCTTCAGTTGGATTTTGCTTGACTGAAATTGCAGGCAGAAATGTAGAAACATAAAATGTCACTGTTCATTTTATATATGACTAAAAGACCCATGAAAATTTAAGTTTTTCAATTTGAATTTTCTGGTGAATCTTAATTCTTAAGTTAATTATCGAATATTATTGCAACTTCTACAATAATAAAATATCCATAGAAAATCCTCTATCGCATCATTAAATATCTGAGTTTAGCAACTTAAACAAAATATTGCAATAACTGATATGTCCCAGAAAGGAATATCTATATTATTCAAAGTAGCTAAGTGGTTTTGGCAATGTAACCAAGTAGGACAATCTAGCAAGCAGCTGTAATGGACTAGTACTCATCATATGCAGTATGCTTAGGCATAGGCTTATGCAATAGGCGTATTCTTAGGCTTCCCTCGCCTTAGTCTGTAATCATGGCTGACATCAGCCAATCATATTACTATGAGGGGGGGGACCAAGGTGTAGGCATATTCATTATATCAGTAACAATCATGAGTGAAACCTATAAGATGTAACCACAATTTCTATTCCAACAGCTTCTTTTCTCGCACTTCCCACCTGTGGAATTCCCTTCCACGACAGCTACAATCTCCAGGAGTTTAAATGTAAGGTCAACAAACACCTCCTAAGACACTAACTCGCATCCATTCTCTCAAACACTCTTCCCATCTGCCCAACCCTCAGCCTCGGTATCCTTACTCATCTATCATCCACATTCTGATATTTCCTATATCTAACCTCTCTTTCTCTTCACCTTCCCTTATGTAACCCCCTGCGCAATAGTGGCAGTGGAATGCCTTGCTTGGGGTGAAATGATTAAAAAAAAAAAATATGAATGCTGGTCGTTATTTGAAGTAGGAGGGTACAAATGAAAATATTTTAATTTTATGACTTTTCCATTTCACTGAAACAGACATTAAAAATTGCATTTACTCACTGAAACCAAGTAGCATTTTTAATATATCTTTTCTATCTTTTCATATGATCAAAATGGAATAGTCCATTATTTATGAAGTATTGGTAGTGCAAAACTATTGTGCTATTCAATAGAATTATAAGAAGATATGACTGTATGCTTATCAAAAGAATTAATACTTAATGATTATTGTTTTTTAATTTCAGATTCAAGAATATCAACTATGTACAGGGGAATCTGAGATTGTCTTGACTAACAGTAGTTGGCATTGCCATCGGCTGTGTGAACACCTTGACCACGCATTTCTCCATGGGTAAGTATATCTCCTGGATGTACAATCTTGTTCTTCGACTACTTTAAACTATTAACATGTTTTCCTGTTATTTCATTCTTATCTAGAGAGCATGACTTTTGACCTTAATTCAGTTAGTTAAGTACCATACGTGATATAGGAAAAAGATGTGACTGACTGGGCAGAAGATTTTCCCGTAATAGGTTGTTTTTACTTTCTGTAGTAGACTGGTTGCCAACCAAGGCTATTGAACCTGTTATTTAGCCCATAGTTGGAGGGAAGAGATTAATACTTTTCCCAGGGGTATTGGCACATAAATCAAATGGAACTCAAACTCAGCTCTCCTAATTCTTGTTTCGAGCCAATATCCATTGCACCACAGCGCACATCTTGGAATGGACCTTAATTGCCTGTTTTAAAATTGGTCCCTTAGTCTTGGGATGAAGCGAGTCAGAATGTTACTAGAGAGGTACTCAAATAAGTGTTGTTTTGCTTGTGAAAATCCAAATCGGAAATTTAATTTTACAAGAACCAGTTATTGTTGATGTGAATCAGAATATAATAAAAGTACTCAAATAAGTGTTGATTTGCTTGTGGAAACCCAAAATATCAAATCAGAAATTTAAGTTTACAATAACCAATTAGACATTGGGAAATCTTGCTAATTCACAATGTGTAATTTCCATTCTATGTGAACTCTTACAATCTATTCAGATTAAGCCATGGGACAATAGTCTAGTGGATTAAAGAGTTTTTTTGTGAATTTGGCAACATAATACTTGGGGATCAATCTTTAAATTGCGTAATGTCGATTTAGACTAAGTGAAAACTGGTTGAGTAATAACCGAGTTAAAAACAAGATGTGATAAGCCTAGATATGGGCAACAGAACAAGAATTTCTACACCTGTAGATTAAATGAAAGATTCAATTGGAATTTTACCCCCATTGACAAACACCCGAAGAAAACTGGAAGACACAATGGCAGAAATGTGATAACAACAACAAAGATGAAGATATTGGTCTAAATTTAAATACTGTTAAAAATTACACAGAATTTAAAGCATATCAAATCTAATCTAAACTTATTTATAAATGGAACTTTGTGTGTGTATCCGTTACCTATAGACTCCAAAATGGCTGAACCGATTTTCTTGAAAATTTACACAGTTGTACTATAAACGTCTGCGAGTGTTCTTAGCTAGGTTTTGTGTCAAGGTATCCCCGATAAATATCGATAATCGAAAATATCAGGTTACAGAAGGAGTAGTCCGATTTTAATCAAATTTGATACACTGATAGACAAAGACATAAACGATATTCAGAAATTTCAAGGTTGCAGTTCTTACAATAATGCAGAAAATCGATAATATATATATAAAAGGCAATATGTTTGTGTGCGTGTCTGTTTATCTGCCTGTATGTCTGTATTTTTTTCAGCCCTTTTATTTTAGTTTTTGCTTCGGGTTTGGCTCTAAGTAGGTATAATTGTAGTTCTTAGTCTTACCCATGATGCCATTTACTCAGAGGACTTATTTAGCCTTCAAAATTCAGTTTACGACAAAAAAAGATTTATTTGATATTGATACCAGGAAATCAAAATTTGACTTACATCCATTCATTTTTCTTTCAATCTACGGTATCACTTTAACTGGAAAACTATTACTTTTTAGTCTTTCGTGCCAACGTCCAAAGAGTCTGAGCTCCAGGACCATGGATTAGTTTTAAAGCTTTCGTTACACCCAAGCAATGCCGGGCTATACTGCTAGTGTACATACATGTATGTATATATATATATATATATATATATATATATATATAGCAAATCTAATGGGTGCGATTAGTAAATTGTCGCAATTATTTTATTATTTCAAATATTCTTTAGGCTGAGTCTGAGCTCCAGGGCCATAGATTAGTTTTAAAGCTTTCATTACACCTGAGCAATGCCGGCCTATACTGCTAGTTCTTAATAAGTACACTTTCAGCTATTTAGCCTTTATATATTTAGAAATCTTATACTTTTCAAGTAGCTCATGTTAGAATTGAGCCAGACAATTTTCTGTTAAATATTCCACTCTAGCAGCTGCTTCTCATAGATTGCTACATTGTTTAACCAGCTCCCAAGAGGATTCTTCCCCAATCACTACAACCTTAACTTGTTCAAGTCAATTGTTAACTGTCAGCTTTCCCGCTTATCCCCAAAACTGTGCTGCTTATTCTGTAACCCACTGTTTTGGTCGACTTTTGGGCCTTGTACAGAGCATTGTTGTAAAGGAACAAAAAAAAAAATGTACGTTTTTTTTTCCTTTTTTTTTTTTTTGTGTTTCTGAGAGAAAAAACTTTTCATTGCATATGAGATACTATACACTGATTTTAGGCAGAAATGACCAGAATTGACACTTTTATATTTTGGTAGAAATACCAATTCAGACAAATGTGATCTATCATTTTTGACAATTACTGTGTTAGTATGCAATAATGCAAATATTAGTCTCATGATTCCAGAAAATAGTTGATTAGTGCAGGTAATGTTGTTTTTGCCTTGTGATGTGATGGATATTGTCTCAGAATGAGAAACTGGAGTTTGAATTTCAGTTGAATTCATTGCATTCACTTACGCGCAAATACCCTTGGGAAAAGTATGGATCCATCTCTTCTCCCTCCAGTTGAATAGCAAGACAGATTGTATTCTATAGCCTTGGTTGGCAACCAGTCTACTTCAGAAAGAAATGGCAATCTATTGTGGGAAAACCTCCTGCCTAGTCAAACATGACTTGAAAGAGAGAGATGATCGTGCAAATGTGTATCATGTATAGCACTAAACTGACTGAATGTTGAAAAATATTTATTTCTTTGTTTAAAGAAGAAATATAATTCTCAGTTCTTGCAAAAAAAAAGAAATTAAAAGAATTTCAGAGAAAATAATTTCCTAAAGTCCAGTTATTTTTATTCTCCTTTCCAGTATTGATGGGAGTTTCCTTCCTAACCTTTTGTTTGAAGTAATGTGGAACATCAGTGTCTTGATTATGCCATTATTTTTCTTAGAGTTATATATGCTGATCTTTTTAGTTATTGGTCCTCAAATAATGAGGTTTACTTTTTGTTTCTGTAGCACCAGTTCACAAGGTCTCAGTGAGACTATACGTTTCCATAATTCAAAACAATTTTTAGTCATTGACCTGAGAAAAGCATTTGAATACAGCTGGTAGCCAGGATATCTAAACTTATTTATAAAGGGAATTTTGTCTGTGTGTGTGTCCGTTACCTATTGACTCCAAAATGGCTGAACCGATTTTCTTGAAATTTTACACAGTTCTACTATAAGTGACTGCAAGTGTTCTTAGCTAGGTTTTGTGTCGAGGTATCCCCGTGATAAATATTGAAAATTGATAATCAAAAAAATCAGGTTATAGAACAAGTGGTCCAATTTTAATCAAATTTGATACACTCATAGACAAAGGCATAAGAAACAATATTCAGAAGTTTCAAGGTTGCAGTTCTTACAGTAGTGCAGAAAATCAATAAGATATATAAAAGACAAGATGTTTGTGCATGTGTCTGTTTATCTGCCTGTATGTCTGTATTTTTTCAGCCCTTTTATTTTAGTTTTTGCTTCAGGTTTGGCTCTAAGTAGATATAATTGTGGATACCATTTACTCGGAGGACTTATTTAGCTTTCAAAATTCAGTTTACGACGAAAGAAACTTATTTGATATCGATACCAGGAAATAAAAATTTGACTTACATCCATTCATTTTTCTTTCACTCTATGGTTTCGCTTTAACTGGAAACAACTATTGCTTTTTAGTCTTTCGTGCCAACGTCCAAAGAGTCTGAGCTCCAAGACCATGGATTAGTTTTAACGCTTTCATTACACCCGAGAAACGCCGGGCTATACTGCTAGTTTTTTGAATAAGTTTGATGCCATGCATGTCATCTGTATGAAGGAGTTTGACGGCATACCCGACACCATATGAAAATCTTGATTTGACTAATTTATTTAACTTTGCTAAACTGATACACAAATAAAAAAAAAAATTTTATGTGATAAGCAGTATCTTTCTGTTCTGAAGAGATTAATACTCTATCATCTTCATACCTATCTACTTTGTCACTCACTATGTTGATACTAAGCTTATCTGTGTAAAGCACCACGTTTAGACCTGATCACCTTACACTAACAATCATCTGTGAGATAATCATATGAATTATTGCTCTACAGCAAAAATCCTTAATTTCTTAAAACTAGATAGACTAAACTATTGCCCGGTTCACACTCCACCCACGTCTATTGAACAGGTGAAGAGGCTCATCTCTTGTTTCCTGTTTGGGATGTGGTTTCTGGCTTTCTCCTTTTCAATCTTTTCACTCTTTTCTTTTTTTCAATTGGAGTAGATAGACTAAACTATCGTCCGGCTCACACTCCACCCATGTCTATTGAACAGGTGAAGAGGCTCATCCCTTGTTTCCTGTTTAGGATGTGGTTTCCAGCTTTCTCTTTTCCAATCTTTTCACTCTTACATAGCCCCCTGCACATCAGTGGCGTAACCGCCTTGCTCGGGGTGATATGATTAATTTAAAAAAAAAAAAAACTAAATTAAACTTGTGTCTAGTACGCACCCACAGCTGAGGAGTGCCCTATGAATGGTATTAAAACCTTCATTTTACAATAAAATATCAAGTTTGGCACAGTTAAATTGGTAGGAAGAAATTAACATTTCCATTGCCACATTGTTATAGCATTGTTTCCTGGCTGTGCTGGCCTATTTTTTAGGGGAAAATTAGGAGATTGTCATTTACTGGAAATAAAGATGCTGCCAGCTATTTGTATCAGTGCTACCATTTTGGTTTCTATATAGTAGGGGTCAGCAACCTACCAAGCAATTTCCAATGACACACAAATTGTGTAAAACTCAAAGTAACACAGTATGTTGTTGATATTAAGTAATTGGCTAGAACCATACAAGTGCATGGCTCCCATTAATAGTCAGTTAAGTGCCATACATGATACACGCTTGGGCGATCATGTCTCGAAAGAGAAGATTATCTCGCAGTAGGTTGCCATTGCTTTCTGCGGTAGACTGGTTGCCAGCCAAGGCTACAGAACCCAATCTGTCCTGTTATTTAACCCATAACTGGAGGGAAGAGACGGATTAATACCTTTTCCAAGGGTATTTGCTCGTAAATGAATGCAAGGAATTCGACTGGAATTCACTCGGCTTCCCGATTCCTCGTTCTGAGTCGATATCCACTGCACAACACACATCCCATTAATAGTAAAAAGCTTTATTTCTATCAATGTGGTTTACATATTATTTTATATTACTATATAGAATATATTGTAGAACAGGTGTATTGACCTTGACTTGTATAAAGTTATGTATACTGTTGAATGATTTTAAAAGCCTCAGTCGGAACATAGTTAGCAATAGATTGTTGACTCTTGCACATCGGTACACTTAGACTAAGTGACAAACCAAGCACATAATAAAAATATGTCACAAAACCAGTCATATTGTACTGTACTGTATGTTTATGTTGGTTTGAAAATAGTGCAAATCTCTGGTTAGTTTATAACACAAATGCTAGGAACTGACATTTCACAATGTCTTGGAAAAATATATATTCTGTGTATTTAGGCAGCAAATGTTGTTTTAAGGCAATGGACATTTTGTGGCTATTAATTTTATTGATCGATTTTTACAAATTACAAATAATCCTTCTCAGATAGGGAGGAAATTCCATCAGTAATTTTCCCAAGTTCATTTTGGGAATAATGTGGCTGAAGCTTTTGACTTTGAGTCATCATTACGGTAGGTAGAGACAAAATCACAAGTGTGGACGAGGTGTAATGTGCGTGTTTTTAGTTGTTTTATTCATATAAATATGTGTGTGTGTGTACACATTTACTGCCTGCATTGTAAGTTTTGTTAATATAAATTCATCAAGAATAGCAAGTGTTAATATGTATAGGTAGATTGTGTTCCACCAACTTTTAAGTGAGTAAGGCCGGCCTGCCTGCCTAGTAAATCAGCTTTTGAAATCTTGGCTTTCATTTGTGCTGAAACACCAACTCCCTGTAAAATAAAAGGAAACTATTTGAATCACCAAGTAGGTATTTACTAAAAAGAATAATCACTTAGCACAAGACTGCATTAATGGGGCACTAATGAAGGACTGAGCTCTCCATATTCATAATGATCAATAAGATGACTTTGCTAGCCATTGCTCGGTGATAAATATTTACTCTAGTCTG
The DNA here is from genome assembly GCA_037127315.1 of Ascarosepion bandense. NCBI lineage: Eukaryota > Metazoa > Mollusca > Cephalopoda > Sepiida > Sepiidae > Ascarosepion > Ascarosepion bandense. The sequence goes on along the minus strand of JBBBDQ010000528.1, from coordinate 2,063,472 downwards.
TCACAGCATGGTGTAATGGTTAGCAAGCTTGTCTTGCTAGAATCATTATAACTGAGTAGTGAGTTCGATTCTCACTGAGTACCCCTCTACTTTCGGCCGTGTGTCACGTCTAAGCTACGCTTAGAAAATCACCTTCTTCAACTCTGCCTCATAGAAAAAAACAGTTTGTTACGGAAACAGCAAAAACTCTGCCCTACACACCATTGGGTGTAACGGAAAAGTTTGTTAGTCTGTTACAAGCTTTGAGAACTGTAAAAATCAAACTCCCTGTACTTGCAAGTTGTTCTGCGATACTAGTTTGCAAATTGGTGCTGCACAGAAACATATCAAGGTATTTAAGCATAGTTTAGTCTAACCCAAGGTTACAATTGTAGGGCACTTGGTGAGGATCACACTAACTGCAGTTGAGATGGTCTGTGGAATCAGCTTTCTACCTATTACTTTGTGGCAAAGTATTGAAAGTTATGTATGGTGTATATTAATCCCGTAGACTTGGAAAATATAGGACCACAGCCTCACCACACTAGGTGTGGCTGTTACAATTTCTGTCGTAAGTAGATTTTTATAGTGGTGTTAATCCCCAAACTTGACTGATTTTTAATTCAGAGTTGTTCTAGACTGTTTGCCAACCAAAGCTAGAGCTCCCAGTCTTCTCTGCTATTACCCCAAACTGGGTATTTGTGAAAAAAGTAAGTGGTCACTGCTGGAATTTAAATTTGACAAATTGATCTCACTCCCACTGCAAAAAATCACTAAGTTTTGTATGTGAGGGTTGTTGTTTTTATGTAACTCTATGTTCCTGTGTCATAAATCAATGAACTTTTGTTCAAAAGTAATAAAAAAAGGTATTAATTTGTTTAGTTCTTGAAAGAGGTCACTCCCCTCTAAACCGAAAATTTGATTTTAACGTATACGCAAGAAGGGTAACAAATCTAAAATATTTTAGGAGCTTTATGTTTTAATTTGCTAATGATGTGATTTCAGAGTACTTCTGAATTTTTAATGCATTTAACAGTTTATAGCATAACATACAAACTTACAAATAAATAAATCTAAAGTTCTAGTATTACTATATTTATATATGATTTTAGAAATTTCATGTTTTTAAAGAAAAGAAAAAATAAACTGAATAAAACCCTTGTTTATTATTTTAGAACAAAAGTTCATCAAATTATGGTATAGTAAATCAATTGATGGGATGTGCATTGTGGCGCAGTGAATATTGGCTTGGAACTAGAAATTGGAGAGCCGAGTTCGAATTCCAGTTGAATTCCTTGCATTCACTTACGCGCAAATACCCTTGGGAAAGGAATTAATCCGTCTCTTCCTTCCAGTTATGGGTTAAATAACAGGACAGATTGGGTTCTGTAGCCTTGGTCGGCAACCAGTCTACCGCAGAAAGCAATGGCAACCTACTGCGGGTTAATCTTCTGCCCAGTCAGTCATGTCTCTTTCGAGACATGATCGCCCAAGCGTGTATCACGTATGGCACTTAACTGACTGAAATCGATTTTACAAAAAGTCATAACCTTAGTATACAAGTTAAAAATATAGAACAGATCTATGTAAAATCTGTAATACCCAGAAGATTGATATTTTTGCAAATTTCTAAATTCATTTTTTATTTTTATTTTTTTTGTTTATCTAAGCTTGTATTTGTGTTTGTCATTCTAGGTTAAGACATATCACCCATGGATACTGGAAACTTGTCACGGAGTTTACACGGAAGGAGGCAGTGAAAGAAATAAGCAGGTTAAAGAGGATTACCACGGATTTGGGAAGGGGTCAGTTGGCACTAATCTGACATTTTCTTTTTATTTCTACCTTTCATCTTGTCTGATTTTCTTTCTACTATTTGGATCTTTGAACCGTTAATATTTACAATTATTTCTAGGCATTGTTATTTGTTAAGTTGTAACAAAAGTAAAAAGAAAATGATTGACCAAAACTCAGAGCTAAATCACAGACAAATATTTCATTTACAAAAAACACCAAATAAAATATTTACAGATATACAATTTTTCTTGCATTGAAAACAAGAAACAGTATATATTGGCAAGTGTTATGAGGAGAGAAAGGCAAGGGAAGGTGTCAAGTATCTTTACCCAGTTAAGCGAGCGAAGTAGTTTAAGTGCTATACTTTTGGAAATCCTCAAATGTGTGTATCAAGAATAATTATTAATTTGATCAATAAAAGAGTCAAAAATCTCTATTTACCCACTTAGTAACAAGAGGTTCTCTTTCAGGTTTTAGTTGGTCAGCAACTTTTCTTAGAGATTCTTTCAGCTAGATATACAAATCCTGAATCAGTCTGAAGTGGATAATGTCAGCAAATCCTGTTAACAACTAACTACTCTCTTCCAAAACCTATTTTTATAGGGGCTAACACTTAATTTGCATATTTCTCGAATCATTTTGAATTCTCTAGATTTTACTGGAATATTCTAGAATCTTCCAAACGTTCTATTTCTAATTTCTCTACTTAACTATTTCATGAATTAAAACTTTTTTGTCATAACAAGTAGGACTCAATAGAATCCCTTACTATAACTTTTTAGACACTATTAATATTATTTTTATATAAATGCATCCTTGTAACAGCATGTTGCAATTGTATTTTCTCATCTGGCATTTCTCAGTGCCTGTTAAAAATATCAATGGAAACAATTTCAAAAGGAAAGAAATTGATTTATAATTAGATAAGCTATAGCCAAACAGCCTAGGATTTAAAATAATTCATCATTGTTAACGACAGTCATTTACTGGAGATTATTGATATAACTGAAAATTAAAAATAAATTAAATCTGTGTATACCTTCTGAGATGAGGTAGCATTTACATTATTTACAGTGTTTGGACTGTTGTCCTCATCTTTATTACCATTTTTGATGTTTCGGCCATTGAATGCTCTGGCCTTCTTCAACTGCTAGAAATTTTGAACTGAATCATTATTTCAATCACTGGGATATATAATTCTATGTGTGATTGTGTGAAAAAGTTAGCCAGGTATTGAACTCGCGAACTGAGTCACGTTCTTGAGGACATCAGTGTATGAATTTCTGGGACTTATAAACATAACATCTCAGAAATCATTTTTTTTTTCTTAACAGAGCTCATATTGCAATCTTTTGATCAAATAAAATCTGTTTATATATTTCTGCCCATTCATTCATTTTTTTCTTATAATCATTTCACCCCAAGCAAGACAGAGCTGTCACTAGTGCGCACAAGATTACAGAGAAAGAGAGAGAAAAAAAAGTGTGTAGGGGATGCTGAAGAAAGGATGAAAAATGAATGGGATATAGAGAGACTGATGAGATAGATGGAAACTGACGTTGCATTTAAATGTTTGAAGATTTTAGCTATCAGGGAAGCAAATATACAGAAGGAAGTTCCACAGAAGGGAAGTGGGAGAAAAACTGCTAGAGTAGATATGGTGTTTACATTGGACTATTTTGACACTAAAAGGGTAGGACTTTGTCAGTCTAGTAGTATGAGTAAATTCATGTGGTTTGGACAACAGGGAAAGAAGCTCATCAGAGCAGAAGGCATGAAAAATTTGTAGAAAAGACAGAGGGAAGCCACATCCTGTCAGTTAGAAAGTGACTGAAGGTGATGTATTGCCGGTAATATTTTTTTTCTTTAAAAATGTATTCCTGGAATTTTTACTATAAAAGTCTATTTTTATACTTTCATAGTGTCTTGACTCCAGTTTAGGGGTTAACTATTTACCCATAACTGGGATTCTAACAGGTGCTACCACCCTGGATCAGGGTGAATCTGGGAGCAACAGCAATTGAGAAGTAGTTCAATGCTCCTCACAACCTCCCAAGCAGAGGCCTTGCTGCTGGATTCAGTTTGTCAAACCCAGAAAGGAAGAAATTGATTTCTTATCAGATTAGCTGACATAGCCAAACAGTGTAGGATTAAAAAATGCATCATTGTTAACAGGAATAAGTCATTATTGCCAAATTTACTGGAGATTATTGATATAACTCTAAATAATGCAAAAATGAAAATAACACTGACATCTCATTTTAATAGATATAATTACCAAAATTACACAAAAATATCTTGAAATACTAAAGAGTAAATTTATTTAATAAACTTGCTATTAGCTTTATCCACGTCCTCTAGACAACTTCAAAATCTGCATTTCTTCTGCACAGTCTCCTTGTTTAAGTTAGTGAAAGCTGCCATAATCCTTGCTTTCAGTTTATCTTTGGTGTTTTCAAATTTTTAGCAGAGTGAATAGCATTATAGACTCTTTTTCTCATAGACGGTGCCCAACTGACCTTACTATACTGCACAGTTGACAAAAACAGACAATGCACATGCACAAAATTAAAAATATAAAATGCCAACAATTTACCCATTGCACCCAGTATATGTTCATTAATTTTTTGAAAAACATTTACAAGGCATTAATAAATTTGTACACAATTGTATAAACAAGGCAATATGTCAAATATACATAAGACAATAACTACATACACAAGGCAATATAATATGTGCAATAGGCAATGCAGGTAGAATTTACACAAGATGATTTCACGTACGTATACATGAGGCAACAGAATGCATACATGAGACAATGTAATAAATTTACAATACTCTCAATCATAGCATAAACAAATTGAAGTCATAAGCTTAAAACCATGTGGATGAGATGTATGTCTCATGTTAAAAATGTCTTTTGTAACTCATTTCCAGATATACACAAGGCTAATTAATCCTAATAAGCTACTTAAAAAAAAATGCACTATTAGAAAGAAATAGGGCATGGTAGCCATGATCAGAGTTCAGCTGTTAAGAAACAGGTTTATGCTACTAAAGTGTGTGAAGATTTATAGTTGGTTGATTTTGTTTAGTAGCATATCAACCTCTATGGATTGTTTAATTCTGAAATCTAAATATTTTGAAAACAATTGTATACCTTCAACTACAGCAGACGTATCAGTCATTTTGCGATAAATTTTATTTTTTTTAAATCGTTTTACTCCAAGCATAAGAGGAGAATGAAATCTCAGTCTGCTTTTTGGTAGCAGTAAGAAATTTTGTTGGTAAGATCTTCTTATGGGATTTGAAAGAGATAATAATAGTGGAAATGACGACATGATCTTGTTTCCAAGAGGGCAAAGCTGCAAGGCTTGGCAGGAATCAGGGGTAAAGGTGAAGCAGAGATTTAGCAGAGAGGGATGTCTTGTAGGGATACTGGGGAAGCACATGGGGGAAATCCACCACTTGTGTAAGAGATTGAGTAATTGGATAGTTTATAGTATAGATGCTAGCAGGATCAGTCACAGTTTTTCAGCCACTTGGCATGGTGGGCATTAAAGTCACAGAATACGAATATGTTAGTGAACAGGTGGGAGGAAGTAGTCATATCTATATTCTCGGAGATACTGTCCTACTAGGGAGCAGTCAGTAGAGGAAGGGGAACGGTACAGAAAGATAAGGTCAGTCAGTTAAGTGCCATATGTGATACACGCTTGGGCGATCATGTCTCAAAAGAGACATGACCAACTGGGCAGAAGATTATCCCGCAATAGATTGCCATTGTTTTCTGCGGTAGACTGGTGGCCGACCAAGGCTATAGAACCCAATCTGTCCTGCTATTTAACCCATAACTGGAAGGAAGAGATGGACTAATACCTTTCCCAAGGGTATTTGCGCGTAAGTGAATACAATGGATTCAACTGGAATTTGAACTCGGCTCCCCGGTTTCTCATACCGAGCCGATATCCACTGTACTACAAACCAATTTTAGAAGTGAAGAACAGAGACCCATGTATGAGTGGTGAGAGGATTCAAGAGGAGTTACCCTAGCAAGAGGGAGGTGTTCACTGACGTAAAACACCAGACAATGCATATGGATAGTGGAGTCCTTCCTTAAGAGGGGAAGGTAACCCAGAATCAAGAAGTCAGAGGAGGGGATTGAGGGGTTAAGATTGGTTTCACAAAGCGCTAGGATTTCAGGGGACTTATTGCGGAGGAAAGATTCCGTGCTGCAGACGTTGATATGTATACCACGGATGTTTGTGATGGAAATGTCAAGTGGTTTACGTGATTATAGTTTGGCTTGTTTAGCTTTGTTTCTTGAGATGCAATTGTTCATTTTTGTGGTGTTAGTTCCATATGCAAGAGAAGAAACTGTTAGCCTTTCCTTCAAACTGTAAAACAATGAGACCTTGCTACCAATTTAGTACTGTGCTTAAATTCATAAAGTCTAGGTGCCAAGATTAAAATAGACTGGGAAGCAAGAAGCTGAAAGAGAGTTCCACAAGCAAGAAGTGCAATAGTAAAAACTGTTCTAAAAGAAACTAGGGTTACATCTAGCCATTTTAAATGAAAGTGATGAGACCTTACTGCTAATTTAGTACAGCACTTAAATTCGTAAAGTCTGGGTCAGTCAGTTAAGTGCCATACGTGAAACACGCTTGGGCAATCATGTCTTGAAAGAGACATGACTGGTTGGACAGAAGATTATCCTGCAGTAGGTTGCCATTGCTTTCTGTGGTAGACTGGTTGCTAGCCAAGGCTACAGAACCCAATCTGTCCTGTTATTTAAACCATAACTGGAAGGAAGAGACGGACTAACACCTTTCCCAAGGGTATTTGCATGTAAGTGAATGCAATGAATTCAACTGGGATTCAAACTCGGCTCCCCGATTTCTCATTTAAGCTGGGTACCATAGAGAAAAGACCATTAGAACAATTATCATGAAAATATTTATAGAAAAGGCACAGGGAAGCTACATTACGGTGGTGGGAAAGTGATAGAATTATACTGGGCTTAAATTCATAAAGTCTAGGTACCATAGAGGAAAGGTCATCAGAACAATTACCATGAAAATATTTATAGAAAAGGCACAGAAAACATTATGGGAAAGTGACTGAAGCCAAGATGCCAGGACCGGACCAAAAACATTGCAGATTCTTCTTTTATATTTTTATTAAGAATCTCTAAATATATAGCAGAAACACCAGTCCAGATGTTGCTGATTCAAAGCATTGGCAAATAGTAAACTTATAAATATGTAAGATAGATTCTGGTGAGAAAAATTGTCAAGTGTAATACTGAATTAATTTTCCTAGCAGCAAACCTAGCAATCAAAAAATAGTTGTAATATAACAAAGATATTCACCATATTTATGTCCATATTTCTGGGACATGGAGTTATCATTATTTATATTATTTATATTTGAACTTTTGTCTTCATTTATGCCATCATGTTTTGGTTCTTGTTTCTTTCAGCTTTTCTCGTGTGCATATTGATATTATTAAACTACAGAGAATTCAGAAGTAATTGTTCTCATTTCACTACCCATGTGTATGGGTATCTGGTCTGGTTCTCATTTATAGTAATGCTTAACTCATTTCTAATTAGTCAAAGTACATACTGCCCAACCCAGGGTTTGAACTCACAACCACTATGTTACAAAGTTTATAAATCAATGCTTTAATTCGCTAGGCCATTGTCTCCTAAGTTTTTAAGTTAGCTAGATACACTTGAGTAGTGCTCAATGGCTGACATGTTCTAATAACAACAACAAATGTGTACAATTGTCCAAATATAAATAATGTAAATGAGAACATCTCCTCCCAGAAATTCATTACCTGTAGGTTACCCAGATTGATATAGACTTGAGGAAGGCAAGAGAGCACAATGGCCAAAATGTTGTGATAACAACAACAAAGATAAGGACAATAGTCCAAATATAAATAGTGGAAATAATGAGAACTCTTCCTCCCAGAAATTCATTCCCTGTAGGTTACCCAGATTGATATAGACTTAAGGAAGACAAGAGAGCACAATGGCCAAAATGTTGTGATAACAACAACAAAGATGAGTACAATAGTCCAAATATAAATAGTGGAAATAATGAGAACTCTTCCTCCCAGAAATTCATTCCCTGTAGGTTACCCAGATTGATATAGACTTAAGGAAGGCCAGAGAGCACAATGGCCAAAATGTTGTGATAACAACAACAAAGATGAGGACAATAGTCCAAATATAAATAGTGGAAATAATGAGAACTCCTCACCCCCAAAATTCATTCCCTGTAGGTTACCCAGATTGATATAGACTTGAGGAAGACAAGAGAGCACAATGGCCAAAATGTTGTGATAACAACAACAAAGATGAGTACAATAGTCCAAATATAAATAGTGGAAATAATGAGAACTCTTCCTCCCAGAAATTCATTCCCTGTAGGTTACCCAGATTGATATAGACTTAAGGAAGGCCAGAGAACACAATGGCCAAAATGTGATAACAACAAAGATGAGGACAATAGTCCAAATATAAATAGTGGAAATAATGAGAACTCTTCCTCCCAGAAATTAATTCCCTGTAGGTTATCCAGATTGATATAGACTTGAGGAAGGCAAGAGAGCACAATGGCCAAAATGTGATAACAACAACAAAGATGAGGACAATTGTCCAAATATAAATAATGTAAATGAGAACACCTCCTCCCAGAAATTCATTACCTGTAGGTTACCCAGATTGATATAGACTTAAGGAAGGCCAGAGAGCACAATGGCCAAAATGTTGTGATAACAACAACAAAGATGAGGACAATAGTCCAAATATAAATAGTGGAAATAATGAGAACTCTTCCTCCCAGAAATTAATTCCCTGTAGGTTATCCAGATTGATATAGACTTGAGGAAGGCCAGAGAGCACAATGGCCAAAATGTTGTAGGTTACACAAATCAGTATACACTTGAAGAAGTCTGGAATGCAATATGGCTGACATGTTGTGATAACAACAACAAATATGAGGACAATAGACTGAATACAAATCGTGTAAATGCAGGCAACATATGTCAACTCTTTTGTTGGGGTAGCTTGTTAAGAACAGTTTGTAGACTTATTGTTTATAAATGTTTCTTTAATATTAAAACAAGTATGTGATTAATTAATCTTTGCTAATGAGATGTTTTTTTTTTCTTTTAATGACTGATAGTTTGTAGCTATTGGGGCATTGGGTGCTATAATTAAGGTGTCAGGATTTTTATTATATTATTATGATTACACTGATGGCGAAAGTGTTGCTATTAATCTAAAACTGAAAACAGTTGTTAGTAAACAACAGCCCATGAGCCAAATATGACTCACTGTTATAAATCATCCAGACATCAGAACATCTAAAACATAGCGTTATACTTACATAATATTTTTACATTATTTTTTATTAGCTTTTATCAGAATAAGTGAAAAATAAATATCTTTTTGTTTCAGTCTCATTGAGAAACTCTTATCAAATCTACTATTAGAAACAGTTATGTTCTAAATAATAATACTTTGATTCATAATTGAAGATTAGGTTGTTTATTTTATATATATATATATATATATATATATAGCTGCTATGTGTGAATGTAGCTTTAAACTGGTTGATTACCCTCCTTATTCTCTTGGCTGAGAACCATTATTGCAATGATGATATATCTGTTGATGAATCTTTGACCAAGAGGATGAATGCTTCTTCACCAACCATATATATATATATATATTCAGAAACTATAACATGGTTATGTTATAATATCACTACAAAAGTAGCTATTTTGTTGCAACACTTCTTGTGTCTTGTCAAGTGATGTGGTTTATTTCAAATTGAATGGTTTTAAAAGATTAAAAACAAGCAAAACCCCTTTAATCAGGGAGGCATTGTTATATGTACAATGTGGACAGAGTAAAGCAACTTCTAATTTGGAGAATATGTGTGCAGATTTGAAAATAATTTTGTGGGGCATTAGTATTAATATTTGATTAAATTGAGATCAGCATTATTAATTAACTATTAGATCTACTTTATTATTGTTGCGGAATGTAAAAAAAATTCTAAGATTAACAATTTATTAGATTTAGAAAGTTATTCATATATTAAACGAGGAAGAGAAAGAACGTGCACATAAATAAACAGACAAACATCCACACATGGAAAAATAGACAAGTATATACACATACACTGGCAAACAGACTCATATACAGATTAATATACCTACACATATATACATGCACAAATTACAAAATTTTGTTTTTATTGACTTGTCAATTTGTTTGTTAAATTTTAAAGCTCTATTTGGACACAGACTGAATTGCCACATTATGGATACAGTCAGGGCGAATTCGTAACGTGACTAACCTTGAATGAATGAGGTCAGGGCTAACACAATCATATTTCATTGCATGAACATATAATTAGATATATACTTACGCAAATACACAAGCTAAGAACAAAAATGTACTCGACTAAAAACTCCACAGATCATAAAAAAGATATAACCACATAGATGGAAATGCATGAAACCTCTGGCATCAAACTTGGTAGATACACTATATGCAAATTAAATGCGTATGCATGTACACAACGTCATACACATATATGCTGAGCCCCACATCGTTCACATGAAGTTATGCCTGTGTGAGCCCCAGTTGTCGAGCTCGCGTGTGCCTGTGTCACTGCGCATGTCAATGGTCGTACAAGTGTTAATCTATGTCTGCGTTTGTATAAAATGTGTCACAACGACAAATATTCCTCCAAATTTTCATCCCACTTCCACAGAAATTCATCAATATACGCATTGCTACATATATCCAGTATTTTAAATAAAAAATTAAAAGTTTGTCTGACGATCGCAAAAGTGTAAAACCCAGGACCCCAATCTTACACCTGTCTAACTAAATATCTATCCATACACACACACACACACACATATATATATATATATACACACACACATACCCATACAAAACCATACAGACATACATGTAAGACATATACATACATACCAGCAAGTAAAGGAAATATCAATATGTCTACTAGTACAAAAGAACAAATGTACACTTATATATATATATATATATATATATAAATATATATACACATACACGAATATTTAGGCATTAAATTGCCTATATTTGATGGGTACCTTCATCCGACTCAGATGCTCTAACGAATTCCCCCCAGGTACGCAATCTGGCACATATCAACACAATAACATTCGGCAACCACCCAACCCAACACCGACTGCCAACTTAAATGGCCATGACGCATCTAATCCAACATCGATTATCGCGCCAATACTCGACAGAGCCCATACCAGTACAAACCATTCGGCCAAAGCCCAGCATGTTTCCCCATAGCACCGACAGTCAAACCAACGCCTAATAACCATGATTCCCAAAGCCCAAGTCTGACACTGTTTCCTAACTATTTATAATTCCCCGACCCCGTGAAAACTGGTGTCAGGTAGAACACCCCACAACCATACAATCCACCAACCAATATCGGGTCGAACAGCCGGGAAAAAGTCAGTATGATAACACATGGTGAACGAAACACCCACTAAAGATCAACCAGAACGTCCAACCCAAACAAAAACATCCATCAAAAGGCAGTTAAAGAGATTTTCCTTAATTTTTCAATTTTACAACCCGAATTTTAATGTAAATCCTGAACTATGTTTACAATGAACAGTGAGCTCATTCCTCTTGTCCCTAAATTTGATAATTTCTAATTTTTCGTTAAGACAGAGGTAGCAAGGTGCACGGAAAGAGATACAAGTTCAAGCCTTTGTAAAGATTTTCCATTTAACAGTGGGTGTTTTGTCTTTTTCCTTTAAAGACCAATAGTATTTGGATAATGAAGTGCTGTATTTATAAGAAGTATTGTTGAAGGACAATGTGTGCTGATACCAGCGAGTTTTGAATGGGTTTTTAGTAGAACTGATATAAACCTTTATAGTATTATTCAATTGTGGAGATGGTACAAAGATAAACTATAGAGCTAACTAGACGGTTATTATGCAAAGGGCAATCTTTAGGATTTCTACAATTACATCCGCTGATATTAGTTCCTTTGTCCTTGGTGTGATCTATTTGAGCATTGTAATTTACCTTGTTTTTTGTATCATAATACTTGTTGAGGACTTTGTTGTTATATTTTTGATAATTTTTTTCTAAATTATCCGTGCAACTATAGCTTAACTTGAGTGTATTATTATTGAATATTTTGCTAAGAGGCTTAGTTTTGGGAAAGTTTAAGAATTTATGCCCCAATTTAGTTTTAACCATCATATTATAGGGAGGGGTAAACCAGATGATTTTTCTAGATCTTTTCTTCTTGCTATTATCATAGTTACTAGGGTTTCTGAATTTGATATCAGTAGCCTTATAGCCGCTGTTTCTAAGTGCAGAATTATAAAATTTGCTTTGCTGATCAAAAATTACTTTACTAGATGAGTTGTTGCTGAGTCTAGATTCAATAGAAGATGGTATATGTTTAAAGACTGATGAGCGATAGTTAGAATTAGGATTTATGTACATTGGGTTGGAGTTAGCCTACATGTAAGGTTGGAAAGAATTATTGTTAAGGTCCAGAGTAACATCTAAAAAGTCTACTTGTTTAATGTTGGTGGTTATTTCTACCCTAAGGCTTAAACTCTTTAATTCCCGGTGTATTATCTTCTTAATACGATCTACCCTAATTCTAGTGGTATCTCTAACAATCAGTAAACCATCATCTCTTTATAGACCTATACTATCCCTTTTATATCCTCGTAAGCAGTTGTAAAGAATAAATAATCCCACAAGATCAGAGGCCTCAGCTGAATCTAGGGAACCCATTGCAATGTCAAAATATCCATCAGAGGTTCTTTTAGTCCATTGTTCATTATAAATCAGAACAGCTGAATAAATATTATTAGCTCTACTTTGTATTGAGCACTTTTTTAAGAATTGTGTTTCTTTGAATAAGGAATATTATTCCATCCATACGTACCCTATACTTGGAGATATATATATATATATATATATATATATATATATATATATTAATGCAGGTTTCATTGAATAATATAGACAAGTTTTGTCTATTAATTTTGTGTAGGATCCGTTCATACCGTCTGATATACTTGATGGTAATATCGTTGAAAGACAACAAAAAATCACAGTAATTGTTGATTTTTTTATCGGGTCTAAGCTTTCGGCTCACATAAGCCATTATCAAAGAATAAATATTAACATAGTAAACATAGAACATTTAGTTATTAACAATAAAGAGAATTAAATTGAAAATATAAGTCCATCCCTACCGTGGCAGATGGCCGAAGATGGTGACAAAATAGTGGCGTTGTGGTCCCTGATCTGATTACAGGCATTTGAGTATGTTTTTGGAAATATCAAAATTGATTGTATTCAAACCAATGAAAATTCAAATATATTCCATCATTTAAAACAACAGGGTTATCAACGCACATTTCTGAGAAAAACGCTCGTTGATAACACGTACATACTTAAACAAGAAAATAATAAACAGAAACTAAAAATCCTGGAAGCAATCTACATTAAACAATTTAAACCTGGTTTGAATACAATCAATTTCGATATTTCCAACAACGTACTCAAATGTCTGTAATCAGACCAGGGACCACAACACCACTATTTTGTCACTGTCTTCGGCCATCCGCCACGGTAGGGATGGACTTATATTTTCAATTCAATTATCTTTATTGTTAATAGCTTAAATGTTCTATGTTTACTGTGTGTTAATATTTACTCTTTGATAATGGCTTATGTGAGCCAAAAGCTTAGACCCGATAAAAAAATCAACAATTACTGTGATTTTTTTTTGTTGTCTTTCAACGATATTACCATCAAGTATATCAGACGGTATGAACGGATCCTACACAAAATTAATAGACAAAACTTGTCTATATTATTCAATGAAACCTGCATTAATGAAAAAATGCTGCCAAAATACACACAATTTAAATATATATATATATATATATATATATATATATATAAAAATAAAAAGCAAGATGTTTGTGTCTGTCTCTCTGTTTGTCCTTTATACAAATCCACAATTTTTATCTGATTCTCACCAAACTTCACACAAATATTCTTTAGGGATCTGGTCAGGTCATGGGCTACGTATTTCCCCCCCCCCATCAGAAATCATTACCCCGATATCCGATTGAGTCTGATCAAGATCAGGATTTCAGCCCTTTTATCATGGTTTTTGCTGCAGAATTTGCTCTAACTTGGTAAAATTATAGTTTTTCATCTCAAACATTAGTAGATCTTCTCAAACGACTCATTTTATTCGATATTCTATTGAATTTGATCAAAAAGTGATATTCAGCCATCAATATGGCTCATTTTCTACACTTTTACTCCCGATGTATATGATAAGTTTTCATAGGCTTACTTAGGTTAGTTTATCCTTGGATGACTTGACTCCAATATTGGAAATCAATATCCCGATATCCTATCGAATCTGATCAAAATCAGGTTTTCAGCCCTTTTATTTTCGTTTTTGCTTCGGGTTTTGCTCTAAGTAGGTATAATTGTAGTTCTTAGTCTTAACAACCTATGTTTTTTGTGCAAATGTCCAAAGAGTCTGAGCTCCAGAACCATGTATTAGTTTTAAAGCTTTCATTACACACACACATATATATATATTGAGTATCATGTTACTAGTTGTAATTTGTTGTCATGTTTCTAGAGAGAGGAATGTTAAAGAGGTTTTTTCTGTCTTGGGCATTTTGTAGGATAAAAAAGCTTGGTAGAAAAAACAAAATAGGTTAATACCTTGCCCTTGTAAGTCAGTTCTGGTTTACTTTTAACTGTCAGTCAGGTAATTCTACTGCTGCCGGTTTGTGTTAATAGCCACAAATTGTGGTTGAGATGAGCTAAAAGTTGGAGTGTAGTACAGCTGAATTGTTAAGAACATTAAAATCACCAAAAATCCTTTTAAGTTACCCAGGTCAATATACACTTGAAGAAGGCCAGATAGCATAACGGCCAAAACCTTGTGATAGCAACAACAAAGATGAGGACAATAGCCCAAATGTAAATAGTGTAAAAAATGAGAACCCCTCTCCCCAGAAACTAATTCCCTGGAGGTTACCCAGATTGATATAGACTTGAGGAAGACAAGAGAGCATAATGACTAAAATGTTGTGATAACAACAACAAAGATGAGGACAATAATCCAAATATAAATAGTGTAAATAATGAGAACTCCTCATCCCAGAAATTCATTCCCTCTAGGTTACCCAGATCAATATAGACTTGAGGAAGTTCTGAGAAAGAGGGACAGGTTATAGGGGGTGTCAGGAAGTGGGTAAGAGAAGGATGAGAATACTGATACAAGTGGAGTCGACAGAGAAAGGACCGTGAGAGAGAGGATGCAGGTTAGGGAGATAGGAGATGACTATTGATTTTACATTTAAATTCTTGGAGATTGTAGCTGTCGGGGAAGCAAGTAAACGGAAGGGAATTCCACAAGCGGGAAATGCGAGAAAAGAAGCTGCTGGAGTAGAATCTGTAATTTACATTTTATTGGTTTCATAGTAAAAGGGTAGGACCTAGATGCTAATCTTGTGGCTCAAGTAAATTCATATATAGGGAGCAGCAGTGAGCTAAGTTCATCGAAGCAGAAGCCGTGAAAGTATTTGTAGAAGAGACACAGGGAAGCCACACTGCGCCGGTGAGAAAGTGTGCCTCAGAAAGTTGGCATTGTATTATCCATTGATAGTGTGGCTGTTGTTTAAAATAGTCAATAAACACAATGCTTTTTGCATCCCAAAACCTAAGGCTGTCACCTACCCTGCAGGAAAAATGACTAGCTTTCTTTGAAGCGGGTGAGGAAAGGTGTTTCCATTGCTTGCAGTGTCTCTGTTTCTAAGTGATGAACCTACAACTCATTGATTTATAAGATGTTTCCAGAAACCATCAGGATCTGCTTCAATGTTAGATCAGAATTTTTCTTAATATGATCAGCCTTATGCGCTTTTCATCAGGTGTCAGAAGACATAGAACCCACTGAGTAGAAACCTTCGTCATACCAAGTCCATTGTGCAGAACATTCTCAACTCTTACAGAATATGCTATCATTGGCTATTTGATTTAGAGTCAATTGCCTGTCATCCATTACCATGTGCTGAACACAGTGTTTTCCTGGGTGTTGGCAGTTGCAGAATGGCCAAACCTTGGGTCATCTTCAATACTCTCCCTCCTTTTTTTGTTTTTTAATCATATCACCCCGAGCAAGGCGGTAATGCCACTGATGTGCCAGGGGCTACATAAGAGTAAAAAGATTAGAAGAGAGAAAGCCGGAAACTACATCCTAAACAGGGAACAAGGGATGAGCCTCTACACCTGTTCAATAGACATGGGTGGAGTGTGAACTGGGCGATAGTTTAGTCTATCTACTCCAATTGAAAAAAAGAAGAAAAGTGAAAAGATTGGAAAAGAGAAAACCGGAAACCACATCCTAAACAGGGAAAATTTAACTGGCTATTTTTGCACTGTTGTTAATGCAGAAGTTTCATTCCCTAATGTAGCAATTGTGTCAGCCTGAATGTCCTTGGGGGCTAAATCCATTTTCTGCAGGTATTCGATCATACCATGATGTCAAATTTTGTTCATTTTCTTGCCAAATTTTCTTCATTTACAAGAGAAGTTGCTACTAGTCATATTTGAAGTTGTCTTTGAATAGTTAGGTGTCTGTTTCAATCAGTCAGTTAAGTGCCATACTTAATACATGCTTTGGGTGATCATGTCTCGAAAGAGACATGACTGACTGGGCAGAAGATTATGTCGCAGTAGGATGCCATTGCTTTCTGAGGTAGACTGGTTGCCAGCCAAGGCTATAGAATCCAATCTGTCCTGTTATTTAACCCATAGCTGGAGGGAAGAGATGGATTAATACCTTTCCCAAGGGTATTTGTGCGTAAGTGAATGCAAGGAATTCAACTGGAATTCAAACTCGGCACCCTGATTAGTTGTACTGAGTCGATATTCACTGCATCACAATGCCCATCCATATATTCATCATCCCCATACAAGCCTGTTTCACTGTATCACAGCTTACAGTGTGGCTAGGCATCCACTTGCTTCTGGCTGGGATCGAAAGTCAACCGATTTAGTGTCAGTTGGAGTCGCTAACTCCTAAGCCATAAAATACCATGATGCCAAATTTTTGTTCATTTTCTTGCCAAATTTTGTTTATTTTCAAGAGTTGTTGTTACTAGACATATTTGAAGTTGTCTTTGAACAGTCAGACGTCAGTTTACCTGGCGAAAAAATAATGCAGTTATTAAGAATTTAAATTAATGCATGCAAGATTTTGCAGCTTTAGCATCACTTCTTTATAGTCAACCTTTGAACTTTTCATCATACCCTCATAAGTCCTTTCTGGAGACAACTCACAGTTATCAATAAGTGTAATTCTGCTTTCTCTTAGTAATTGGTTTGTTTTCTTTATGTATTCAAACCAACTTAAACACTATCAATTCATGCTGCATTCATTTTTTCTGAAAAGAGGAATTCATATTTTAAATACTGTTCAAACAATAGAACTTTTTTCTATACTTTTTGGCCGATCTGTTCTTCAGCCCTCATCAGGTGTATATTCTATATAGAAAAAGGAAAACTTACCTACTTGAGACATGGAAAAGGAAACAGTTGTTCCGAATATGCTAATAGAAAAGAACCTGTTTTGCACATATTTTAACCAATTTAGACATATACATTTGGTGTTTCTAAATTATTCCTGAAAAATTAAACTCAATTCTGTTTATGAATCTTTTTGGACAAATTTACTAATAGTTCATATGATCAGCATTTAACTTTGATATGTGACTGCCACTCTCACCAAGTAAACACCATCTAGGAGAAAAAGAGCACAATGGCACAATTCACTCTGCCCAATATTTGGAAACAGCATGTTGTACTGCTTAACATTCACACTGAAAGCTCCAATACAAACATTTCAGAGTGTTTGGGTGTCAATCTGAGGACAGTGCAGAGGATTCGGAAAGAGTGGGATGATATATCCAGTCAACACTATGGTGTTTAGTCAGTCAGTCAGTTAAATGCCATACATGATACACGCTTGGCCAATCATGTCTCTTTAGAGACATGACTGACTGGGCAGAAGATTATACCACAGTAGATTGCTATTGCTTTCTGTGATAGACTGGTTGACAGCCAAGGATATAAAACCCAATCTGTCCTATTGTTTAACCCATAACTGGAGGGAAGAGATGGATTAATACTTTTCCCGAGGATATTTGTGCATAAGTGAATGTAAGGAATTAAAATGGAATTCAAACTTGGCGTCCTGATTTGTCATTCCGAGTCGATATCCACTGCACCACAATGCACGCAATCTAGAAAATATTTTCTGGCTTTAAATATACTTGTAAACAAATCATTCTAGTCAACTTTGTCACAAATTTAAATGCAATGTCAATTGTCACTTTATCTCTCTTTTAATCATGTTTTTTTATTCTCTCTCCTTAAGTGTTTGTTTTTTTTTTACCTCATATTTTCAATTCTCAATGACAATTTGCATTGCATCTGAGTGAATTTATTTTCTTGATTGAGGTGAAATGCTTAAAAAGAAAAAAATTGTACCTAATATAAATTTGTCAAATTTAGTGATATATTTTTTATTAACAGAAAATAGATGAGTTACTTTCTGTCTAATTTGGATAAGTAACACGCTTATTCAAACCAATTGGTGATAATGAAAAGAATCTCTCTTGAGATTAGTTAAGAAAAGTAGGTTGTAAGAATGAGATGTTCAAACAGGATAACATGAGATTGTATATTTTTTAAGTGATCAAACAAAAACTATCACATGTTATCTGGGAAGAATTCACTCATCAGACATATTCATATTCATTGGGTCCGGCTCGTCTCTCTGAAAGCAAAACATTGCACCTCCTCAGGTTAACTCTCACATCAGACCTCAAGTGAAATAACCATATAAAATCCATAGCTAAATCTACTGCTAAGAAAGTCGGTTCTCTGTGTAGGGCCAGAAAGTTTTCCCGTCTGAAAAAGTCCTGTACATATATAAATCTACCATTCGCCCATGTATTGAATACTGTTGCCATATCTGATCAGGTGCTCCTGCTATCCACCTAGGTGTCCTTGACAAAATCCAATGGAGAATCTGTAATTTGATTGATCCCGACTTGGCAGCTCGGATAGTCACTTTCTCACTGGCACAATGTGTCTTCCCTATGTCTCTTCTACAAATACTTTCACGGATTCTGCTCTGATAAACTTAGCTCACTGGTGCCCCCTATATATGAATTTACTCGATCCACAAGATTAGCATCTAGGTATCACCCTTTTACTATGAAACCAATAAAATATTCTACTCCAGTAGCCTCTTTTCTCACATTTCCCACCTGTGGAATTCCCTTCCGTTTACTTGCTTCCCCAACAGCTACAATCTCCAAGAATTTAAATGTAAAGTAAATGTTATCTCACTAACCTGCATCCTCTCTCTCACAGTCCTTTCTCTGTCCACTCCACTCATATCAGTATTCTCATCCTTCTCTTACTCACTTTCTGACACCCCCTATAACCTGTTCCGCTTTCTCATAACTTTTCTTCTATGTAATCCCCTGCAAAACATTGGCAGTAAAATGCCTTGCTTGGAGCGATATGATTATAAAAAAAAAATTATTCATATTCAGAGTATCATTTTAAGCCTGATCAGTACTTGGATGGGTGACTGGGAATATCAGGTACTGTAAGTTTGGGTCTACAGATCATGTAGTGGATAATGACTTGGAATTGGAGAGCTGAGTTCCTGTTAGGTTTGTCACACACAAATATTTTTTCTTAAGAGTATAATTCACGTCTTCTCCCTAGCTAGGGATTAACTAGTAAAAGTTGTATCACTTTTTTTCTTTTTTTTTTAAATGAAGGTTAGCAAGCTAATTTAATACCATTCATAGGGCACTCCTCACCTGTGAGTGCGTACTAGACACAAGCTTAATTTAGTTTTTTTTTTTTTTTAATCATATCACCCCGAGCAAGGCGGTAATGCCACTGATGTGCAGGAGGCTACATAAGAGTGAAAAGATTGGAAAGAGAAAGCCGGGAATCACATCCTAAACAGGGAACAAGGGATGAGCGTCTTCACCTGTTCAATAGACATGGGTGGACTGTGAACCAGGTGATAGTTTAGTCTATCTACTCCAAGTAACCATTATTATCTAAAAATAGCAAAATAAAAATTTTTGCAATCTAAAGATATCTTTAGGTGTTAAATGACTGGGAAAGGGTTGATAAACCTTAAAAATACAATTAAATATGATTAACACTTACAGCAGTCTTTACCAAATTCTCATGAAAAAAAAAATACTCCAATAGCTTAAAAGAATTCATAAGGCAAATGAAGCAAATCTTTGCTGAGAGAGAGGAAATGTTTTGAAAGAAAAAACATCATGAAATTGCCTAAAAGATATTAGGACAAAAGATTATTTACATTCAGACTATTCTTAATGTTTTCAGTCTTCATCAGGTGTATAGCGATCTTGGTAACCTACATGGAGTTCTGAACTTAGCACTTTATTTAATCTATGGGGGTAGGCTGTTCTCGTTTCCCTGTACCTGGTTCTTATTTTTAGTATTGATTGCCTCATTTCCACTGAGTCCAGCAACTGAACTCACAATTACTGTTACTAAATTTGCAAACCAACACTTGAATCCATAGGACAATTCTCTGTGGTCTGCCTGCTGATTAGTGCTGCTACCTGTCATACTTGTCTGCTATTGTTGAAGACTTACTGTTGTTTGTCTGTCTTTATTTTTTAGCGGCTCAAATACTGTATTTATTTCTATGCTAGGCTCATTAAGGAGGTTATTATAGCCTAGCATATGCACTTTTTCTTTAAAAATTCTAACTCTCCAGGGTTTTTCCTTGTTCAATATTTTCACAAAATTCCATAGCATCATTGACTACCCAACTTTCTCTCCATACATGATCAGCCATACCTGATTTCATTATGTCAACCCTCACTACAGTTGAGGTTTCTTTAGTGTAGATTAAAAGTGTTCAGTTCAGAATTCCCTATAGCTTCCCCAAATAGATATACAGCTGTCAAAGTTCAGAGGCCAGAACAACTAAAATATTGTGATAACTACAAAGATGAGGACAATAGTTCGAAAATAAATAGCATTAATAACACCACATTTCAGAAATTCCGACAGGACAAAACATTATTTACTGTTTCTTTTCTCATGTTACTTAATGAAATCACAAATTAAATATTTAACTTATTTTTACTTAACAACCTGAACATTTTTTTTTTAAATTTTATATTTCATTGAACCAACACAAAATAATTAATCTCTTCTCTTTTCTGGGAGTATTTCTATGTGGCTATTTAACTTTTTGAATCTGTTATATGGAAATTTGGGTTTGCATATCAAATAATGACTTTGTTTTCTCTTGCCACAGGTCGAGCATGGCTGTTTCTTGCTCTGAATGAGAACTTGCTAGAGAGTTATATGCGATGTTTCTTGGAAAATGCAAGTATTGTGAAAAAGTACTATGTTCGTGAGGCGTTAGTCTTAGACCATCAGGTAAGTTAAATACTTCTGTAAAGATTTTTATCTTAATTTAAATCTCTGATAATTGATCCTTGTATCAAAACAATCTTCATAGTTCACAAGACACGTCAGTCAGTTGAGTGCCATATGTAATATACGCTTTGGGCGATCATGTCTTGAAAAAGACATGACTGACTGGCCAAAAAATTATCCTGCAGTAGGTTGCCATTCCTTTCTGCAGTAGACTGGTTGCCGACCAAAGCCATAGAACCCAATCTGTCCTGTTAACCCATAACTAGAGGGAAGAGACGGATTAAAATTTAATGTATTTTTTGAGTGTCAAATTTTCAAAGCATTCTTTCTTTCTCATTTCTTTCTAAGTATAAGTGTTCTTCCATTTTAAAATGTTTTGATTGCTCAGATGGTCAGTTCATGGGGTTCTCAGCATCCTACTGTAGAACCATATGTCTGTTGCTTCATGTCTCTTACTGTGAAAAAATTGTCCAGCTTTCACTACCATATCAGTCAGTTAAGTCAGGGCCTCCTCTATATTACCAAGGCCTAAGCGATGAAATGTGACATCACGGTAGTAGAGCCATGAATCAGCATAGCAGCTGTGTCTCTCACTTCATGACAATGTTGATAATCACAATTCATTTTTTTTAATAAAGATTTTAAAACTTTTTAAAATGTAACAAGAAAAAAAAAGAAAGACACATGTTTTGATTTATGCTGGTTTTATTAATTTTAATTAAAATTAAGAAAAACAATAATTAATAAGAAAATATAAACGTCATTGTTGACTACTGACTGTTGGTTGTGTTTGTAAATAAACACAGTTTTAAAGACAAAATTTTTCGTTTATTCGTCTAAATTCTAAAAATTTAACAAACACTGCTTAAATTTTCATATTTTTAATTTAATAATGAAAAATTACAATCACTTTTGTTTTAATTGCAAGAATTTTTAAATCAGAATCACTCAAATATAGCAATCAAGCAACCATTAGAATTTATGAACAAACAAGAAGCAACAATAAATAAGCAAATTAATTAAAAATATTAAAAAATGCAACAATTTAAATTCAAGCAAATTAATTCAAACTAAATAAGTTGAAGTTACTATTTTTGAAAAATCAAACTTATAAAAGTTTTTTTATGTCTCAAAATTCAGTTGAATGTTTGAAGTTTTCTTTTTTACTTAACTTCTTACAAGTAATATTATCATTTTCCTTGCTACAAAAATTATTTAATAATGCATTAGAAGAGCTCCAGATAATCATTTTTTCAATGCTGTTACCTTCACCACATGAGTCAACATGAAAAAGAAGTTCATCATTAGCTAAAACATCCAATGTTATGTACATAGACAATTTTCTTTGAGTCATTGAATGAAGAAAAGGATTCTTTACAAGTTTATTAATAACAATTGTATAGTACGAAATTTGTTGTTACATCATTGGGATATAACAGAGAACCTCTATTAATTCCTTGAAATTAACTGTTTATATCAGGTCTCTTCCTGATACTAAACTTTTAACATTTCCAGTTTTTTTAACGGCATAACAGCAAGAAATAATTATGAATCAAACGAATTAACGATAGGATAGCTAAATCTGAAATAGATTTTTAAAAACGTCTTGAGAACTTTTAATCAAATAGATTTATTAATATCAACAAATGTCTTTAGGGACATTCTGCTAAAAAACAACGGAGTTCGAATTTTAAAATAATATTTTGAATCCATTGGTAATCCTACTGGATGAAATAAAAAGATAAATTTTTACCTTTCAAAAAAGATACACTTAAAAAATTCTAGGATATTTGGTAATTCAATTACATTTTTAAAATATTTTAATAGTAAAAAATGAAAAAAAAAAGTAAAAATTAATGTTTCTATTTCATTTATGATGTTAAACTGTTTATAAAAAAAATCATTCTTTTGCAAAACTCTTTTTTGGTTAATGTTTTACTTACTAATTAATTTTTTAAGGATTAAAAAAACCCTAAACCAACTATAAAAGAATTATTCTTCAGTTAAAATTCTAATTTTTTATTTCCAATTTTTTTCTCTGGATTAATATCAATAATTAACCTTCAAATTATCAAAAATAGGACAAAATGTTTGGAAAATATTTTTTGAGGGTGTTCATTTTGTGCTAAATATTTTCTAAAAAATTAAATGTTTTAAAATTCAAGTGTGGTGTGATTTAGGTCTTTACGTTTAAAATAAATTCGAAACTTATTCAGAAATAATAGGTTTAAACAAAGTTTAAATTATCATTTTCAAGTTAAAATTTTCGGTAATAGTGACTTGACTTTTGTAACAAATAATTTCACAGAGTTTTCAAATAAAAAACCTTAAATAAAACAAATTTTAAAATTAACTAAAAAATAAATTCTGTAGTTTTTGTTAATACAAGAAAAAGAATAAAAAAATTTAATTCAGGAATATTTTTTCATGTTTAAAAATGATTCATAAAGTTGCAAGAATAGAAAAGTTAAGTAAGTTTTTACTTTCGTTTTCTAAGAATTTTTTAAACATTTCATTGAAAAGAAAACATTATTTTCTTAAATATCAATAAAATATTAATTCAAATATTTTTAGAAAATATAATGTTTAACAACTTTTTTTGGCTTCAGTTTAAGTTTTAAAACATTTTGAAAAATAAAAACTAACGAACGAATAGCCATATTTAAATTTTATTTTTTTTAATTCAGATATTTTTTAAGATAATTTTTATTTCAATTTTATTCAAAGAAATAAAAATAATATCTTATTTTATTGTATTAATTTAAAAGATATAAAGAAAGTGCTTTCTTTCTTGTGCTATGGCAAAACTAATTTTTCAGCAAATTTTGATTTTAGCAACTGTTGAAATAAATGGTGATAAAATTTTAACTACTCACTTTGCTAAATGGACTTGGGGTAAAATTCTCCCTTTTAATGGCATGTTTCCATTTATCAAATAAATGTTTATTTTTTGGTAATGAAAAACAGTGAACTTTCGGTCCATTTTTATAATTCCCTTTGCAATTTGGTACCACACAAGAGGAAGGCATGTTTGGTTCTGAAAATAAGTCAACACTAACAGACGCCGTGTAGTAAATAAAACAGAGCTCTACTAAGTGTGACATCAGCAAGTCAACTTTAATCATAGGACAGGCCTGGTAATATAGAGGAGGCCCTGGTTAAGTGCCATATGTGATACACACTTCAGGTGATCATGTCTCCAAAGAGACATGATTGACTGGGCAGAAAATTATCTCGCAGTAGGTTGCCATTGCTTTCTGCAGTAGACTGGTTTCCATAACTGGAGGGAAGAGACAGTTTAATACTTTTTCCAAGGGTATTTCTGCATAAGTGAATGCAAGGAATTCAACTGGAATTTGAACTCAGCTTCCTGATATGTTGTTCCGAGTTGATATTCACTGCACCACAACGCACAAGACTTGTTACAAAATAAGTTAGGAAAATATTTCCTTAATTTTCTTTTTTTTTAAAGAGGCTCAAGTGATCTACATATTCTGTAAAACACACTGAAGATACAGCCTTAATATTTGAAAAAAAATACAATGCAAATTTCTTAAATTTATACTATAGTGGATTGTTCCAATTTTGCACTTAGGGTATGTCTCACCAGGGTTAGATAGTTCTTGTTTCACATTCAGGTGATATCTCATCAGAGCAATGCTAAGTTGTTCTCATTCCATGCATCAGAGATGTCTCAATAGGGTTAGATTGTTCCCTTTCTACACTTGGTAGATGTCTCATCAGGGTTAGGTGTTTCTCCTTCCACACACGAGGGATGTCTCACCATGGCTAGGTTTTTCTTCTTTCATACTTGGAGAAGGCTGCTTCAGGAATGATGGCCCTCACAAATCGCAGGGGATAAAACAAGTTTAAAGCAGTGGCGAAACCATAACAAGGTTCATTAATTTTTTTTTTTACTCATTACCACCTCAAGCAAGGCAGTAAAGCCACTAAAATACAAGGGTTTAAAGGTTGTGGATGAATTAAGAACAGAAACATTAATAATTAGCAGAAAAATAAAGTGTAACCAGGAGGACGGTAGATAGCAATTGTAAATTGATGCGACCTCAATATGAAATTACAAATATAAAATGGCAACCTTTTACCAATTGCACCCTGTATATTTTTAATCATATCACCCTAAGCACCCTGAACGATATTCAACAATATTCAAGACATTTTAACTCCAAACCGAAAACACAATGCTACTGACCGTTGAAAAAAAAAAAGAAAAATATTATTTCTAACTTTTTGGTCATGGAATGTGGAAATGGGAGACTAGCCGGTTGAGTACAACCGGCCAGCAGAGAAAAGGAAAGGCTAGCAAACTAAAAAGACAAGAAAAAGGCAATGAAATTTCTGCTAAGAAAACAAAATCAATCCTTCAATTAAGCATGGAAGGTTTTAAAATCAAGCAAAAATTAGGCAAAACAAATAAAATAAAATAAAGGCTCACCCGGAACGATATTAAAGACATTTTAACTCCAAGCCGAAAACACGATGCTACTGACCGTTGAAAAAAAAAATTATTTCTATATTTTATAACGTTAGTTTTTCATCGTAAAACAAATCAAACCAGAAGTGTATTCTTTATTATCTGTCAAGAATCTGACATACAGTAAAACAACTGAGAAATAATATTGCCACATCCTTGAGAATTTGATTAAACAAATATTGATGACAAAGAAAGAGATAAGTGTGGTTTCTATTTTCACTGGGGGTGACATATAGTCCAGGAAATGAGAAATAATTTTATTTCTTCATTAGGGAATTGAGAGGGTTTAGGGAATTGAGGACACATATTGTTGAGGGAGAAAGAGAGGTGGATGGAGCTCTTACAAAAAAAAAAAAACGATCACAAAATCCAAACAAAAGTTGAACCTAAATTCTTTTCCAAGGATCAAGGTCATGAAAACTGACCCTGTCAATGACAAGGAAGCAGTTTGATAATTTTTATCTCTTTCTTACAGAACAGAGAATTAAAATTAATAACAAGAATAAAAACCCACACTTTCACCCATGCACTATACAAATTTACAAAGACACTTGTGCCCACCCTGGGAAGTGGGCATAGGTTGAATGTTGAGGAGGGAGAGGGAGAATTTATCACAGCCCATATACAGTAATGGTGCAAGATGGAAGTAGAGCAGGAAGGAGGTGAAGGGTGAAATTATCCCTGTGGCTACTCCCAGGTAAGCTGGATAATTCACCAGATTTGTAAAGTTGATTAATGGAATGCAGAATTAAGGGAACAAAAAGGCCCTATAGAGATTATTGCAAGGATTAACGAATCGTCAAAGACCCAGAACTATCAGTCTCCATGCTGGTTTTGTGCTGGAATGCATTTAAGCAAACAACTTTGGAAACTGAGAGAGTTAGGCGATGAATCCCCGTATCAGTTCCCACTGGTCTGCTGTCAATTCTTCTGACTTCAAACTAGACTCCAGAATTTTTGTTTTCAAGGTCCAGTGTCATTATGGAGATTGATGCGATAAGGGTTAATTTTTGTTGTACTAAGAAACTATATGAACCAGTTGGAGATTGACCCAATGAAACTGCTTGGAAAATTAGAAATTCACAGGACAGATTAAAGGTAAGAGAGATGAAAACATGACAGAAGCTCCCTATTGAGCTTGAGTAAATATATGGCAGAACAAGATTTAGGTAAGATACAATTTATTAAGAGTTACAAAGGGAGAAATTGTGGAGAGTCATGATCATTATGCCTTGAAAGGTCACTGTACAAAGAAATACTATGGAAATGGTTTTGTCATCAATACCAAATGAGAGAATAGCACATTGAAGAGCAACATTAAATGAATGATCAATAACTACATATGCCGTACTCATCAATGTGTTAGGGTCAAAAGGGTCAAATTAGGTGTTAGGGTTGAAAGGGTCAAATCATGGATGATTTAGAAGGTGAAAGTTTTAGGAGAACAGATTTTTCTTGCTGGGTTTTGTTGATTCAATGCTAATATTAAATAAACAATAGTTAAATCAGTTGGATGACCACCAGGTTAAGGTTAACAGGGCAGATTAAAGGTAAGAGAAACATGAAAACAAGGCATAAGCTACCTAGTGAGCTTCAGTAAGTGGATTGCAGAACAAGGTTTGGGAGAGATAACAAAAAGATTGTTATAGTGAAATATCCTGTCCTACCCAGGAATGGGTATGGCCTGGGTTATAAAACACCGGGACTAGAACGAACTACAGAGTGATCGAGAATGTTCATCATTATACGAGAGTCATCGACTTTAGTCGAGAGCCATCGGCCTTAGACTAGAATTAGACGACACTAGATGGACGCATACGTCCTATACAGAGACATTGCCTTCTTGACTGTTATACTTGTTAATTGTTCATTAGTATGTGTATTTGGTTTATTGTACTGAGGTATAATAATTCCCTATTCATATATCCTCAGTGTTAAGAATTATTTCTTGCACTATTCTTTCTCTGTTTATCTCCCCAAAGGATATAACAAAGATACAATTTATTAAGAGCCACAAAGGGAGAAAATTGTGGAGAGCCTTGATCACTTATGTCCTGAATGGACACTGCACAAAGAAGAAAAAAAACTATGGAAATGGTTTTGTCATCAATTATAAATGAGAGAAAATCACATTGAAAAGCGACATTAAAAAAGCTATTAAGAACTACATATACCATACTCATCAATGTGTTAGGGTCAAAAGGGTCAGATCATGGATGATTTAAAAGGTGAAAATATTAGTAAAACAGATATTGCTTGCTGGATTTTATTGGTTCAATTTTAATATTAATAAATTTTTTAAAAATCTGATCCTCACAGGACAGAAAAACAATGCATAACCTACTAAAGGAACTTGGATGGCAGAACAAGGTTTAGGAGAGATAGCAAAAAGACAAAATTTATTAAGAGCTACAAGAAATTGTGAAGCAATGATTCTGAGGGGACATGAGATATGGTCAAAAAATAATGAGCTTGTCTAAATGGCTGGCAGAACAAGGTTTAGGAGAGATAGCAAAAAGACAAAATTTATTAAGAGCTACAAGAAACAAGAAATTGTGAAGCAATGATTCTGAGGGGACATGAGATATGGTCAAAAAATAATGAGCTTGTCTAAATGGCTGGCAGAACAAGGTTTAGGAGAGATAGCAAAAAGACAAAATTTATTAAGAGCTACAAGAAACAAGAAATTGTGAAGCAATGATTCTGAGGGGACATGAGATATAGTCAAAAAATAATGAGCTTGTCTAAATGGATGGCAGAACAAGGTTTAGGAGAGATAACAAAAAGACAAAATTTATTAAATTGTGGAGCAATGATTGACAATGTCCTGAAAGGACACAGTAAAATGTGTATCACTAAATCATTATCTAAAAAAAAAAAAATTTCATCTAAAAATATTTTCTTTAGATAACCTGCAAAGGGTTGATAAGCTGTAGAAAATAAATGAATGAATCAATCAAATACTGATTAGTTACACAGGCAGGTTTTTAAATTTATTTATATTCTCTGAAATCTATTGTCGCTTCTCCAGATTACAACCATGGTCAGAAAGTGAGGAATCAGTTTATATATTAATTGCAATATAGAATTGATCCCTCACTTAATATCCACATAATTTCTGATTAGGTATGAATTCATTTCTTCTCTCACATTAACGGTCTAACTAGTAAGACTTGTACCACTAAAACTATTATTTTTAAAAAAAAAATTCTTACAATTTAAAAATATTTCTGGCTTTAAATAACCTGCAAAGGGTTGATAATCTGATAAATGAATCAATTATGCACACATTTAGTACTAACATTTTTTTCCCATCATCACAAATAATGGCTCTTTAAGCCAAGATAAAAAGCTGGATTTCAAAAGCATTAACCCCTCCCAATTTGAAAGGATGTGCTTTGAAAAGATGTGCAGTGCATATTGACTCAGAATGAGAGATTGGGGAGCCGAGTTCGAATTCCAGTTGAACTCTTTGCATTCACTTAGACACAAATCCCCTTGGGAATTATATCAATCCGTCTCTTTCCTCCAGTTATGGGTTAAATAAAAAAAACAAAATGGGTTTCTATAGCCTTGGCAGGCAGCCAGTCTACTGCAGAAAGCAATGGTAACCTACTGTGGGGTAAATCTTCTGTCCAGTCAGTCTTGTCTCTTTTGAGAAACAATCGCCCAAAGCGTGTATCACATATGACACTTAACTGACTGACATTTGGAAGGCTGGAGCAACATAAAGTTTTTACCATTTTCTTCCCCTTGTTTGTACGATACTAAATGTTTTTACTATATAATTATATTTTTATTTGTGTATTTATTTACTCTTTAATTTTTATTTTTTCTAGCGAATGAATGTGCTCGTCACGCTGACATCTGGTTTAGATTTTGCTTCATTCCAGCTTGAATATGTAAGTAACAAAAACATTATATTTTAATATCTACTGGCCTAGAACATTGAGAAACTACTACTCAAAACAGGAATCAAACTTACATTGTCTTCTTCCGTCAAGGAAACCACTTTTAAGCTAGGCTTGTGGCCATATCTTGTTGAAACACCTTTTCTTGTACAATCACCAAAGTTAAGCAATATTTACTCTGGTCAGTATTGAGATGAGTGGTCATTTGCGAATATCAGATGCTGTAAGCTTGAGTGTGTGAGTGGTGAGAATGAATCAAAAATTGGTGAGTCAGATTTATTATATTCACTAACATGCAAATACCCTTGGGCAAGGGTATGAATCCACCTCTTCTTCCTCTCCCAACTATTGGTTTATTAGTAGGCCCTAAATCATTATCTCAAAAAACTTTTACAATCTAAAAATATTTTCTGTCTTCTAATAACTTGCACAAGGTTAGTAAGCTATATAAAAAACCCAGACAAATCCTTTTTAAGCTAAAAAATACCTTACAATTAGACACTTTTATGAAGCCATCATAAAAGTGCCTTACATTTATGAAGCCATCATAAGAGTGCCTTACATTTATGAAGCCATCATAAGAGTGCCTTACATTTATGAAGCCATCATAAGAGTGCCTTACATTTATGAAGCCATCATAAGAGTGCCTTACATTTATGAAGCCATCATAAGAGTGCCTTACATTTATGAAGCCATCATAAGAGTGCCTTACATTTATGAAGCCATCATAAGAGTGCCTTACATTTATGAAGCCATCATAAGAGTGCCTTACATTTATGAAGCCATCATAAGAGTGCCTTACATTTATGAAGCCATCATAAGAGTGCCTTACATTTATGAAGCCATCATAAGAGTGCCTTACATTTATGAAGCCATCATAAGAGTGCCTTACATTTATGAAGCCATCATAAGAGTGCCTTACATTTATGAAGCCATCATAAGAGTGCCTTACATTTATGAAGCCATCAAAATAAAACGACTTTTAACTCAAGTTAATAACATGCCAGTCTCTTATTGGAACGGTAAACTGCATCTGGAAGCAAGGCCTCTGATTGGGATGTTGTGAGGAGAATGGAACCACCTCTAAACTGCTGTTGTTCTCCGGTCCATCCTGACTTGGAGTGGTAGCACCTGTTAGGGGTGTCCCAGCTATGGGTAAATAGTTAACACCCAAACTGGGGTCAAAACACTATGAAAGTATAAAAAGAAACTTTTATAGAAATATATATACATTTTTGGAGGAAAAATATTACCAACAAGACATTTTTGAAGAAAAAAATTATTCTCAGCAAAACATTTTTGAATACAGAACTAGAAGACATTTTCAGTTTTCTAAAATAAAAAAAGAATAAAAACAAAACGTTTTCATTAAAATCAACCTTCTCATTATAACCGAACATTCTAAAAAAAAGTACCTTAAAACCCCACCTTTTTGGCATTAAATGACCCACAGAGGTGTTGATATGCCATTAAACAAAACTCAAACTGAAACTTTTATATTTCATTGATGAGAAGTAAGTTCCACTTGAGCAACTGCTTTGTGGAAACAACTCCCAAGAGAATGCTTTCCCAATCACTACAATCCTAATCCTGTTATCTTCCCCACATACCAGCATAAACTGTGGTTTCTATTCTTTAACCCTCTATCTTGAGTGGACCCCAGGCCTTGTAGAGTTTGTTCAACAAAAGAAAAGTGTTGGGAAGGATAGTGTAAAACAAATTTTCAGTTTCCATATTTCATCCTCTTGGACTTGAGCAGACTAAAGTGCGGTTTACACTGATGTAACAACGCATGCACATCTTAAGAGTAGGAATGCTGAAATTTTAAATTTTACTTTACCATTGATTTTCCTAGCATAATTCTGATATATAAAAAGCTATATATCATTTTCTCCTATAAATACCTAATATATGATGATCGCCACTTCTCCACAAAAGACGACCATCTTGTAAAATGAAGATTTGTTTGATCAGCAAGAATAAAAGGATTTTAAAACAATATAAACAGGATGAAATAGGCTTTCTTAAAAAAAACAAAAAAAAGAAACATCTGTATTATTAAGTCATAAAACACTTAGTTAAAAGAATATTAAAGAGGTTGATATGCCGTTAAACAAAACTCAAACTCTTATAGGAACATTTCAGTCTGTATATATGAATGTTATTCTCATACTTTAAACAAAGTAATTTTTCAATAATTAATGAATTTTTTAGTTCAGTATCATTTAGTATTACTGTAAAGGTTGGTATTTAGTAGACATGTGTTTTAGTAGGCATCTCCCTTTTTTTTCTTTTTCTTTTTTTTTTTTTTTTTACATTGAAACTAGCATTTACTTAATATCAACAAAGCATTTTGTTTTATTTGTATGTTTAAAAGAAACAAAAAGATGACTATTCAAACACATGTACTTACTAAATGTCAGTCAGTAGGTTGCCATTACTTTCTGCGGTAGACGGGTTGCCAGTTAAAGCTATAGACCCTAATCTGTCCTGTTATTTAACCTATGACTGGAGGGAAGAGAGAAATTAATACCTAACCCAAGGATATTCGCGCATAAGTGAATGCAAAGAAATCGGCTGGAATTTGAATTCGGCTCCCTGATTTGTCGTTCTGAACTGATATCCACTGCACTACCCACGCACATCCTAAATGCATTTTAAAACTTTTCAAACACGTATATTTAAGTTTAACTTTCCCTTTATTAAATTTAATAAGTTGGAAACATTAACAAGTTCTGAGATATTGAAAACAGTTGAATAAATTCTGGACAAATCTGCACAAAATCTAACGTTTGTATTAATCAATAATAATGTACATGATCATGTTAGATTAAAAATACTAATTCCAAAATTACTGTCCAAAGAAAAGTATAAAAGGACATGTCAAAATGATGAGTAAACATGGCCCTTCATGCCTTCAAAAAACAGTGTCAAAACGATTGTTTTCTCCCTGACATCGCTATTATTTTAATTATTTTCACTCCTTGGCAATGTTTGTTTATAAAAGTGGTGATTAGAATTGGAGTAAGACCCAAAACATATGGTGAAAGTGAATTTATACATTTTCTTTGTTCTTCAGAATTTATAACAAAAATATAAAACACTGTTTATTAGATTGTTTTTTTTTTTGTTTTTTTTTAATCATATCACCCCAAGCAAGGTGATAACGCCACTGATGCGCAGGGGGCTACATAAGAGTAAAAAGAATGGAAAAGAGAAAGCCGGAAACCACATCCTAACCAGGAAACAAGGGATGAGCCTCTTGACCTGTTCAATAGATGTGGGTGAAGTGTAAACCGGGCGATAGTTTAGTCTATTTACACTATTATATTTGTTATTGGAATAGTTGGCAAAACATCAACTAATTGCCAACTGTTTGGAACTTCATAAAAAGGTAAATAAGGATTTCCTTGTAGTTGATTCACATATTTTGATAATTTGTAAAATATAAAAAAATGTTTATAAATTCATGAATAAAAAATTTCACATGAAATTGATAAATGATAAAATGCATTAGTTTTAATACAATTGTATTAGTTTTTAGAATGTTGTAAATAAAGTTAATCTTGTAAATCTAAACTTATTTATAAATGGAACTTTATGTGCGTGTGTGTGTCCGTTACCTATAGACTCCGAAATAGCTGAACTGATTTTCTTGAAAATTTACACAGTTGTACGTCTGCGAGTGTTCTTAGCTAGGTTTTGTGTTGAGGTACCCTCGATAAATATCGAAAATCAATAATCGAAAAAAATCTGGTTATAGAAGGAGTGGTCTGATTTTAATCAAATTTGATACACTCATACACTCATAGACAAAGACATAAGAAACGATATTCAGAAGTTTCAAGGTTGCAGTTCTTACAATAGTGCAGAAAATTAATATATATCTATAAAAGGGAAGATGTTTGTGTGTGTGTGTGTATCTGTTTATCTGCCTGTATGTCTGTATTTTTTTCATCCCTTTTATTTTAGTTTTTGCTTCGTGTTTGGCTCTAAGTAGGTATAATTGTAGTTCTTAGTCTCAGCCATGATGCCATTTACTCAGAGGACTTATTTAGCCTTCAAAATTCAGTTTACGATGAAAAAAACTTATTTGATATCAATACCAGGAAATCAAAATTTGGCTGACATCCATTCATTTTTCTTTCAGTCTACCGTTCCGCTTTAACTGGAAACAACTATTGCTTTTTAGTCTTTTATGCCAACGTCCAAAGAGTCTGAGCTCCAGGACCATGGATTAGTTTTAAAGCTTTCATTACACCCGAGCAACGCTGGGCTATACTGCTAGTATTCTAATAAAGTAGGGTTTAATGTTTTTGTTGTGAATTCTCAAGAACAAAGAACATTTATAAATTAACTTTTGTTATATATTTAGGTTTTATTACAAGTGTAATCATTGCTTTTAAATACAAACATTACTGGGGAGTGAAGGGAGTTAAAATAAGTGGTGTCAATGGAAAAATGGTCCTTTTGACACTTTTTTCTTTTTGCAGCAATTACAAGTGTTCAACTTTGCCAAAAATTTATATTAAGTAATCAACACCATATAGTAATTACCAATGTGTATTTATATCTTTTGTGTCATATTAAGAAAGTAAATCTTTATTATTTGGGTTATTTCTATTGACTAATCAACAGCATTTATATATGGGTATACAATAAAGATCAACACTAAAAATGGTGTACCAATGATACTGTCTTTTGATTTTTATGCCTGCTGTATCATGTAATGAGTAGTATATATATTATAAACCATTTAATGGCTGGACTACGAAGATTGAAGAAGCTTTTCAATCTCCGTAGTCCAGCCATTAAATGGTTTGTAATATATATACTACTCATTACATGATACAGCAGGCATAAAAATCAAGACACCAAAACTGAAATACAACACGCTTATGAATGACCTCAACCCACAGAAAGAATGCACTAACAGCATGAAAATCAAATATTTTTTTTTTTTTTTTTTAATCATATCACCCTGAGCAAGGCGGTAATGCCACTGATGTGCAGGGGGCTACATAGGAGTGAAAAGATTGGAAAAGAGAAAACCGGAAACCACATCCTAAACAGGAAACAAGGGATGAGCCTCTACACCTGTTCAATAGACGTGGGTGGAGTGTGAAGAACAAATTGGAAAAGGACACTTGAAATGGGACTCGCTAAAGAAAGCAATAGTGACATCAGCAAACAACATTGCCCCAAAGGAGATTAGGCACAGAACAAAAACGAGTGGATTACTGAAGAGATTCTGGACATGAGGCAAAGGAGGCAGAAAATGATATCAAGACATGGAATGGTGTACAGGGAACTACACAAGGAAATAAGAAAATGTAGACAGGCTAAAGAGGAATGGCTCAATGACAAATGTGCAGAAGTAGAGAGATTGAGCAGGAATAATAAAGCAGACCTGCATAAAGAAATAAAAGAACTGACAGGACAAAAAACCTGCTCTTCAACAGGATGCTTAAAATCTAAGGAGAGAACAATCATTTTGGAGAAAGAAGAAATACTCCAACGATGGGAAGAATATATAAAAGATCTTTTCCATGACAAGAGAGATCAACTGATAATACACAAAGATGAGGACGGACTGGAAATTTTGAAGTCTGAAGTAGAATCTGCAATAACCAAACTGAATAGAAAGAAAGTAGCTGGACCAGACGGCATAGTCATAGAGCTGCTGATAGCCCTGGAAGAATTTGGTATAGAAAAAATTACTGAAATAATAAATGAAATTTATAATAGTGGTATAATACCAGATGACCTCGGCAAGTCTATCTTCATAGCACTAACTAAGAAGCCAGGAGCAAACGAGTGCGAACTCCACAGAACCATCAGTTTAATGAGCCACATAACAAAACTGATCATCCGAATCCTGATGAATAGAGCTAGAAGCAGAATCAGGCCAGAGATAGGACAAGAACAATGCAGTTTCGTCAAAGACACTGGAACAAGGAATGCCATATTTATGATTAGGATGCTCTCCGAAAGGGCAATACAAATGAAGAAGGACTTATACCTGTGCTTTATTGATTATGCGAAGACATTTGACAAAATACGCCACAAAGAATTGGAGATGTTCATCAGCCTTGACATATTTGGGAAAGACTTGAGATTAATCAAGAATCTTTACTGGCAGCAAACTGCTTGTATACGGACAGGTAACAAATTCATCAGATATACAAAGATAGAAAGGGGTGTAAGACAAGGATGTGTCTTTTCACTGAATCTGTTCAACTTGTACAGCAAGAATATTTTGAGGACCTTAGAAGTTATGCCAGGATTTGTCATCGGAGGCCACAATTTAAACAAAATAAGGTACGCAGATGATACAGTGCTAATAGCAGACACACGTTTGCTTTTGATGCACTTTCATGTTACACACCATTTTGCCAGATTGTTATAACAAGGTAAAATAATTATATGTTATGTGCAAGTTTGTTTATTTGATTATGTTGGGACGTCAGCGCCTATTCGGCTATAATGGACTATGCCATTACTATGTAAAGTAATGGTGGCATCTACGTAGGAGAGTGTGCCGAGCAGCCGATCGACAAGTCAGTCGTAGACTTCTGGTGACGACCCGGAAGTACCCATTGCTCATACTACGTCTTACAACGGTTGAGACGATTAACCTTTATTCTTGTATTGGATACTAATAACCTTTGTAAATACTATTTTCATGGAATACAACAATTAACCTATTCCTGTTGTTGAGTTATTTATTCTTACTCACGACATAACAGATTACAATAACACCACCATAATAAAAAAAAACGAAATAGAGGAATTGTATTTGGATTACCTGTGTGTGATGTCACATACATATGCAGATTTGTCCAGGATTTATTCAACCATTCTCAATCTCTCAGAACCTGTTAATGTTTGCAACTTATTAAATTTAATAAAGGGAACATTAACAACTCAAATATGTGTTTTAAGGAGTTTTAGAATGCATTTTTGTTGTCTTCAATAAAAATAATTGTCTTAGTTACTTGGAATTGAGATATTTTTATTTTGTTTTTCTCACATACTGACAAAATATTTTGTCAGCTACTCCATCATAATATTTGTTTACTATGTTTTCATTACCATTAAGAAATTATGGATCACTATCAGAGTTAAAAGAATCAAGAAAATGGATATTTTGCACTTCCTCCAAAATGCTAGAAGGCAACACATTCTTTTTTTCAGTTTTACTTATTTTATAACTCTATCATTTCTTCATAGAAACTATTAAATATTTGTCCAAATAAATCTATTCATTAGGTCCTGGGCATGATAGTAAAACGCATCCGACAGCAAGGCCTCTGATTGGGAGGTTGTGAGGAGCTTGGAACCACCTCTTAATTGCTGTTGTTCCCAGGTCCACCCTGACCCGAAGTGGTAGCACCTGTTAGGGTCCCAGCTATGGGCAAATAGCTAGCTCTCAAACTGGTAAAAACATTATAAAAGTATCAAAAATAAAAACTTTATAATAATATACACTGAAAAATAGACTTATATATATACACACACTTTTTTGAAGGAAAAATATTTCCAACCAAAAAAAAAAATTGTTACCACAACCTTCTATAAAAATATATATATTCTCAGCAAAATTTTTATGAATACAAAACTGGAAGATGTTTTCAGTTTTCAAAAAAAAAAAAAATTTTTTTTTCATTAAAATCTAACTGGATTAGCCTTCTCACTATAACAACCCCCCCCCCATAAAACTCCACCCTTTTGGCATTAAATAACCTACAGAGGTTGATATGCTGTTAAACAAAACTCGAACTCAAATCTATTCATTCTTCAGAAATTGCTTTGTTTGTTGATCAGATCTGAAAATAATCTGGATGAATGGGATGTGTTTTCCTAAGAGAAAGGGAAAATAGAACCTTACTTGCTGCAACATTCTTCATAATTTTACCATTTTGTCATAGATTTGCCTAAAATTGTTCTGATATATAAAAATTTATATAGCTATTTTTCCCATTGCTCCAGTAAATAGCTGACTCCTTTTGCTATCTTCTACCCTTTATAATAGTCAGATGAGATCTAAAATGTAGCACTGCTGTCGTATTTGGTCAAGAGTTGCCAAGTTCTCACTTTTCACTCATGATAGTTCGAAAGTGTCACTGCGTTGTTCTTATGGGTGACAAATTATTTTGCAAGCCTCTCACTGCTTTGTCGATATTTCCATGGAAAGTGCTCAGATATACTACATTCCTTAGTTCCACCTTTGCGGCTAGAACCTACCATGCTATGCACATTGTAAAAAAACCACCCTGAGCACCTCATATTTCATTATGTCCTGGGCATGACAGTAAACTGCACCCGGCAGCAAGGCCTCTAATTAGTAGGTTGTGAGGAGCATGGAACCACCTCTTATTTGCTGTTCTCAGGTCCACCCTGACATGGAGTGGTAGCGGTCCCAGCTATGGGAAAATAGTTGTCCCCCAAACTGGGGTCAAAACACTATGAAAGTATAAAAATACACTTTTATAGAAATATATACATAAAAAATTTTTATAGAAAAATATACATTTTTGAAGAAAAAAAATTTTTCAGCAAAACATTTTTGAATACAAACTAGAAAACATTTTCTAAAATAAAAAATAATAAAACCAAAAGATTTTCATTAAAATCTTACAAAATCAACCTTCTCATTATAACCGAACATTCTAAAAAAAAGTACCTTAAAACCCCGCCTTTTTGGCATTAAATAACCCACAGAGGTTGATATACTGTTAAACAAAGCTCAAACTGAAACTTATATTTCATTGATGGGAAGTTAAGTTCCACTTGAGCAGCTGCTTCCTTTGAACAACTGCTTTGTGGAAACAACTCCCAAGAGAATGTTTTCCCAATCACTACAATCTTAACCTTGTTATCTTCCCCATATACCAGCATAAACTGCGGTTTCTATTCTTTAACCCTCTATCTTGAGTGGACCCCAGGCCTTGTAGAGGGTGAACGTCAACAAAAGAAAAGGGTTGGGAAGGATAGTGTAAAACAAATTTTCAGTTTCCATATTTCATCCTCTTGGACTTCAGCAGTAAAGTGTAGTTTACACTGATGTAACTACGCATACACACCTAGAGTGTAGAATTGCCGAAATTAATCTTTACTTTTCCATTAAATTTCCTAACATAATTCTGATATATAAAAAGCTATATATATATATATATATATATATATATATATATATATATCATTTTCTCCCATACATACCTAATATATGATGATCGCCACTTCTCCACAAAAGACGACCAGCTTGTAAAATGAAGATTTGTTTGATCAGCAAGAATAAAAGGATTTTAAAACAATATAAACAGGATGAAATAGGCTTTCTTTAAAAAAAAACATATCTGTATTATTAAGTCATAAAACACTTAGTTAAAAGAATATTAAAAGGATATAAAAGAAGGCAAACTAGTAAAATGATAAAAAGGAATTAAACCTGGTTAAGAAAGCTTTAAAACAAAATACAGCCAGAAAAATAGACTTATATATATACACACACTATTCAAACTATTGTCCTCATCTTTGTTGCCATTTGTACGACGTTTCAGCCATTGTATGCTCCACCCTCCTTCAGCTGCTAGGAATTTCAAACCGAATCCATTATTACAATCACTGGGGTATAGGAACTCCATTCCTTGTGTAAAGCTTCGATTGGAAGTCGTGAGTTATATCCCTCTAAACCCGCAAGTTACTTGTTCAACACAACTGTAGCCTGGTATTGAACTCACAACTCTAAGAGTTAAGTTGGGAATTAACTACTGTTTATATCCACTTGTCGTACAAATGGCATCAAGGATGAGGACAATAGTCCGAATAATGTAAATACTACCTCATCTCAGAAATATAGAAAAATACTAAAATACAATTGGTTCATATTTATGGTAGTGACTGCAACGTACAGTGCATTGCCATGTTTAAGTGCACACAAGTGGCTCTTTAACCCTGCTGCACTCTTACAAGTTTTCTCACAGAAATAACAAATGAATGGTATGAGTGTTTTTAAGTTTACTTTGTCTTGATGAAGTTTATTATTGTGCCTCTTTAGACCAGCTAATGATTTGCAGATTTTGTCGTAAAACTGACACAAGGTGCCAGTTGGTCTGGTAGGAAGACACACACACACACACACACATATAAATAAACTT
This sequence comes from Ascarosepion bandense, assembly GCA_037127315.1. Taxonomy (NCBI): domain Eukaryota; kingdom Metazoa; phylum Mollusca; class Cephalopoda; order Sepiida; family Sepiidae; genus Ascarosepion; species Ascarosepion bandense. The sequence continues at coordinate 2,023,490 of JBBBDQ010000528.1, read as the reverse complement.
GTCGTTATACTCGTTTCGAAAAACCCTCTGAGCACATACGCGGAAGAAAAAAATGGTGATAAAAAAAAATGAGCTAAGCACTTGAACATCAAAGTACGCAGCCCAAAGAAAAATAAACGAGACGAGTGACTTAAAACAAAAAGCACTCAATACGCAAGTAGAGCAAACAAAGTAAATAACGAACGTAGAGAGCCAACGAACCTACCAAGGTTTCACCAAATTGGCTCTTTCCCTGAAGATCCAATTTGGTGAAACTTTGGTAGGTTCATTGGCTCTCTACATTAGTCATTTACTTTTTATTTACATATATATATATATATATATATATATATATATATATATTAAAATTTATAACATATTTATGTTATAAATTTTAAATAAATATTATTCATTCTACTTTGTATTGAGCACTTTTTAAGAATACTGTTTTTGGGGTATGAAATTTATTTCATCCATACCTACCCTATAGTTTGAAAGATATATATATATATATAATCAATACAAATATAAAATTTATATTCAACACCTTGACTCCAGAGTTTCATAAACAAATCTTTTTATAATCATACAGTCCTCTCACCAGGGGGCTTCAGAAAATTTACATCACTTGGCATTCCTTACACAATAAGCTTTAAGAATATTTCAGCGTGTTCTCCAATTCAAAATTAGAAAACATACTTTTATCTCCGTGTTACTTATTTGTAGAAGTTAAGAAATAAAATCTCCACATTTATTTTAAGAAGGTTGGCATGCCATAAAATTTAAACAGCCTAACTAAATATATACATTTTTATAAAATTATTTTATTAATTTAAAATGTGTTAAATATATAAATTTGTTAAATGTGTGAATTTTTCTAAATATATAAGTCTATTATATATGTTAATTTGTTAAATATACAAACTTCTTGAAATTTTTGTTCGATTTTTAATAATTTGATTCGGCATTAAATGACCCAAGATGGGTTGATACGCCACGAAACGAAACCCACGTTTACTTTAAGAAAGTTTTTCAAGAAGCAAAACGCATTAGTATAAAAATATTTTTCCATTTCTCTTTATTATATTGTCTAAGTTTTTACCTATATAAGCCAAGTAGGTATTTAGTGTGGCATGTGATTGTGTGTAAACTTTCTGCTACTGTGTTTTGTAAACTGAGCCTTCACGCTGTTCATCTTAATTGGCAGGATCTTCCATATCTTGATCTGAATGCTTCACCACCGAAAAGCAGGTCTCAAAGTGATGATAAGTTTGAAGAGGAAGACAAAGTCTCTTTGTGCAGCATGCAAAGCTTTGCTTCACGAAACAGTCTCTCAGCTGTGAGTATCTCCAATGTCAGCGTTATCATTGTTACGAGGCCGAATCAAAATGTAATGCAGTTTATTTTATTATAACTGAAATAAGGAACATGAAACAGATCATACGTCAGGATATAGCTATACATCACAGGTTCACATCCCTACTTTTCAACATGGTCACTGCCTCTTTCAATGGCAGTGTTCTATCTACAAATTAAGGCATGTATCTTGGCTTTGTAAAACTGAGTCAGCCACTGATGTAGTCAATTTCTTACAGCTGTTTTCACTTCTTCATCACCTAATTTAGCACCCTCAGACTTTTCTCTTTTTGGTTCAATGAAAGTGGCACTGAGGTGCAAAATGTTATGGTGGGGATAAAGAAGTGAAAACTGCTGTAAAGAAAACTTGACTATATCAACAGCCAACTGAGTTTTACAAAGCTGGGAAGCATTCTCTCATTCAGAGGAGGAACACTGCCATTGAAAAGGGTAGTGACTATGTTGAGAAGTGGGGATGTGAACCTGTGATGTATAGCTATATCTTGATGCATGATGTTTGGTTGTGTTCCCTATTTCTCTATATAATAAAACAAATTCAATTGCTTTTTGACTCACCCTCATATTATCTGAGTTTCTGGGATGCTGTATTCCATTGATTATGCAGACTTGTATTTTCAGCCCTTTTTGTTTCACAAGCAGATGTAATTGGCAGCTAATTTTAAAATGTCTTATTTTTAATAATGAGAATTTTTTATTATATGCTTTCTCAAATATTACCAATCATCAATCCCATGACTGACTGGCTTTAGAGTCACTGTGTGGCTGAGAGCCTAACCAGTTCCAATAACGTCAGTCAGTTAAGTGCTATACGTGATAAACAGTTGGGCAATCATGTCTTGAAAGAGACATGACTGACGGAGCAGAAGATTTTCCTGCAGTAGGTTGGCATTACTTTCTGCAGTAGACTGGTTGCCAATCAAGGCTATAGAACCCAATCTATCCTTCTATTCAATCTTTTTATCAAGATCAGTCAGTTAATGCCATACATTATACAGATTTTGGGTGATCATGTCTTGAAAGAGATATGACTGACTGAGCAGAAGATTTTCTCTGCAGTAGGTTGTTATTACATTCTGCAGTAGACTGATTGCTGACCAAGGCTATAAAACCCAATCTGTCTTGCTATTTAACCCATAGTTGGATGGGGTAGTGATGGATTAATACCTTTCCCAGGGTTATTTGCATATAAGTGAAGGCAACAAATTCAACTGGAATTTGAACTCGACTCTTTGATTTATTGTTTTGATTCGATATCCACTGCACTACAATGTGCATGCAATAACATATCTGGGTTAAAAACTGTAGAGGTATTCATTCCTGTCTCGTGTGTTTAGGGCAAACCTCTCGGAGTCTATCCTTATCCAAGTCGAACTACAGCTGATGTTCTCCAACTTGGAGACTCACCTTGATAACCGATATATGGCTTTCGATTCTATCACGGAAACCCTCTGATCTCTTCATTGACTTCTTACTATATAAAAAAAAAGCCTTTTTCTCTTTTGCAAAATCTATAAGATTTCCTACTAAGTGAGCATTAAAAACTGTTTGTTGATAATACAAAAAATCTTTCTGATATACCAACTTCTTTATCTTTGTCTACATCACTGTTTCTCAATCGATGTTCCCCGGAATCCTATGTTTGCACAGGCAGGTTGCGAGGGGTTCCATGAGAAACAGTGATAGTCTAATGTATTTTCAAGTAATTTGTTTAATTTTTTATTTGTATTTTTGCTAAGTACAAAATATTGATGGAAAATCCTTGGTTATCATAACAAAAGTTCCAACCTCTTATGTTATCTAAATTTATGATAATCACAGAAAATGTATTTACCTTGTCTATATGGCATCAGTGTGCAACTACCTTCACTGATTAGTTGACAGGACGTGTACATGGTGGCTTTGTGTGTCATTGAGTGATTCGCTCGGGTACAGAATACATACACGGCATTCATATATTGTGTTTAACGCATGAACTATGATAGTTTTGTTTTGTTTTTTTTTCTTGGGGGGGTGAGTTTTTGTTATGAGGAAACATACCTATTTCTCAAATAATGGACTCTCCCTCCTATATTAATAAGAGTTAACGGGAAGTTCACGGGAGTTCTTTAGACTTCTATTGGAGTTCAATAGAACTACTAGGCAGTTGATATTAGTTGGCAGTTAGCTGAATACTAAGGAGTCAGCTTTCAGTGGAAGATTACCAAGTTCCTAACATTTTGGGTAGGTTAAGTTGATTAGCAACTGACATAGCACAATTATAACCTTCAGTGCGAAAATTACTCCACAACAGTTTTGTTTCACTACAAGCAAAGCAATAATATGACTAGAATAGAGGGGGTTGCAGAGAGTGAAAGAGAATAAGAAGACTGAGAAGGGGGAGAATTGAGGAAAAGACAAAAAAAAAGTAACAGGACTAAAAAAGACATAAGATGGCGAGTGTCAGAACATTTAAATTTTTAAAGACTGTAATTATCAAGAAAACAAGAAATCAAGAGAGAGAGAGTTCCAGAGGAGATAAGTGTTAGAAAAGAAACTATTATTTTCTTTTCTAAGTAAAAATGGTGGTTGCATCTAGCTAGTTCGACAGTAAAATGGTGGGACCTAGTGTTGTATAATATCTTAGTTGGTGTGGAATAATGCTTGGGGTCATTCATGATTGCCAGTGAAAATTAATAGTTTTGTCAAAAAGTGTATTATGCACTGGGCAATGCAGGTGGCTGGCGGATTTTGTTGTGACTAATGGGAGTCAAAAGGGTCAGCACTCGGGATGAAACAGAATGCACCAGAAAACCCAGGTGTCAAGACGTAACTATATAAGTGACATCAGCTGTTGCAGTTTTGGAGTTGAGTTTTTAGCTTTTGCAGACAGCAGTTGAGTGGTCAACTCATGCATGTCTATTGCCAACTAAACCCTGACTAGTTGCCAATCTAGTAGCATGATTAAGTTAATATAATCAGTGCACCAGAGAAAAAAGCTCATCAGAGAGGTAACCATCAAAATATTTGTTGAAGAAAAACAGAGGAAACTCACTTTACATTGGTGAGAAAGTAATTGAAGTTGATGTCCCAGGTCCAGATCAATTACATTGCAGATTCTTTGTCGGACTTTGTCAAGAATATCAAGATGTACAGCAGAAGTACCAGGCCAGATATAGCAGCAATAATTGCTATTCTCAGGTCACCCTACCCCTATGAGCAAATAGTGAACCCCCCAACCAACAAAAATGAACAGTATATTTTTATAATAAAATAAGCACTAGAGCGTTATAGCAAAATTACAATGTAACACTTTAAAAAAAATAAAATGTAAAAATCCATTTTTATAATATAATTACAAACAATACATATGATCTACAAACTATATATCTAAAAAAAAACCTTTTAGTCTGAAAGATTAAATTATGTACAACATATTTAGATTTCGGCATTAAATAACCCATAGAGGTTAACATGCCGCCAAACAAAATCAACCAACCAATTTCAATGCCCCTATTGCAATCATATATTGTCAGTTAAGCACATTCTGATTGTAAAAGACATCAGCTTAAATGTAGTAATGCTACAGTATCACCCAGTACTAAATGCTACAGTCACAGATACGACTTCTTCTATGTGCCCTGTCCCTTCAGGACGTCGGCGATCATGGCCTTCCACTTTTCCCTATCTCTGGTGGCTCTGAGCACGCCTTCTCCTGTTACACCGTGCAATCCTCGTTCCGTCAACCACCTGATTAGGTCCTTCAAATATGTTATCTGTTGCTTTCCCCTATCTCTTTTTCCCTCTATCTGGCCTGTTAGTATCAGATTCTCCAAGCCCTCCTTCCTCACTGCAAGTCCCAGGAACTTCAGCTGTCTCTTCCTGATGCTCAGTATTAATTTCCTTTTTGTTTCCATCATTTCCGAGACCTCATCATTGCTCACATGCTCGGTCCATGATATTCGCAGCATCCTTCTGTAGAACCACATTTCAGTTGCTTCAAGTTTTTCCTTAGGATTTCTAAAAGAAATAGGAATTTTTAAATTTGATTTTAAAAATTGTTCATGCATGTGTATATAAGGACTGGTTTAAACAGATTCAAATTAACAGATTAAGCAATCTATTTAAAACAAATTGTAGCTACCAAAACTGAGCCATTTTCAGCTATTGGAAAAAGGGGGAAAAAAGTAAAGGGTACATATAATATATGTATGTGTCGGATTGGCATAAAATGACCCATCAGGATTGACACACCATTAAACAAAATCTAGCCAAACCAAACTCTGACAGGTGGCTACAACTGAACATTAACTGGCACAACATTTCTTTTCCCTTCTGTCTGACCACAGTTGGGTTTGATAGTAGCATGCACAGTGATCTGCAGTTATTCCTTCCCAAATATCCACTCTGATATCAAAAGGCTTCAGGCCATATTTGCAGACTGGATCATGTGTCTTTAAGCTTTGGTTGGATCCAGTAACTTGGCCCAAAGGGTTGTGAGTTCAATACCTAGCTACAGCAGAGGCAAACAAAAAACTTGAAGAGTTGAGTTAAAGGAAAATAAATGATACGGAGACATCTAGAAGAGGCGTGACTCATAGAACTAGAACAATCTACTCCACTGAACAATAAAAGATTCAGTTTGAAATTTCAGTTGCCTGAAAAAGGTCAGAGTGTACAATGTGAAAATGGCAACAAAGTTTGGGACAACAGGCTAAACAATGTAAATAGAGTAAATAATTGCAGTACCTCATATGAGAAATATAGACAAATATAGAAGAGATTTACTTTGGATAACTGAAAAATGTTGAACAATTTTAATTTTTCTACTTGTTTCACGTTTGAATAATCATTGGAAGATTGAGGCACATATGGTCAAGGAAGTAGTGTATAGGTATATACTGTAGTTTGTAAATATCTAAATAAAAGAAAAAATTGGTAATGTTTGACCTTTGTGCTTGCAAAAAAAAAACTTTCAAAAAGGAAGGTCATTCTCTTGACCTTCAAGGTTGCAGTTCTTACAATAGTGCAGAAAATCAATAATATATATATATATATATATATATATATATATATATAAAAGGCAAGATGTTTGTGTGTGTGTCTGTTTATCTGCATGTATGTCTGTATTTTTTTTTAGCCCTTTTATTTTAGTTTTTGCTTCGGGTTTGGCTCTAAGTAGGTATAATTGTAGTTCTTAGTCTCAGCCATGATGCCATTTACTCAGAGGACTTATTTAGCCTTCAAAATTCAGTTTACAATGAAAAAAACTTATTTGATATCGATACCAGGAAATCAAAATTTGACTTATATCCATTCATTTTTCTTTCAGTCTACGGTTTCGCTTTAACTGGAAACAACTATTGCTTTTTAGTCTTTCGTGTCAACATCCAAAGAGTCTGAGCTCCAGGACCATGGATTAGTTTTAAAGCTTTCATTACACCTGAGCAACGCTGGGCTATACTGCTAGTTATGACTAAAACAAGAAACCCCAGAAAGCAATGGCAAACTACTGTGAAATAATCTTCTGCCCAGTCAGTTATGTCTCTTTCAAGACCTGATCTCCTAAAGCGTGTATCACATATGGCACTTAACTGACTTGATAGATATTAAACATTGTGGGAGTATTCAAACAAACACCCCAGGGTAATAATGGAGGGTGAAAAAAAACAAACTTTGTCCTCAACATGTGTTCCTAACTGTATAAATCTTTCCATTTAGACCCTCTTCTTCTCAAAATCTTTGATTTGTTCTTTGTTTCAATCTGTGTAATTTAAAAACAATATTTTTTTTTCTCATTATCTGCAAAAATTTTATAGTATCAGAGCAGAATTTCTTGGAGAAATATTTTGGTTGAAACAGTTTTAGAAATAGTTCATCTTTCTGCCTATTTTTATTATATATCTTGTTCTTTTTGAAAAAGAACAAGATATATAACAAAATCTACCTTGACTCAGTGTTAACAAAATATTATGGCATAGAGGAAAATCAAATAAGAAAGAATATAGTTGTTTTATAAATTGTTGACTTCAGTAGCTGTTGTGTCTCCATGACAAAATTGTTCTGGTGTCATCTACCTTTCAAACATAAGGGATATGGGTTCAAATCTTATTAGAAGCTTTTTTTCTGATTCATGCTGCTTATAAAATAGCCTGTGATTTCAACAAAAGTAAAATGAAAGATAGACTAATTCAAAATTAAAAAGGAGATGAATTTTTAAAAGTTAAACAATATTGAGCCTGGTCAGTACCTAAATGAGTGATTGCTTGAAAATACCAGGTACTGTAAGCTGGGATGTACGGGGGTGTAGTGGATGACGGCTTGGGATTAAAAATTGAAGATTTGGATTAGTTATATTCATTTACATAGATCTCAGCAGTGGAACAAAGGGGTGAAGAGGGCTAGGCTTGGCGGATATGCCATGTAAGAAGCCACTCAAAATTATAACAATCAGTGGTACTCTGTTGCAGTTTCATAACTAGATTCTCATTCCATATGTGCCTCAGGAAAGGGTCATGAAATCAAGTGTGTGAGTCACTTCCTGTCAAGTTCAACTTGACAGAAAGTGACTCATACCATGTCCCACCATCAACACTTTTTTTTTCTACTCTGATTTTCTTTCTTCTTCAACCAACTCTTGCAAAGCCAAATGGCAATAGGAAATGGATGATGGGAGGTTTTGGGAAAACTGAAAGCTTCTAGTCCTGAACCTGCACGTTGGCAGTCAATCTAGTCAGCAACGCCAGTATCATAGAGGAAGTGATCAGTAAAGAAGAAATTAAATTCTTGATAAATCTGCCAACAATTTACTTACATGCAAATATCCTTGGGAAAGATATGAATCCATCTCTTCTCTCTCTAGCTATATGTTAATCAGTAGAACTTGTATCAGTAAACAATTATTATCTTCAGAAAATTCTTACATACTAAAAATATTTTCTGGCTTTAAAAAAAAAACCTTCAAAAAGTTAATAAACTTTAAAAAAAAACACAATCCAATCAATAGTTCATATTTGATCACTTATTAAAAAAAACAAAAACACAACTGATCCTTGATTCAACTAATAAATCTTTATTTCCTTCCTCCCATCAGATCAACTGTCTTGACTATCAACATTCTTGGGCAAACTTGTCACTGAACCCTTCTATTTAATTTAAGAGTAGATGAAAGAGTTTAGGATAAAGTTTAACCTTCAACCCCGCAAAAAAAAAAAAAAATCAGTTTTTCAAAATGATAGTTATTGCCTTGACACCACTATTACTGTATATATATTTTTTACTTCTTCAGATTTAGGGCTTAGGAGGCTCCTGAGCTTTGTTCACCATCTCCTTCATGCCTATATATATATATATAATCGAATAAAGGAATAGGGTTGTTCCAACGAGAGTAATTAGTATAAAATAAAAAGTGTGAGAAGCCGTGAACATTTTCTTTAAAATATATATTTATTGTTTTGGTATTCATACAAGTTATAGAGTATTAATTTGTCATGATTTGCGCTTATATATATATATTTTTTTTTAATCATTTCACCCCAAGCAAGGCATTTCACTGCCACTGTTGCGCAGGGGGTTACATAGGGGAAAGTGATAGGGAATGTCTGAAGGAGGGTGATAGACAGGTAAGGATATTGAGGATGAGGGTTATATAAAAGGAAATTTTTATTTTTGTAAAACATGAAGCACTTCAACTAAAGCTTTTAATGATTTTTGAACTTATCCAGTTTATTTCATTAACAACTTCTATGATGCTTTTTTTTATCCAAACTTTTTATCCTATGGAAACGTATCTAGAACAAAGGGGCTGAAATTGTACTGAAATTCTAGGATTTAAATTTACTAGATAACCATCCAAAAAACATTAAGATAAGGCAGAAAGAAATTCTGACTTGCTACAGTGTTGCAATGTTAGATTAGCACAGCTGGCAAAATAATTATATAAATTATTATATATTATATCTATACTGTTAGAATTGTAATCTTCAAATAACCAAATTAGTAATTATATTATAATTAGTTATAATTAGTTATAATTAGTTATAATTATAAGTAGTTATAATGTGTGTGTTGTGATGCGGTAGAATGAGAAATCGGAGAGCCGAGTTTGAATTCCAGTTGAATTTGTTGCATTCACTTACGCACGAATACCTTTGGGAAAGATATTAATCCATCTCTTCTCCCTCCAGCTATGGGTTAAATAACAGGACAGATTGGGTTCTATAGTCTTGTTTGGCAACCGCAGAAAATAATGGCAACCTACTGCAGGATAATCTTCTGCCCAGTCAGTCATATTTCTTTCGAGACATGATTGCCCAAGCGTGTATCACATTTGGCACTTAACTGAGTAATGGCGATTAGATGCAACGTAACAGGTTCTTGGATTGTATCACATTGTAATGAAAGATAGTGACTTGTATCACGTTGTGAAATTAAATTGCCAGATATAGTCTTAACAAAATTAATTTTAGACTAAATTAACTTTTGACTTGAATTGTTTGAAATAAAGTCAGTCAGTTAAGTGCCATATGTGATACACTCTTGGGCGATCATGTCGCTTTCAAGATTATCCCGCAGCAGGTTGCCATTGCTTTCTGCAGTAGACTGGTTGCCAATCAAGGCTATAGAATCCGATCTGTCCTGTAATTTGACTCATAGCTAAGGCCAAAAGAGATGTATTATGTTATTAAGTAGTAATTAGTGGGGGGATTAGTTCATTACTTCATAACAATATAAAACTAACTCCCCACTTTATGCCCAGTAAAAGCCTTAATCATGTTGTCAATTATTATATTCAGTCAGTTAAGTGCCATAGGTGATACACAGTTTGGACAATCATGTCTCGAAAGAGTCATGACTGACTGGTCAGAAGATTATCCTACAGTAGGTTACCATTGCTTTCTGCAGTAAACTAGTTGCCAGCCAAGGTTATAGAACCCAGTCTGTCCTGTTATTGGCAATGGCAACCTACTACGGGATAATCTTCTGCCCAGTTAGTCACTTTCAAATATGATCACCCGAAGCGTGTATCACATATGGCACTTAACTGACTGATATGGCAGTAAAAGCTGGACAATTTCTTCACAGTAAGAGACATGAAGCAACAGACATATGGTTCTACAGGAGGATGCTGAGAACACCATGAACTGAGCATCTGAACAATCAAGACATTTTAAAACAGAAGAACATTTGTATTTAGAAAGAAATATTAGAAGAAAAGAATGCTTTGAAAATTTGACACTCAAATGACATTGAAGTCAAGAGAGGCAGAAGATAAACAAAGTAAACTACCTAACAAACTTGGTAGAACAGGGGTTACAAAGGATAGGAAATTGTGGAGAGCTATGATCATCTATATCCTGAAAAGACATGGCATATAAAAAAGATTGCAGATTAATATCTGCTCAGATTGTCTCCAAATGTAAACAAACTCAACCGAAGATAAAATTACGGAATTTCACCGGAAATCCACAAAACTGGCATTAGCTGACATATTTGAATTTTTATTTAACATTATTATTTTTTAATGGATACTCATATTTGCATGGATATTCTGTTTGTTTTATATATATATATATAGTAATGAACTTAATCACAGTAAGTCAACACTAATAATAACAGACTAAATATCCAAAAATAATGCTAACAGTAATATAAACCGTCTTCTAACCCCGCGAGGACTACCTCATGGGTTAAATAAAGGAGGAGAAAAAAAGAAACAAACAGCGCACAAGAGCAATACGTCTAGTGCTCGTTTGAAATAAAAATAAACCCAAGACAAAACCTTAACAGCAAAATGCTCGATACGAAAGTAGAGCAGAATACAATACAAAAATCTAGAATTGAGCCACCACCTACCGTGGTTTCACATGCCCTGAAGAACCGTTTCTTGTGAAACCGCAGTAGGTGGTGGCTCAATTCTAGATTTTTGTATTGTTATATATATATATATATATATATATATATATATATATATATATATATATATAAATATGTTACTCTGTTAAATTAAATAAATAAATTCAACATTGAGTTCTTTTGAGTTCGTCTCTATCGGAATTTACCTGACTTATATACCAAGTATTCTAGGTTTTATAATATACATACACACACACACACACAGTTAAACAGTACACTATAATTTCCACTGGCCTCATTTATTTGAGAAATTGTTTGGAATATTGTTTGATAAAAAATCAGAATACCTATATAAAGGTAAAATTGAAATTTGTCTTCCATGAAATCTTTCGTGGGTCCATTGATAAAGACATGTATGATCTAAAGATGGCATCTCTCTGGTGTGGGAGTTTGTAGGTTCGATTCCTGCTGGAAGATAGATATTTTCTAAACAATTTCTCAAACAATTAAGGCCAGTGGAAGTTATAATGTACTGTTTAATCATATATATATATATATATATATATATATATATATAATAAACAGACTTTCTACACAAATATGAGTATTCATTAAAAAATAATTATGTTAAACAAATAAAAGTTCAAATATATATATATATATATATATATATATATATATATATATATGCACACACACACACACACATACACAACCTTGATTTCAACCCTCTGGTATCTTCAGGCATTTTATATTAACTGATTTTTCAAAAATACGACAGGATCTTTCAGAATGCATAACTGGAAGTTTAAAATAAGAGAGGACATGGTCAAGAATTATAAACATTTTCATCTGTTTTTTTTTTCTTCAGTTCTTAACCAGCGTCTCTCTTATTTGAAACTTCCAGTGATCGAAGGTTTCCAATCACTACATTTTTAACCCCGTAAATGATACTTTCCAATCACTACATTTTTAATCTCTTAAAGTCTAAAGCCAAATGTTATCTATCTTATATAGGCTCATAATATGCCCTTTTTACTTCCTCCCTGTATACCATTACTACAACACATTCAGTAAGTCTCTACCTTGACTGACTCACAAACTGACTCATAGCAAGCAGGAAAGTTTCTCAGTGGTGGCTAAATAAGACCAATTTTGTTTTGGCAGTGTTAAAATTTACGAGTCATTTGCTGCCCCAGTTAACCACTGGTTGAAGATCCTTTTATATGAAAAGCTGATGAATATTCATTACATATTAACAATGTGGGTTGTTTTGTTACAATAATAAATTTAACCTTTTGCAAATTTATCAAAGATGGGACATTCCTTGATGTTTATGTTTTTTTTTATTAGATTTGTGCAAAACTTCCCAGCACCTTTTTTATCTAGAAACTAAATATACAGTAAAAAAAAAAAAAAAACCAAACTTTCTCTCTTCTCTAATGAATGTTTTTGAAACTTTTACATATCCTTAATAACGAACCATTTTATACAAATGAAAATGTTATGTATGTTCCACTTGTTATTGTCTTTGTAGGTTAGTCCCTAGTTTTAGACCGTGCTTACACTGTCCAAGCTTCCTTCTTTGCCGTTTTTGTTACACAGACCGTCTTTGTCAGGGGGCACTAATGCACCAAAACACCTTTAATCAAAATTCTTCGACAGGTAAAAAGATAGAAAAAAAAAAATTAGACAAACATCTGCAGCTTTTTCTCATTTTTGGTTTGCCATTTATACTGTGGATCCATTATTTTCCTAATCGGTTTTCTTTTTCTCTTTTTTCATATATTTGTATTTATTTTCTTTCGCTGGTAGTTTTAACTAGCAAGGTTCTGAGGCATTGCTCTGGATAAAGAGGCTTTTATAAATGCTTGCTTTCATAACTTTTGTTGCTTGCTTTTGGGATTTTGACCTATTAATTTCTGGTACCACAAAGTTATTTTTCAAAATAAATCAAACGCACATAAGTGGGATAGCTTTTAGAATTCCTCTATTTTCTGCTAATTTCTCAGGTGGGTCCAGAGATAATTCCTGAATGTTTTTCAGCTTCTATATAATTGGATTGATATCTTTTATCATGTTGTAATTCTGCTTGCTCCTGACTTAGCATTTATATTGTGCCCTACCATTATCTCAGATAAATAGAGGACTATATTTTGATTACAAGAAAAGACATTATTTTCTCTCCTTAATAATGTTTTTCTTTTTTCCATATTCTTTCACACTAAGTAACTCCTTGCATTTTAGTGGCTTTATTCCCTTGCCTGTGGTGATATGATTAAAAAAAAAACAATATATCAGACACTTTTTGGTTTTAGTAAGAAAATGAAAGTAGATATAATAAGAAAGGGAAGATAAGAGGTGATAATGCTCTCATGTGTTTAACATCTGCTTAAGTGAAATGGAAAACCTAGTGAATTTTTAATCTTTTCATATGTATCCACTTAGTTAAGTAATGACCTGTACTCATACTTATTATTGTTATTGCAATATTTGGTTAAATTTGTTAAGCTAGCTCATGTATTTAATTGTTATAGCGAAAGACATTACTTACCTCGGAATTCAAAACAAGCTCGAACGTGTCTTGCCTGCAAGATAATAGCAAAAAAGAAAGATGGACACTATTGAAAACACAATTCATGTGTGCCTATCTCGTCCAAAATGAGATGATATTTGCACACATGCAAATGGCATAAAAAGCGGGTGGAGGGTGGATTGGGCGTGAAGTTGCTCATTGACAGTCAGACTGACAAAGAGGAAGTAACAGTGGCTTAGTTGGTGTCTGTTTCACAACTGCCCTGTGTAACAGCCAGCCTGAGAAAGGGAAACCCGAAATCCATTTCCTTGAGGTGACCAAAGAAAGAAAGAAAGAACAGCTGGCCTGCCGGTGAGCATGGCACTGCAATTCTTAGTCCCCCCCCCTCATTTTTTTTTTTTTTTTTTTTTTATAGACATGAAATTCTGAAGGAAATTATTCAATCATTGTTGTGTATGTATCTATGAACAGTGATGGGTATGTCCTAATCCTTATATAATATGTTGGACTCTATTGAGAGTGCGGTGTATTCTTACTGTCTCTACTAGAAGTGGTTATTTACTTCACACAGCTTACGAGTCTTGTATTTGATGATATTATAAATATTACTACTTATTTCCAACCTCTGTTTGGGTTATTACTCATGCAATAACCTTTTAGGTTACAACAATTATTAAGAATTCTGATTTATCAAAAAATTCAAATAGCAAGACCTTGAAATGTCATGGTGGTTTTTGTCATGGAACTCACAAGGATCTTATTCAATTATTAAATTAAGAAGTACTGACTCAGATTTACAAGAAACTGAACCAGTAATAATTGAGCAACGGTACTAGAAAAAAAAACGCATTATGAGATATCTTTAGACATGAGCAGCCAAATAAGAAAGATATATGGCTATATATAAAACAAAAGATTTAGTCCCAAATTCCCTGAAGGTTACCTAGATTAAGTGACATCTTAAGAAGGGCACAATGGTTGAAATGTTGTGATAATAACAACAAAGATGAGGATATTAGGCCAAATCTCAATAAGATTCCAATATCTTTTTTAGAAAGCTATATTTTCTGATTTTATATATATATATATATATATAATCCTGTCACTCCAAGCAAGGCAATTTACTGCCACTGTTTTGCAGGGGGTTGCATAGAAGGAAAGTTATGAGAAAGAGTGACAGATTATAGGGGGTATCAGGAAGTGAGTAAGAGAAGAATGAGAATACTGATAAGAGTGGAGTGGACGGAGAAAGAAGCATATGAGAGAGAATGCAGGTTAGTGAGACAGTAGATGACTATTGACTTTACATTTAAATTCTTGAAGATTGTAGCTGTCGGGGAAGCAAGTAAATGGAAGGGAATTCCACAGACAAGAAGTGCGAGAAAAGAAGCTGCTGGAGTAGAATTTGCGTTTACATTTTATTGGTTTCCCAGTAAAATGGTGATTATCATCATGGTTCTCTTCTCCTTGAGGCCTAACCTTGTCTGCAGCCAAGGGCCTGTTCAGCTTTTATGAAACAATAATTTTAGTTTTCTATAAATTATAACTTCTAAATAGTTTCATGAAGTGAAATGATATCAGCATCATAAACTCATGTTTTTGGAGGTTTGTTAATGCTGGCTATAATTTTTTTTTTGGGGGGGGGGGTACTATGGCTATCTTGTAAAATGTGCTGATTTAATCTGCAATAAAATATTGGTATTTCTTAAAGAATATTTTGGACAAACAAAAGATAGCTATCCTAGTTTATTTAAAGAATTCGTAATAAGTTTACCTCAAGTTATGTAAAACATGTCCTGAGAAAAAAATATTTAAGGCAGGTGCAGGCAAGTTAGAAATCTGATGTGGGCCTCATAATTGCATTAGCCCAAGGGTGCCAGAAGTTCATACTCAGCTTTTACTGAGTTCTCTACTAGTACAATATTGTAAAAAACAAATTTAAATTACTATTTTAGTATTTATCATTGTGCAGCGGTTAGCACTTAAGCTTGCAGACCTTAATGCATATGATCCTCACTGAGCATCTCCTTTTTATTAGCCTTGTTTAAACTTTCTATATACCTATGCCATTTTACTTCTAGAAGTTCTAACCTTCACAGCTAAGACCTACCTTGCCACATACATTGTAGTGAACCACTCTTGTTTCCCCTTTGTATTTCATTAGTGTGATGTAAGTTGCACTCAAGCAGCTTCTTCCCATGAGCCACTGTTTTGTGGAACCAACTCTCACGAGGATGCTTCTTCGATGACTACAATGCTAACCTCTGTGGTCAGTCGTTATCTGTCCTACATATCTCTATGAACTGCATCTCTTACTCTGTAACCTTCTGCCTTGAGTGGCTCTTGGGCTTTGTACAAGGTGAATATCATAAAAATAAAAAGTTCTCTATCATTATATCCATGGGAAATATTCAAATGAGCTCCATTCTTTAGTGCTGCTAATTCTGACTTTTAAAGTCAAGAACCTTCTGACAATGTCCACATGATTGAATCAGCCATATTCCACTAGTAAGGAGGAAGTTTCACTCAGATGGCTTCTTCCCAAGAACTGCTATTCTGTGGAACAGACTTCTATGTGGGTGTTTCCCTGAACACTGAAATCTTAACCTCTTCAAATCTAAGGTCTATTGTTATCCATCTACCATATTCTTGTTAACTTTACTTCCGAGTTCATTTTCAGTAACCATCTACTTTGAGTGGCTGTTGAGGCTTGTATCAGGTAAGTATTAGTTTTGAAAATAAAATAGAAGTTCTCATTTTATCATAGTGATGGTTAGGAAGCTTTTCTTGTAGACAATTATTACTTTTATAAAATAGAAGTTCTCATTTTATCATAGTGATGGTTAGGAAGCTTTTCTTGTAGACAATTATTACTTTTATTATTACTTTTATTATTACTTTTATGCTCTGCTTTTATTACCTTGTACCCAGACGAAGGTAAGCTTAATAAATATCAACTTTGATTCATAGAACAATGCCTTGCAAGCATTTCATAGTCAGTTTTACTATTATAGTAAAACTGATCTTCACATGGTGTCCCCTTTTTATGACCTTGCATTAATCCTGTATCTCAATAGTTGAGAATCTAATCTTGAAGACAAGAGTTCTCTTAACAGTCTTGCATTATTGTGCTTAGGAAAGCTATGACAATTCCATCTTTGCTCATCTGTATTTTGCTATTGCATTTTTAAAAATTTCTTTCTGCTTAATTTTTCTTGATTAAAAGGCATGGGACTTTGGCATCGTTTAAGCTTCATTCCTGCAAGAAAATAGTTTGTCGAAAGAACACTTATTCTCATAACACCTCTATTACTGCATATACTTTTGGTTTTCTCAGAAACATTTATTTCAATCAGTCAGTTAAATGCCATATGTGTTACACGCTTGGGTGATCATTTTTTTTTTTTGATCCATGAAGATTTTCCCCACAGTAGGTTGCCATTTCTTTCTGCTGTAGACTGGTTGCTAACCAGGCCCTTAAAACCCAGCCTGTCCTACTGTTCAACCCATAGCTATGGGGGAAACATGAATTCATACCTTTTCCCAAGTGTATGTGTGTAAGTGAACGTAACAAACTCTACTGAAATTTGAACCCTAACCTCTGAGTTCTCACTGCAAATCGATATTTTTTAACTGCAACACACTTCCCCATTTATTTACAAGATTATAAAAATGTGAAAATAAAGAAACAAATTTGAAAAATATTTCTAAAAGATTAGAACATTATCAAAATGTGTTTTAAAAAAAAAACTACGATGTAATATTTATTATTTCCCATTTTACAAATAATTCTGAAAACAAGTTCTTTATTCAATCTAATAAATAAATGGTATTTAACATCTTTGTTGTCGTTCTCTAGAATAAAGAAAATGCATGAATCCATTTTAATGTGTTTGGGTTTATTCAAATTCTTGTCATTGCTTTTTAAAACAATAAGCATTGCCAAGGAAGTCAAAAGTGTATTCAATAATAGTGGTGTCAAGGGAATAACTGCCCTTTTGATATACCCATTATTTTTGCAGAGGTTAAACATTGCAATAATATTTTCCTGCAAGATAGTATATTATGTCTATCTGAATTTTGGGGGATTGAGGATTTATCATTATTTACCTACAGACTGGCTTCCTCATTTTTGTTGTTGCTATCACAACATTTTGGTTATTGTGACCTCTGGCCTTCATCAGGTGTATGTCGATCCGGGTAACATACAGGGAATTCTGAATTGTGTACTTGGAGTTGGTGGAAATAGTGAGCAATAATTCAGCAGTACTAAAATAAAACTAGATGAGATATCCTTGGACAGTAGAACAAGTACAATCTACCCCCACAGATTACATAAAGAGTTCAATTTAGAATTCCCTGTAGATTATACAGATTGACATACATATGATGAAGGCTGAAGGAAACAATGGTTGAAACATTGTGATAGCAACAACAAAGATGGAGACACCAATCCAAATAGTGTAAATAAGTATATTTTCTGTATCAGCAAAAGATTGTTACTCTAAAAATACCAAATGTACAATGGCAGTTACTTTCTTTTTACTTGTATTTCTTTCATTTTAAGTTGGTTTTCGTTACATCTACTCAGACTGTCATCCTCCAGTTGTTAATAAATAGCAGAGATCATAAATACAGAATTGTCCTTTGATGAAACTAACTTCCTCTGTCCTCAGAAAACCTATCCTACCATGACAGCTGCTCTGTCACTTGAGCTACAGTAACCAACATTTCTATATCAAAACTCATCATAGGAACACTTATTTCTTATTTTCCACAAAACTCTCAGTGAAGTCATATTCAAACCTTGCTTACATATACTAGTACTGTTAGTATTATCTTGAATTTTTATTATTAGTTAAGTAATGTTATATCTGGTCAGTACCTAGATGGGTGACTGCTTGGGAATACCAAGTGCTGTAAGCTTGGATGTGTAGGTGATCTAATGGATAATGGCTTGAAATTGTTAATTAGGGATCAGAGTTCCAGGTCCAGTTGGGTTCTTTATATTCACTTCCCTGTGTCTCTTTCATGGCTTCTCCGATGAACTTAGCTCACTGGTGCCCCTTATGTATGAATTTACTTGAGTTACTAGACAAGCAAATAGGTCCCACACTTTTACAGTGAAACTAATAAAATGTAACCGCAACTTCTACTCAGACAGCTTTTTTCTCACACTTCTCGCCTGTGGAATTCCCTTCCGTATACTTGCTTCCCTGACAGCTTCAATCTCCAAGAATTTAAATGTAAGGTCAATAGTCATCTCCTATCTCACTGACTCACATCCTTTCTCTCAGGGTCTTTTCTCCATTCACTCTACTTTTATCACACCAATATTTTCATCCTTCTCTTACCCACTTCCTGACACCTCCTATAACTTGTCACTTTCCTTCTATGTAACCCCCTGCACACCAGTGGTGGTGGGGCTGCCTTGCTTGAGGTGAAATGATTTTTTAAAAAAAGTGTAAATACTCTTGGGAAAGGTATGAATCTACTTCTACTCCACCTATAGCTTAATTAGTAAGACTTGTATTGATAAATCAGTATTATTATATAAAAATAAAATTCTTACAATCTAAAAAATATTTTCTGGCTTTAAATAGCCTGCAAATTTTTTTTTTTTTTTATAAGCGTTTCACCCCGAGCAAGGCATGTCACTGCCACTACTTTGCAGGGGGCTACGTAGAGTGGAGAAAGGCTGATTAAATATAGGAAATAACAGAGAGTTGGTGATAGGCGGGTGAGGATACCGAGAATGAGGGTTGGGTAGATGAGAGTGTTGTGAGAATAGTTGGGAGTTAGTGTGATAGGTGTCTATTGACCCTACATTTAAACACCTGGAGATTGTAACTGTCGGGAAAGCAGACTTGTGGAAGGGAGTTCCACAGGCGGGAAGCGCGAGGAATTAATCCATCAAATACTGATTAGCTACACAGGCATTTATTTACATTCTCTAGATTATGAATGTATAGAAATTATTGTGGCCACAAAGTGAGGGATCAATTTATACATTGATTGTAATTTAGAATTGATTCCCCACCTTATATCCATATTATGATTTCTTATTTGTTTATCAAATTCTGATTAGGTATGAATCCATCTCTTCTCAATACTAATTAGTTATTCATAACTCTTTTATGTGTCATGTTTCTTTAGGATGTAGGCAATCATGGCTCTCCACATCTCCCTATCCCTTGAATTTCTTAACACCTTTCTCTTGTTACCTCTCCCAAGCCCTGCTCTGTTATCCATTTGCTAAAGCCTCTAAGTCTAGAATATAAATGTATGCTAACTAACCCAGTCACAAAGTGAGGGATCAGTTTATATATTGACTATAATATAGAATTAATTCTCCACTTTATATCCATGTTATAATTTCTTGTTTGTTTATCAAATTTTGATTAGGTATGAATCCACGCCTTCACTCCCTAGCTACAAGACTTGTATCACTAAACCATTATTATCTCAAAGAAGAAATTTAAATATTTTCTGGCTTTAAATAACCTGCAAAGGGTTGATAAACCATAGAACATGAATCAATCAAATACTGATTAGCTACACAGGCTTTTATTGACATTCCCTGGAATATAGATGTATAGAAATTATCATGGCCACAAAGTGAGGGATTAATTTATATGTTGTTGTAATTTAGAATTGATCCCCCACTTTGTATCCATATTATAATTTTTTTTGTTTGTTTATCAAATTTTGATTAGGTATGAATCCATCCCTTCTCTCCCTAGCTACAAGACTTGTATCACTAAACCATTATTATCTAAAAAAAAAATTTTCTTACAATCTAATATATTTTCTGGCTTTAAATAACCTGCAAAGGGTTAAATTGTAACAAATGAATAAGTCAAATCATGAGATATCCTGCCAGGCAGGATCCACCTTGCTTTGTGCAAGATTAATCTGGTTTCTGCTCAATCCCCAACAAAACCACAGCGATGCATTGATATCTTTCCTGAATTTACTTTATCATTCTAATTTTTTTCTCTTATTGCCTTTTTTTTTATTTCTGTCTATCCATTTCTAAATGTTTCATAATAATTAACATCTACTGTATTCTGTTATTTTATAGATTTCCAGTTCCATGATTGAATCAACCATCACAGTAACAGACAGTGATTGTGCAAGCATCAACAGTGACAGCCCCAGCACTCAAAGCGATGTCCACATGCTCCACATGCATCACGTGGGTTCCCTCGACTCTGGTTACTACTGTGGGAGTGGAGGTGTTGGACCACCCCACCGTTACAGCCGTGGTAGCCTGACCATGTCAGACAGCCTGTCTATGTCGAGTATCAGTTCCCACACAGATGACTGCCGATACAGGCGGATTGAGAATGCTCTCGGTCCAAATGTTGACGGTGAGAATAACCTTGAGGTCATTCACGTGAAATCCAAAGTTCTAAGGAGAAAAAAAGTTAAGTCAAATAACCGGCGGGACCAGAATGTCCAAATGAAAGGTAACAATTCTAAATCTGTTACCAATAGTATGACAGCAGTTAGTAATACTGTCACTGTTCCTAGGTCTACTACAACTACTACGGTCTGTAGGACTTTGCCGTCAAAGAAAGCGGACTTATATGTAAATACAATTAGCAAGACTGATAACGATTTAAAGATTTGTGATAATATGGGCAAGCCAGATGATTTGGGCCTCATCAATGAAAAGACAGAAAGCAAAGAGGACATCCTCAAACCAAGAACTAACCAGAACGAGGATGAACTGGATAACAAAACATCTGAGAATGAAACTAATTCTGAATGTTTGCCATCGGTTATATCTGAGAAACAAACGCTTCTTGATGGTGACAGTTTAACAACAGAAAACCCATTGACTCCTCAGAAAGGTGATGGGTCAACGACTGATGTCGAGCCACAGAGTAGTACCGATGATGGTCTGGAGGAGTCTTATGGGGCACCGAATCCTATCGCTGACAATACTGTGATTGTGCAAGATGAAGAAGAGAATTTGAAAGATTTGGACATGGATTCAAGTCATTATGCAGAAGTTGGTGAGGACACTTTGAATACTGGTTATAATGCTGACACCTCCTCCTTGTCTGGGGCTGAGGACAAAGCCAAAGATTCCACCCTGACCCCATGTGGGGCCACTGACTTTGAGGAGGATATTTATTGTCTGCCAAATGGTAAAAGCAGAAAAGACAAACATGCAGGACATCAAAATCTATGTATGACGGACGATATCTACCCACCAAAGTCGGCTAAATCAGATTCGACAGAAAAACCATCTGAAAAGGTGGTAGATGTTCTAGAGGAAGGGGTCAACAACGGAGATGCAGGGGAAATTTTGTAAGTATGGTTCTGATTAGCTGATTTCAAGGTCATGCTCATTTTTTGATTGGTCTGTTTAAGTTAATCACTTTTTAAAAAAAAAGCTTTTTAATGATTTTAATTGCGCAATACAAATACATGTATAATTCTTTGTGATGATTGATGGTTAAAAATTTTTCCAGGTTGCTGTATTGTAATGTTTTAACATTCTCATTGGTCAGTTTGAACTTGGAAATGCAATATTAAAAATATACACTTAATTTATTCAATTTTAGGCACTACACACACACACACGCACATGTTCAGGCATTCAAGTCGTCTGAAGATCTGTATAAGATATAAAAACACATAAGTAAATTTTATATCTTCCCACATACATAAACAGCAAACCGAAGGTTTTTTGTATTTAAATGTAAATAATTTGCACAACCAACATTCAACATTGCCTCATGAAGAGAATCAAAACATAGACATTTCCGTGTTGGAATGTACAATTAATTCATAATTATATAATATATATAAATGCAAACTTATCACTATACTAGTTTCGAAAAACCCTCCGCATATATATATGGAAGGAAAAAAATGGTTGTAAAAAAGGAAAGAGCTAAATATATGAACATCAGTCAAAGCGATTTGGATCAAGCCAGTACGTAGCCCAAAGAAAAAACCTGAGACGATTAATCAATAACAAAAAAGCACTCAATACGTAAGCAGAGCAGAATAAGTAAATTAACCTAGTGAGCCAACAAACCTACCAAGGTTTCGCCTAAACAGTTTAGGTGAAACCTTGGTATGTTTGTTGGCTCACTAGGTTAATTTACTTATATAACATAGTACACTTGATATGTAATCCAGGTAAATTCCAAAAGAGACGAACTCAAGAGAACTCAATGTTAAATTAATTTATTTAATTTAACAGAGTAATATAATTTATAAAGGATTTTCGATTATGACAATGGATAATAGATATTTCACTGCTTTGATGTTATTGCAACTCGTCAAATCCAAATGGTACAAAAGTAGGTAATCGGAACATCCCCCCCACCAAAAAAAAAAAAAATTTCTTCTCTTTTATTTAATTTTACATAGATGCTCACATGTCCATATAAACACACCTTTGCAAAACTTTTAGCTACCTTGTTAAATTATTTAATTTTACATAGATGCTCACATGTCCATATAAACACACCTTTGCAAAACTTTTAGCCACCTTGTTAAATTATTTAATTTTACATAGATGCTCACATGTCCATATAAACACACCTTTGCAAAACTTTTAGCCACCTTGTTAAATTACTTTAATTAATTTTTACCTCCAAATTGAGAGTGAATAGCAGTATCCTTCAGTACAGTTTATGATCTTTGAGGGCCAAAAAATAAATTATTGTATTTTTTCATTGATTAACTAATGTCGTATTGCTTTGTGGATGATATTGATGTAAAAAAAAAAAAAAAGCCTATGAAAAATACTGGGCCATCAGTGAAAATTTCACTCTCCATCTTTTTTGCAAAAATGATACCAGAAAGTACGAAACATCAATGTATTGAATTAGCATCTACTTTTGCCTTGAATCAGTCAGTAAGTCAAATGTCATACGTAATACACGCTCGAGCAATTATGTTTCTTTGAATCCATGACTGACTGGGCAGAAGATTTTTTTGGCAGTAGGTTGCCATTTCTTTCTGCAGTAGACTAGTTGCCAACCAAGGCTATAGAACCCCATCTGTCCTGCTATTCAACCCATAGCTGGAGGGAGAAGAAATGGATTAATACCTTCCCAAAGAATATTTGTGCGTAAGTGAATGCAACAAATTCAACTGGAATTTGAACTCTGTTCTCCAATTTCTTATTTCAAGCCAATATCCATTGCACCACAACGAGGGAACAAAGTTCAGATTTTCTCATTCGTTTCAGCAGTAATCCTAAAGCTCTTGAATATTACATGGTTTTTATTAGAGCACTTATTCAATTCCTACTACAGTGCTTCAGTTATATTGAGATTAGAACTTTGTGCAGAAGAAGCTGTTCATCTTAATCCACAAGAAACCTTTTTATTGTTTGCAATCATAGTGCTGATAGCATAGATGAAAAGGAAACTACAAAACCGCCTACAGAAGACAGCTTAAGAAAGTGGAAAGAAAGGACAACAAATGGCTTCCCTCTGTCTGTTCTATAAATATTTTCATGGCTTCTGCTCCAACGAACTTAACTCACTGGTGCCCCTGCCACAGGTGTTTACTCGTGCAACCACACTGGCAACTGGGTCCCACCCATTCACAGATCAACCAAATGCAGCCGACGCTTCTACTCCTGCAGCAGCTTTTCTCGCACTTTCCGCCTGTGGAACTCCCTTCCATATACTTGCTTTCCTGATGGCTACAACCTCCAGGAATTTAAATGCAAAGTCAATACCCATCTCTTATCCACTTGACTCCAGTTCTTTCTACATCACCCTGTATATCTTTTCCTTTCTCTCTACCTTTGCAACTGTCATCACACCTGTATTCCCATCCTTCTCTTGCTCCCTTCTCTGACACCTCCTGTAACTGGTTCGTCTTTCTCTTTACCCTTTTCCTATCTAATCTTTTCTCTTATGTAGCCCCCTGCACATCAGTGGCATTACCACCTTGCTTGGGGTGAAACAAAAAAAAAAAACTACAAGAAAACTGAATGCATGGTCATCAGTAAAAAGAACCCAAAATACCAATTACAGGTGGAGGATACTAAAATCAAGCAGGTAATGGAAATTTAAATACCTGGGAAATGTTTTAACAGAGGATGGAAAGTTCGACACTGACATTCAAAGGTGAATTGGTGTCGGCCAAAGATGCATTCCAGAAGCTGAGTAGATTATTGAGAGACAGGAAAATTTTGTTGGAAATGAAGAAAAGAGTACTAGATTGCTATGTGGTGAATGCTGGACAATCTTGTCAAAGATGAAGGAGAGACTTGCAGCAACCAAAATGTGGGTCTACAGAAGTATGCTGAGAATACCATGGACTGAACATGTGAGTAACGATGAGATTTTGGAGAGGATGGAAATGAAAAGAAAACTAACATCAGGAAAAGATAGTTCCTTGGACATGTAATAAGGAAGGAGGGCTTGAAGAATTTGGTACTCACAGGTCAGATAGAGGAAAAGAGAAATGGAGAAGCAATGCTTAACATACTTGATGGACTTGAGAAAATGGATGGCAGAGCAAGATTTGGTGGTGGGTAACAGGAGAAAGTGTGCTAAGAGCCACTATGGATAGGGAGATCGTCTATGTCCTGAAGGGACTCAGCACATAGAAGAGGAGGAGTTAATAATAGATAATCAGTATTGAGAAGAGGTAGGTTCATACCTAATCAGAGTTTGATGAACAAATAAGAAATTATAATGTAGATATGAAGTGGGGGATCAATTCTATATTATAATCAATATATAAACTGATCCCTCACTTTGTGACCACATTAGTTTTTAGACATTTCTGTTTTAGATTCATGGGCTTGAAAAAATGGATGGCAGAGCAATGTTTGGTAGGGGTAACAAGAGAAGGAGTGTTAAGAGCTACAAGGGATAGGGTGATGTGGAAGGTCATGATCGTCTATGTCCTGAAGGGACATGGCACATAAAAGAGGAGTTAATAATAGATAATCAGTATTGAGAAGAGGTGGGTTGATAAACAAATAAGAAATTATAATGTGGGTATAAAGTGGAGGATCAATTCTATTTTATAACAATATTCAAACTGATCCCTCACTTTGTGGCCATGCTAGTTTCTATACATTTATATTCTATATTTATGGGCTTCAGCAAATGAATGGCAGAGCAGGGTTTGAGTGGAGTAACAAAAGAAAGGGTGCTAAGAGCTACTCTGGATAAGGAGATCGTCTATGTCCTGAAGGGACACGACACATAGAAGAAGAGGAGTTATTAATAAATAATCAATATTGAGAAGAACTGGATTTATACCTAACTAGCAGTATAGCCCGGCGTTGCTCAGGTATAATGAAAGCTTTAAAACTAATCCATGGTCCTGGAGCTCAGACTCTTGGGACGTTGGCACAAAAGACTAAAAAGCAATAGTTGTTTCCAGTTAAATCGAAACCATAGACTGAAAGAAAAATGAATGGATGTAAGTCAAATTTTGATTTCCTGGTATCAATATCAAATAAGTTTTTTCGTCGTAAACTGAATTTTGAAGGCTAAATAACTCCTCTGAGTAAATGGTATCATGGCTGAAACTAAGAACTACAATTATACCTACTTAGAGCCAAATCCGAAGCAAAAACTAAAATAAAAGGACTGAAAAAGATACATACAGGCAGATAAACAGACACACACACAAGCATATTGCTTTTTATTTATATATATATATATATATATATATATATATATCAATTTTTTGCACTATTGTAAGAACTGTAACCTTGAAACTTCTGAATATCATTTTTTTGTGTTCTTGTCTATGAGTGTATCAAATTTGATTAAAATCAGACCACTCCTTCTATAACCTGACTATTTTGATTATCGATTTTCAATATTTATCGGGGGTACCTCTACACAAAACCTAGCTAAGAACACTCGCAAACGCTTATTGTACAACTGTGTAAATTTTCAAGAAAATCGGTTCAGCCGTTTCGGAGTCTAAAAGTAGCGGACAGACACACACATACATAAAGTTCCATTTATAAATAAGTTTAGATTTAGATCAGTTTGATGAACAAATAAAAAAAATTATAATATGTTATACAGTGGGGGGTCAATTCTATATTATATACAAACTGATCCCTCATTTTGTGGTCATGCTAGTTTTTATACATTTATATTCTCTATTTATAGGCATGAGCAAATGAATGACTGAGCAGGGCTTGGGAGGGGTAACAAGAGAAAAGATGTTAAGCGTTGCAAGATTGCCTATGTCCTGAAGAGACATGTTGCATAAGAGATGATGTGTGGCAAGGAGAACTGTCACAATGAAACATTTCTCCATCATTGTCATCTGACAGACAATCACACCATAAAGTAATCTAGTTTTTGCTGTTTATGCTTCGATAAACTTGAACCAATTTTTTCTATCATTGCTTCTGATGCAACCCCATATCATTATGTGCACGCCATCAAATTTTACTGTCTTCATGGTGTATATTGCATTGTTTCTTTCTCCCACTGCATTAGAATTTAAATTCCTTTTTACCACTTTCGTGTCAATATCCAAAATCTTGCAGTCGATCAATAGACGATCACTTTGTTCCAAAACATTGTTTCTGCAAATTCCTAGCCATGTGGTTATTTATCATTGGGTGAACCCACTTCACCATTAGTTCCTTCGTGTTGACACCCAAAATCTGGCAGGCGATCGATTGTTTATCACTTTGTTCCAAAACATTGTTTCTGTAAATTTCTAGCTACGTGGTTATTTATCATTGAGTGAGCCCACTCCGCCATCAGTCCTTCATGTTGACCCCAAAATCTCGCTGCTGATTGGTAGTCAATCATTTTGTTCCAAAACATTGTTTCAGCAAATTCCTAGCCACCTGGTTATTTCTCATTGAGTGAACTCACTCTACCATCGGTCCTTCGTGTTGACACTCAATCTCGTGGCCAATCGGTAGTCAATCTTTTTGTTCCAAAACATTGTTTCTGCAAATTCCTAGCCACCTGGTTATTTCTCATTGAATGAACCCACTCCACCATCGGTCCTTTGTGTCAACTTCTAAAATCTCGTGGCCAATCGGTAGTCAATCTTTTTGTTCCAAAACATTGTTTCTGCAAATTCCTAACCACATGGTTATTTCTCATTGGGTGAACCCACTCCACTATTGGTCCTTCGTGTCAACGCCCAAAATCTCGCAGCCGATTGATAGTCGATCACTTTGTTCCAAACCAAGCTCTGCCCACATTGTGCTTGATTGATCACAAAACAGGCCTGGGTTGAAAGTTGGTGACTTTGCTGCATTGATGATCCAGACCAGAGCTTGGAGCCACAATAACAAAAGGAAATCTTTGTAAAATTAACAAGAGGGAGTTTATATACATGCAGACAACTATAATTTCAACCCACTTTTTCTACAGGATGTAACACTTTATTGAAGTTGGTTGGTCTGGAACCAGGCTAAAATCGAAGTTTCTTCTAAGGCAGGCCGTCATGTGACAACACATCTCTCGTATTAACTCGCTCCTTGCCAGTTCGACTTTATGGTACTTAACTGTCTGAAAACCCACCTACTCATCTGCTTATATTGAGTCTCGCATTTAGTGGAGTGGTTGTGATGCACTTGGGGTACACTTTACATTTTCAAATGACCAATAAGGGATCCTCCTTTTGTCACCTGATCAACATCATCTCCCTCTATCTTGTGTTGCCTCGAGTCGGCATGAAATGCTCCTCCGACTTTCCCGAAATCTACTGGAGCTCCTTTTTTCATTGGTCATCTGATCAACCCTGTCTCTTTCTCTCCTGCCTCTCACTATCACTCGAGTGTTTTTCAAACCAAAAGTCAAATTTTAATTATCATTCCAAATTTTTCCTTTCTCTTTTTCACTTTTGATCAATCGATCAGTCGATCATCCGTTACACCCAATGGTGTGTGGGGCAGCAACTTTTTGTTACTGTTTCCGTAACAAACTTGTTTTTTATGGGTCAGGGTTGTTGGCCTTGCGCCCATCCCCCAAGCCTGGAGGACCGGTGGACCATTCTAAGTCCTTACATTTACAGCACCTGATATTCCCAAATAGTCACCCATCTAAGTACTGACCAGGCTCGATGTTGCTTAACTTTGGTGATCGGACAGGAACTGGTGTATTGAATAAGATATAGCCGAAGACTTTTTTTTCACTTTCAGTGTGTGGTTATTTTGCATCGGTGTTTTATCATTTCAATCATTTGTAAGAAATTATCAAGCTTCGCTTGAAAAGAAAATCATGTTTTTTTCTTTAATTCCCAACATTGCAAAATTCTACAAAGAACCAAGAGATTTTTTTTTTTTAATCATATCACCCTGAGCAAGGCGGTAACACCACTGATGTGCGGGGGGCTATGTAAGAGTGACAAGATTAGAGAAGAGAAAACCGGAAACCACATCCTAAGCAGGGAACAAGGGATGAGCCTCTTCACCTGTTCAATAGACGTGGGTGGAGTGTGAACCGGGCAATAGTTTAGTCTATCTACTCCAATTGAAAAAAAAAAAAATGAAAATGAGTGAAAAGATTGGAAAAGAGAATACCGGAAACCACATCCTAAACAGGAAAGAAGGGATGAGCCTCTTCACCTGTTCAATAGACGTGGGTGGAGTACTGGCAATTTTGTCTCTTTCTCAGCAGTGGGGGTGGCTGTCCCTGTGGATCATAAAATCTCTCATGCCTGTAGAAAGTCTGTTCCAAATAGAACCCTTAGATCTTTGTTGTTATCAATGGTTGTTAAATTTTCCAGTAACAAGAAACTCACTTCTCGTGAAAATGGCTCTTCCGATTCTTGTGACAAGAACCTTAGATCTGCAGACAGCTCTCACGAGTCATAAAAATCTTCATCTATTTTTTTGCATAGTCCTAAACATATCTCTTGCACAGTTCTAGTAGTTGAAGAAGAAAGAAAGAAAAGAAAACATGAAGCAGACTACCACCACGTTTAATTTTGTTGTTTTTCATTTTTTTTTTACTTTTTCCAGCGCAGTCCTATCAATTACCCACTTGGCTTTAGGATAAAAAAAAAAATTTGAAAAATTTCATTATTTAAACATTTTCTATGGGGTGGGGATCAGTTTCTCATACAACATTATAGTAAATCCAAACTCCATTTTGAAAACAGTTGCCGGTACGATATTACCGCCACCTGTAAATGTGTTCATTATCAAATTTTTGGACTTTTTTCAGTGTAATATTACCTTTTACACCTTAAACTTTACAAATGCCAAAAAAAATTGCAAAAATTTAAATATGTAAACAATTTGGGAAGAGGGACCAGTTTCTCATACAACCTTATAGTGGTTTGAAAATGGAGGATCGATTTACTTTAATGTTGTATGAGAAACTGACCCCCCCTCCAAATTTGTTTAAATATTGTAATTTTAAAAAATTTTTTTGATATTTGGAAAGTTTAAGTAACAATCGATAGGACTGCACTGAAAAGAGTAAAAAAAAAAAAAATGAAAAACAAGGAAATTAAACGTGGTGGTAGTCTGCTTCAGGTCTGCCAAAAACATATATTTAATTATTATTTCTCTCCCACCTCTTCTT
Source organism: Ascarosepion bandense (assembly GCA_037127315.1). Lineage (NCBI taxonomy): Eukaryota > Metazoa > Mollusca > Cephalopoda > Sepiida > Sepiidae > Ascarosepion > Ascarosepion bandense. The sequence goes on along the minus strand of JBBBDQ010000528.1, from coordinate 1,993,241 downwards.
CCTTTCTCTTTTCCCTTTCTTTCCGGTACCAAAATTAGTGTTACAATTGTGTCATCTTCACAGCCTTCATTTTTGTTTCTGCAGAAAGTTTAACCATGGCTCTTGTGTAGAAAAGCAATTTAATGTTTGACTACAATGACTTAAAAGGCACTTAATGCTCATGTTAATAAAATGGAACAATTCTTACTTAAGAATTTGTATATTATCATGAATTTATCACTTTGGATCTTTTACTAGCCCAATAGACAAGGTCTTTTTTCAGTTTCAAGCTGCTTAAAGTGGCGTGTTTCCTGTCAAGCAGCACCTATGAAAACGCAGTTTATTTTCCCATCTTTAAGGTCTGCAGACACTAGCGACAAAAGCATGCTGCTAAACAATCTTAACTCAATAAAAAAAAAGATTGTAAGAAAAGGTTCAGTTCAAAATTCCTAGCATCTGAAGAAGGCCAGAGCATACAACAGCTGAAACATCACAAACATGGCAATAAGGATGAGGACAACAGTTCAAAACAGTGTCAATAATGTAAATCATCTCAGAAGCATAGAAAAATACTAAAAGAAAGTCATTTTGGATGTATATTGTTGTCCCGTGGATATCGACTCAGAATGAGAAATAGGAGAGCCAGATTTGTTGCATTCACTTACATTGAGGAAAAGTATTAATCTATCACTTCTCCCTTCAGCTATGGGTTAAATAACAGGACAGACTGGGTTCTATATCTTTAGTTAGCACCCAGTCTACTGCAGACAGACAGGAAAATCTTCTGTCCAGTCAGTCATGTTTCTTTCAAGACATGATCACCCAAGCCTGTATCACATACAGCATTTAACTGACAGTCATTTTTACAGTTTGGTCTCAAACTTTTACCAACCAGTGTGTTATATTTTTTGTCTTTTTATATTTTATACACAATATGATCACTGTGGAATACAATTGTGGTCTTCTGGTTTTCTTTGCACTTAATATACTTTCAAAAGTAGCAAATGTCTTTTGGATAATTTAAAACTGTTTCTGGAAATTTCCATCTGCCTGAAGTCATTTTTCCTTCAAAGTCACACAACCTTCATCTTCGTTTCGACAGAAATCTTAGTCATGATTTTAATGTTTTTTTTTTAAAAAAAAAAACATAAGCTAATCTTCAACTATAATGGCTTACTAAGGTACATTAAACTCATATTAATAAGATGAAATAATTCCTACTTAAAAATTTACATATTGCCATTACTTTATCATCTCATATCTTTCAATAGCGCAATATTTTTGGATGGCCCAAAACTTTTGCATGCCAGTGTATACACATTTTCAAGTCCTCATGAAATTTGTCCTTAATGTTTACTCTATAAGCTTACTAGCGATTAGTGCTATTTCCAAACTCGTCATCTTGGTTATATCATTATTTTCCCCTCTAGTTACATGTCCTATCCATTTTAGTTGTTTTGACTGCTGAAAGTCTTCAAATTATGTGGTTTTTGTTATTTGGTAAAGTTCTTAGTCGTGCCAATCCATACAAATGATAGTAACATCTTCAAACATAAAAATATTGGATAATAAAATAACGATAACACAGTAATTTTATTGAAATATCTATAAAAGTAATGTCCATAGAAGCTACTTTACTGTAATCTAAACTTATTTATAAATGGAACTTTGTCTCTCTCTGTGTGTGTGTGTGTGTGTGTGTCCGTTACCTATAGACTCCAAAACAGCTTGAAAATTAACACAGTTGTACTATCGGAGTCTGCGAGTGTTCTTTGCTAGCTTTTGTGTCGAGGTATCCCCGATAAATATCAAATCGATAATCGAAAAAATCGGTTTATAGAAGGAGTGGTCTAATTTTAATCAAATTTGATACACTCATAGACAAAGACATAAGAAATGATATTCAGAAGTTTCAAGGTTGCAGTTCTTACAATAGTGCAGAAAATCGATAATATATATATAAAAGCTTTCATTACACCCAAGCAACGCCGGGCTATACTGCTAGTCTTATATTAAGTGGCGTATGCACAGACCGTAACCAAAATACTGTACGCTATTTTGTGAGAGATTTTGAAAGATAAAATTTTTTTATTTTAATTACTGAAAAATCATGGCTCCTGTGTCCATTGTAAATAGAAAAGACCAACTGAGTAATGGCCAAGGGTGTAGAGGCTGGAAATTTTGTTATTAGGTCGCAAGATACGACAACAAACCTACCTATTTTTACTATATTGTACAGTAAACACACATATACACACACACACACACGTAATTAATGCTACAACCACCAGCTTAAGCTGCTACAGTAATGCTATACGCTCTCTCCTCCTACACTCTCACTCTTTACTATCCTTCTGTTTGGCAAAGGTGAGAGAAAGGCTGAGGAGAGTAGCATTTATAGATTATAAAAAGATAGAGGGGAAGGAAAAGCTTGTATGGAGAGTAAGTGTGTTATCTTTCTTCAGAGGTGTAACAGATGGAGGAACTAAGGAAGGAACAAGCAGAATTATGATTTGTTAGTGGTTCTACAGAAGAATATTGAAAATACCATGGACTGAAACTATATCCAGCAGCAAGGCCTCTTATTGGGAGATTGGAGGTTTTGAGAAGCATGGAACCACCTCTTAATTGTTGCTGTTCCCAGGTCCACCTTGACCCAGAGTTATAGCACCTGTTAGGGTCCCAGCTATGGACAAACAGTGAATCCCCAAACAAAACACTATAAAAGTATACGTTTATAGTCAAAATACAGTACATTTTTATATAATAATGACCAACAATAAATATTTATAGTAAAATGACCAGCAATGTAATTATCTGTAATTGAAGGCATATAATTGTGTTTAAAATACATTTAGCTTAAGTCATCAAACTGTGTTCAAATTATTTAGATTTCAACATTAAATAGCCCATAGAGGTTAATATGCTGCTAAACAAAATCAATCAATCAATCAATCAATCAATCAACCAACCAACCATGGATTGAGCATGTGAGTATCAACAAAGTTTTAGGGTAAATGTTAACAAAAAGGACATTTATACTTAAAATCAGAAAGAGTCGAAATTCCTTGGGCGCATATGAGGAAAGAAGGCTTGGAGAATCTGATACTCACAAGACATATTCAAGGAAAGATGAGAAGAGGAAAGCAGTGAATAACCCACTTAATGAGCTTGTGAAAATGATTGGCAGGATGTAAGAGAGATAACAAAAAATTAAGAGCTACAAAGACCAGGAAGTTGTGGAGAGCCATCATCACCCATGTCCTGAAGGGTCATAGCAAAATATAAGGGCATATATAATAAAAGCAAGGTTTACTTATTTCCTGTCACAGCATGCAAATGACACATCCATGTTGATGTAGGCCCCACTGAATTATGACCAGATATATAACAGATTTCATAGGTTCCCAACCTTTTTGCTGTGATTACTCCAAAATACAATTTCACTATTATCCATTACCCCAATGAACAAATACCTGTAATTTAGGAAAAGAAGTAATTATATTTTCATATATCAAAAGCAGACAAAGTTAATGAAAATTATTCAATACAATAGTACCAATCTATAAAAATCAGAGGTGTAGTAGCCGTGACCTAGTCGTGATTCTTAATGTGAGTGTTGAGCTTGTATTGCCTGTGCCAGTTTATTTATTCTTGGCTTTGTGACCGAAAGAGCTATTCAGGCGTCATTTGCCACGTTGAGTCTGCTACATTTCTTGGTCTTCATTCCAAGAACAGTAAAAAAAAAAAAAAAAAAACTTGTTCACATAAATAAGTGGTTGAAAATCCTATGAGAATTTGTACTGCTCTAGAGGCTTGAAAGAAAGATACTTTAAGAGAGATTGGGGTAGGGGAATTCTTCCTTGAAATGCTGTCTCGTTAATAATTTGACACAGTGTGAAATTATAAGCTGATTGCCTCTTCCCAAACCAAACATCCATTACCCACAAAATATTGGCTCATTACCCCACTGGGGTAATTTACCCCGGGATTGGGAACCATGGGAGGTGATGAAAAAAAAGCTCAACATTTCTTTATTTGTATTATTTAGACTTGACCTATTGTGTTCATCTTTGTTGTTGCTATCATAATATTTTGGCCATTGGCCCCATCAGTCTTCTTCAGGTTGTTATTAATCTGAGTAACTTTTGGGATGTGCATTATAGTGCAGTGGATATTGGTTTGGAATGAGAAATCAAAGAACTGAGTTCAAATTCTAGTTGAATTAAATGCATTCACTTACGCGCAAATACCCTTGGAAAAAGTATTACTCTATCACTTCTGAACCTTTGGAAGGTTAGAACTGATAGGTGGTTATAAAAAAATCACTTTATTTTATTTACACTTGGAATATTGTTCGCATCATATTTTTTCTGCTGGGCTCTCCAACCTTCTTCAGGTTCTTAATGATCCAAGAAACCCTCAAATACTTTCAAAGTGAACATTTTTTATATGAAGTGAAGGTTTAGTTATCTGACAATTTTGGCAATATTTTATCTCTGTTGGTGGCTTCTCTGGCTCTTAATAACAAAATATCTGCAATGTTGTCGATCCCAACCTGGCAGCTCGACTCCAGCCACTTTCTCGCTGATGAGATGTGGCTTCCCTCTGTTTCTTCTACAAATATTTTCATGGCTTCTGCTCCGATGAGCTTAAAGCGTATCCTACTGGAATGTAAAACCATAACTAAAATGAGACAAAAATATTTCAATGGAAAAAGCTTAAAAGAATTTTTTAAAAACACAGGCACAGATGAAATATACAATTTTCTCAAAGAAATATAATGCTTTCAAATATTGTATATGTATGTATATGTAAATATATACATATGTATATACATATACAGTGGGGAAAATAAGTGTTGGACACATCCCATTATTCTTTATTTAACACATTTTTTATGCAGCGAATAACGCGAAAATTTAACAAGAAATAGTTACTCATTTAACAATAACAAATAACTTTAGAAATTGGAACATTTTAATGCATAACAAAAATTATATAATAAAAACGAGAATAGCCTGGAAAAAAAGTGTTGGACACATTGTTTTAAATTATATTTTATTATTATTTTTTATAAATAATGCTGGAAATTGTTATTTGCATTTTAATTTGCCGACACTATTATACGTTTTAGAAGTGTCTCGATTGTTGTAGACCATTGTAATAAAAAGACAGATACGGAGGTAGCTTAAGATAAGCTTTATTTAACTAAGAATTAAGCAAGGTATAAGACGCCGCGAATCTGCAGCTTAGTTAGAAGGAATAAAGAAAGAAGGAAAGAAAAAGTCAAGGGAAGTAATTCACTTCTGGAAGGTACAAGCGGAAGTTAAAGAGTTCTCTTTTCTTTCAGCACAACCATACTCTACGTCGTTGGAAAGTATTGGAACACGTTAGTCACCAGTAAGCCATCACGCGTGGAGGTTCTCAGGATGAGTAAACGTAAAGAACTCTCTCAAGTCGTCCGTGATAAGATTATTGCCGAGCACAAGAATGGAATTGGTTATCGGCGTATATCTGCTCAATTCAAAATCCCTGTAAGCACCATAGAAAACCTTATTAGGAAATGGAAGGTACATGACTCAACCGTGAACTGTCCGCGCACCGGAGCTCCTCGCAAGATGTCGGATCGAGCGGTAAGGAAGATTGTACGAAAAGTTCAGCAGCAACCGAGAACAACACGAGGCGAACTTCAGAAAGATTTGGAAAAAGCAGGGATAGTAGTAACGAAACCAACGATTAGTAATGTACTCCGACGCAACGGTCTTAAATCGCGTACACCTCGAAAGACACCATTACTAAAAAAATGTCATGTTAATGCTCGTCTGGAGTTTGCAAGAAGCCACTTATTGAAAACAGATGATTACTGGAATAATGTGATCTGGTCCGATGAGACGAAAATTGAACTTTTCGACATTAACTCTATACGTCGAGTATGGAGAAGAGATGGCACAGCGCACGATCCCAAGAACACCCTCCCCACTGTAAAGTTTGGTGGTGGAAATGTCATGCTCTGGGGATGCTTCTCTTCAAATGGTACTGGGTCACTTCATATTATAGGTGGAAAGATGAATGCAGCCAAATATCGGGAAATTCTTGAAAATAATCTCTTGCCTGCTTCCAATGCGTTAGGTATGCGACAGGGATGGATCTTTCAACAAGATAATGATCCCAAACATACTGCTAAAATAACCTCCGATTGGTTCGTACAGAACAAAATAGATGTTCTTAAGTGGCCCAGTCAGTCCCCAGACTTAAATCCTATAGAAAATCTATGGAGAGAGCTCAAAATCATGGTCCACCAGCGAGATCCACGTAATATTCAGGATTTGAAGAAAGTATGTGTTGAAGAGTGGGCCAAAATCTCGCCTAATCGTTGTCACAAATTAGTTTCGTCGTATAGAAAACGCCTCGAAGCTGTAATAGCCAATAAGGGGTTTTCAACTAAATATTAGATGAAATTGTGTTAGTGTGTCCAACACTTTTTTTCCAGGCTATTCTCGTTTTTATTATATAATTTTTGTTATGCATTAAAATGTTCCAATTTCTAAAGTTATTTGTTATTGTTAAATGAGTAACTATTTCTTGTTAAATTTTCGCGTTATTCGCTGCATAAAAAATGTGTTAAATAAAGAATAATGGGATGTGTCCAACACTTATTTTCCCCACTGTATATGCACACGCATACATGTAGGTATGCAGATATACAATCAGAAACAATCACAAGGTGAAGCAATTTATAAAGAAAAAACAAAAAAAACAACAAATCATAAAACCCAACAACCTTGCAACCTTTTATACAGAATAACTACCCTGTATACATAAATAAACAAGGCTTCTGCATAAAATGACCCAAATAGGAGTTGACATGCCGTAAAATCCAATAACCAAACCAAATCAACTTGGTGCCCTCTCTGCCCAAATTTACTTGAGATACTAGATTGGCAATTAGGTCCCACCCTTTTACAGTGAAAACAATCAAATGTAACTGCAACTTCTACACCCTCAGCTTCCTTTCTTGCATTTCTTGCCTGTGGAACTCCTTTCTGTTTACTTGCTTCCTTGATAGCTACAATCTTAAATGCAACATCAATTTCCATCTCTTATCTCTTTGACTCCCATCCTTTCCCCAACACCCTCTGTATCTTGTCCTTCTCCCTTTCTGCTCTACTCACACATAGCTCTTTCCACACCAGTATCTCCATCCTTCTCTTACCCATTCTATGACACACCCTGTGACCTACAGTATTTACATTATTTGGACTATTGTCCTCATCTTTGTTGCCGTTTGTATGACGTTTCAGCCGTTGTATGCTCCGGCCCTTTTCAGGTGCTAAGAATTTCAAACAGAATCCTTTATTACAATCACTGGCATATTAGCTAGAGAACGAACGCCACTGGAAACTACGTAAATTTAAGGAATCAGCATATATGCTAGGCTAAAAAAATCTAAGCCAACCAAACATGGCGATGAACACAATATGGAAACCAGTAATATTGAGTGCCGGAGAAAATCATTAGTGTCAAAATTGTAATATGAGCTCTGGTAAAAAAAATATTAGAGAAAACCATTAACCTCAAAAATTGCAATATGAACTCTAGTAAAAAAAGGGTTAGTGAACATTAGGTTTATAAGTCCCACAAATTCAGTTAATATAGATGTCGTTTAGTTCCTGTGACTTGACTAAAAGAGTTGTGAGTTCAATACCAGGCTACAGCAGTGGTGAACCAGTAACTTACAGGACTGGAGGGAGATAACTCATGATTACCAGCAGAGACTCTACGCAAGGGATGGAGATGATATACCCCAGTGATTGTAATAAAGAGTTCTGTTCAAAATTCCTAGCACATGAAAAAGACCAAAGCGTACAACAGCCGAAACGTCATACGGATGGCAACAAAGATTTGGACAATAGTCCGAATAATGTAAATACTACCTCATCTCAGAAATATAGACAAATACCCCTGTGACCTGTTCCTCTTTTTCTTCACTCTCTTCTTATGTAACCCTCTGTGCACCAGTGGCAGTAATACCTTGCTTGGGGTGAAAATAGAAATCACTACCTGCGCTATTATAAAGATGTGCATGGGTGGCATAATGGATAATGGTTAAAATGAGAAATCAGAGAACAAAGTTCAAATTCCAGTTGGGTTTGTTACATTCACTGACCAGCAAATGCCCTAAAGGTATGAATCCATTTCTTCTCCCCCAGCTATAGGTTGAATGTCAAGGTAGACTGGGTACTGTAGCCTTGGTTGGCTTTCCACTGACTGGATAATGTTTACCCCATGTCACATTCTGATTCTCGATCTCGTCAGTGTGCACTGAAAGCTTGGCACGAATGTTTGAATTTGAGTTTTGTTTAATGGCATATCAACTTCTGTGGGTTATTTAATGCCAAAAAGGTAGTTTTAAGATATATTTTTTTAATGTTTGGTTATAGTAAGAAGGTTGATTCAATCAGATTTTGATGAAAAAATTTTTTATTTTTATTTTAGAAAACTGAAGATATCTTCTAGTTTTGTATTAAAAAATGTATTGCTGGTAATAATTTTTTTCCCTTCAAAAATGTATTGCTGGTAATATTTTTTTCCCCCTCAGGAATGTATTGCTAGTAATAATTTTTTTCCCCTCAAAAATGTATGATGGCAATATTTTTTTTTTCTTCAAAAATGTGTCATGGTAATATTTTTCATTCAAAAATGTATATTTTTCTATAAAAGTCTATTTTTATGTATATATTTCTATAGAAGTGTATTTTTATATTTTCATAGTGTTTTGACCCAAGTTTAGTTATAGATAGTTATATTTGCCCATAGCTGGGACTTTAACAGGTGCTACCACTCCGAGTCAGGGTGGACCTGGGAACAACAGCAATTAAGAAGTGGTTCCATGCTCCTCACAACCTCCCAATCAGAGGCCTTGCTGCTGGATGCAGTTTACCATCATACCCAGGACCGAGCATGAGTGTACTGCATGTTTACATGGTAACATGATGAATGACAAACATCACATTAAGAAATAAGAAAGTGAACCCTGTTTTCCATATTACATGTAGATGTCTTATTTAGGGTTTCACGTGTTCAGGGACAAATTCTGATCTGTCAGCTTTTTTAACTCATCCCAACATGCTGTCTGACAATACAAAATGGAGGCTTCATTACCAATTCACGGTCACATTCATCTTCTCGACAAGGGCAGACCAGAACTCTCCCCAATCCCATGCATGACTATTAATATAGACCAGCAGCCAGATAAATCCTGTTTCCGGTTCTTGTTGCCACTTGATCTCCAAAAATCCCTTGAAATTCCCCATCAGCCAAAGTGCTTTGGAAAGTGCCTAAAAACCATACCACAGGTTGACCCAATCTTTGTGAGTAAAATTGGGTAGACAGCTTTTTTTTTGAGTTGTCGATGGTTGTGCTAGCTTGAAGTCACTAGTCATTGTGGCTGAGAGTTTGAGTGTCCTGGCTTTGTTCAGACTGTTGTTCATGTCAGATAACATGCTCTCTCCCAGAAACTGTAACTAAGGTCAGCTCAGCATAGTTGCACAGGTAAGCTCTTTGGGTGTTGAACAAACACAAGTATGCCTGAGCAGGTATCTGCAATGGGGATTAACTAGCTGCTCTGGTAGGCGGGTATCTTCGAATACAAGTGGCTAGCCATTTTATACATAATGCAAGTCAAATGCAAAGCAACTTTAAGAAATCAATAAAGCAAAAAGTTCGCAAAATAGAAATTGTATTCACACATCAAAGGGATACAGTCAAGTATTCATAGCCTTCTGACATGTTGGGGTAAAACCAAGAATTACTTTTATTTTTTATTTTTTTTTTGTTGTTGTTGAAGAAATTCAGTATGTGCATCTGTAGGATATATCTCTAAATTTTTGGAGGGAATGTTTTTGCAGTTATTCTTAGAGATTGTGACTGATGTCTCTCTCTCAACCAAATTTGATAGCATCAGTTTTCTCTTGCATTTCTGTTATTTGCTGTATCTCATCAAAGATGAAGGAAAAACTTGAAGCAGCTGAAATGTGGTTCTACAGAAGGATGCTGCGGATATCGTGGATTAAGCCCAGGAGCAATGATGAGGTTTTGGAAAGGATGGACACAAAAAGAAATTAATACTGAGCATCAGGAAGAGACGTCTAAAGTTCCGGGGACATGTGGAAGAAGGGCTTGGAGAACCTGATACTAACAGGCCAGATAGCGGGGGAAAAAGAGACGGTGGGGAGCATCGGATAACATGTTTGAAGGTCCTGAGCAGATGGATGACAGAACGGAGATTACGTGGTGTAACAAGAGAAAGCGTGCTAAGAGCCATCAGGGATAGGGAGACATGGAAAGCTGTGATCACCTATGTACTGAGGGGAAAAGGCACATAAAAGAAGTGTTTAATAAAAATATTTTGGAAGGCAGAAAGTTGTCTCTCAGAAGATTAATAGAGAGAAGTTAAATTTTGGACAGATTAAAATAAACAACCCTTTCCTTGCTCCTGTTAACAACAACAGATTTTTGTCTTCAGATTTATCAAATTCAATTTCAAAAGTAGTTTTTATTGATTTAGATAATAAGTATCCTTTCTTAATATTTACTTTTATTTGCATAAATGTGAATTTAAAAAATGCAATTTTTGATTTCTTTTCTTGTCTTTTTCAGGTTAGATAACCACATTCTCTTGTACTTGATGTTAGAAATCTTAGATGAAAATGAAAGATTTTTGAAGGTTGGTTTATTTCATTTCTCTTGCTTTTATTATTACTAGTACAGTATAACCCCATGTTGTGTTGTGGCTCGTACCATGTGACATCCGGTCGCCCAGTTGTATAAAAGACAATGTGCATTTAGCACAGGGAGTTATTATCACGGACTTCGTAAAGTAACACCTACTACTGTGAGTGACTGTAAATATTGTATATACATATTGGTTATACCACTCTGGTAATAAAATAGTTTATCTACATTTCACTCTGTATCTCTTTATTCCACGATACAGCACCCCATGAAGAAAATAAGAGTTCTAAATTTCAATCACCTGAAGAAGAGCTGAGTGTACAACAACCGAAACGTCATAAATATAGCAACAAAGATCAGGACAACAATCCATACAATGTAAATAGTGTAAATAAATATAATACTGCATTTCAAAAATATAGGCAAATATATCCAAAGTCTTTGATGAAATAATTTTGTTCGTTTATAGATAAAAGTTTAAAAAAGAACATGCTCAAGAAATTTTTTTAAATAATTCTAAAAATCCAGATATCTTTTCCCAGATTTATTTATATTTTATGAGTGGATTTTACCTCAAAAGCCACACAATGAATATAAAAGGGAAAGTTTATGTGTAAGCGTGTCAAGGGGAGCTTTCAAAAAAAAGATATGTTGTGGGAGAAATAAGCATTGAGATGTGGCAGAATCAACCATATGTTTGTTTACCATTAAATATTGATTACTAACGACAAACCCTACCGACAGGCACAGCATCTTTATTAAATCTCAATTATCTAGCCCTGTAGGCATCAGTTACATTGTTTAATAAAAAAAAATAGGATATCTACCTAATATGGATGTGCGTTGTGGTTCAGTGTATATCGGCTCAGAACGAGAAATCAGGGAGCCAAATTCGAATTCCAGTTGAATTCATTGCATTGACTTATGTGCAAATACCCTTGGGAAAGGTATTAATCTGTCTCTTCCCTCCAGTTATGGGTTAAATAACAGGATAGATTCAGTTCTATAGCCTTGGCTGGCAACCAGTCTACTGCAGAAAGCAATGGCAACCTACTGCGGAATTATCTTCTGCCCAGTCAGTCATGTCTCTTTCGTGACATGATTGGTCCAAGCGTGTATCACATATGGCACTTAACTGACTGATTGAATATCATAGTTGAAAACATGATTAAGGCTTCTACTGAGCACAAAGTGGGGGATCAGTTTTATATTGTTATGAAATAATAAACTGATCCCTCACTAATTACTACTTAATAATATATTTCTCCCTCCATCTAGCTATGAGTCAAATAAGACATATTGGGTTCTATAGCCTTGACTGGCAACCAGTCTACTGCAGAAAGTAATGATAACTTACTGTGGAAAAATCTGCCCAGTCAGTCATGTATCTTTCAAGGCATGATTGGTCCAAGCGTGTATCATGTATTGCACTTAACTGACTGACTGAATATCATAGTTGAAAACATGATTGAGGCTTCTACTGGACATAGAATGGGGGATCAGTTTTATATTATTATGAAGTAATAAACTAATCCCTCACTAATTACTACTTAATATAATTTATCTCTTCCTGCTGTAACTATGAGTCAAATAATAGGACAGATTGCCTTGGCTGGCAACCAGTCTACCGCAGAAAGCAATGCAGGATAATCTTCTGCCCAGTCAGTCATGTCTCTTTCGAGACATGATCGTCCAAGCGTGTTTCACGGATGGCACTTGACAGACTGACCAAATATGACATTTATAACTACCTTATTCTAATCCCACATGTCCCTGCTTTACTTTCTTAGTCATTACGTACGTTACGCCCTGAAAATAATTCATATATAAAAGACTATTTCATTTTGATAGCATGAAAAGACAGGAAAGACATATCATGGACACTACTTGGTTTCAGGGAATTAAAAAAAGAATGACCAAAATAAAGAAGGGAAGTGAAGTCTTTAAAATCTGTTTTAGTGAAATCGAAAAGTTTATAATCTGTTCATCTGTATCTGTGATTTATCATTGTTATTGAAATATTTAAAACTTAAAGTTCAAATTAAAGTTAAGTTCAAATACTTGGATAAACGACAAAACTTGATTCCAGTGAGATGATAAAAGAAAGAAAGAAACAATGAAGGGAAAAGAAAGAAAGAAAGAATGAAGGGAAATAAAAGAAAGAAAGAAACAATGAAGGGAAATAAAAGAAAGAAAGAAAGAATGAAGGGAAAAGAAAGAAAGAAACAATGAAGGGAAAAGAAAGAATGAAGGGAAATAAAAGAAAGAAAGAATGAAGGGAAAAGAAAGAAAGAAACAATGAAGGGAAAAGAAAGAAAGAAACAATGAAGGGAAAAGAAAGAAAGAAAGAATGAAGGAAAAGAAAGAAAGAAAGAATGAAGGGAAAAGAAAGAAAGAAAGAATGAAGGGAAAAGAAAGAAAGAAAGAATGAAGGGAAATGAAAGAAAGAAAGAATGAAGGGAAATGAAAGAAAGAAAGAATGAAGGGAAATGAAAGAAAGAAAGAATGAAGGGAAATGAAAGAAAGAAAGAATGAAGGGAAATGAAAGAAAGAAACAATGAAGGGAAATAAAAGAAAGAAAGAAAGAATGAAGGGGAAAGAAAGAAAGATTGAAGGAAATAAAAGAAAGAAAGAAAGAATGAAGGGAAATAAAAGAAAGAAAGAAAGAATGAAGGGAAATAAAAGAAAGAAATAATGAAGGGAAATAAAAGAAAGAAACAATGAAGGGAAATAAAAGAAAGAAACAATGAAGGGAAATAAAAGAAAGAAAGAAATAATGAAGGGAAATGAAAGAAAGAAAGAATGAAGGGAAATAAAAGAAAGAAACAATGAAGGGAAAAGAAAGAAAGAAACAATGAAGGGAAATAAAAGAAAGAAAGAAACAATGAAGGGGAAAAAAAGAAAGAAACAATGAAGGGAAAAGAAAGAAAGAAACAATGAAGGGAAATAAAAGAAAGAAAGAAACAATGAAGGGAAATAAAAGAAAGAAACAATGAAGGGAAATAAAAGAAAGAAACAATGAAGGGAAATAAAAGAAAGAAAGAAACAATGAAGGGAAATAAAAGAAAGAAATAATGAAGGGAAATAAAAGAAAGAAAGAAACAATGAAGGGAAATAAAAAGAAAGAAATAATGAAGGGAAATAAAAGAAAGAAAGAAATAATGAAGGGAAATAAAAGAAAGAAAGAAACAATGAAGGGAAATAAAAGAAAGAATGAAGGGAAATAAAAGAAAGAAAGAAAGAATGAAGGGAAATAAAAGAAAGAATGAAGGGAAATAAAAGAAAGAATGAAGGGAAATAAAAGAAAGAAATAATGAAGGGAAATAAAAGAAAGAAAGAAAAAGAATGAAGGGAAAAGAAAGAAAGAATGAAGGGAAATAAAAGAAAGAAACAATGAAGGGAAATAAAAGAAAGAATGAAGGGAAATGAAAGAATGAAGGGAAAAGAAAGAAAGAATGAAGGGAAATAAAAGAAAGAAAGAATGAAGGGAAATAAAAAAAAGAAAAAGAATGAAGGGAAATAAAAGAAAGAAACAATGAAGGGAAATAAAAGAAAGAAACAATGAAGGGAAATAAAAGAAAGAAACAATGAAGGGAAATAAAAGAAAGAAACAATGAAGGGAAATTAAAGTCTTTAAAATAAAAATCTACTCACAATAAATAAAATAACATTATCTGCTGAATGATTTTTTTTTTCATTAAGAGAAATGTTCATAAGACAGGGATTTGGCTAGAAAGAAAGAAAGAAACATAAAAATACTTAACATCTATGGGAAAAGACACTACTTGGTTTCAGTGAGGAAAAAGAAGACATACATACACACATACTGTTCCAGTGAAATGAAACACTGTCATTCTTCTAACTCCTAAGACATCAAAGGACTTGAACACAGTCATGAATATCAGTCAATCTCCTCCGCTCACCTTACACATCTTGATCTATCTCTTTTCTAACTAACAAGGCCTTGTGATGGACGGACACACACTGCTCTTATTGTAATTTAGATTAACTCAGCATGGTATGACACAAAGACACTAATGTGGGGCATCCGGTGAAAATCAAACTCGATACAAGCCTTCAAATCTGATGCCATATATTTTACTTCTGTCACTTTATTATTATTAACTCAGCTAGGTGTGACAAAAGGACACTTATGTGGGACACCCAGTGACACCCCACGGCTCTTATCAAACTTGATACACCCAGTGAATTATCATAAAAATATTTATAGAAAAGGCCCACGGAAGCTACATTACGGTGGTGGTAAAGTGACAGAAGTATACTGGGCTTAAATTCATAAAGTCTAGGTACCATAGATGAAAGATCATCAGAACAATTACCATGAAAATATTTATAGAAAAGGCACACGGAAGCTACATTACGGTGGTGGGAAAGGGACTGAAGTATACTGGGCTTAAATTCATAAAGTCTAGGTACCATAGAGGAAAGATCATTAAAAACAATTACCATGAAAATATTTATAGAAAAGGCACAGGGAAGCTACATTACGGTGGTGGGAAAGTGCCAGAAGTATACTGGGATTAAATTCATAAAGTCTAGGTACCATAGAGGAAAGATCATCAGAACAATTACCATGAAAATATTTATAGAAAAGGCCGAGGGAAGCTACATTACGGTGGTGGGAAAGTGACTGAAGTATACTGGGCTTAAATTCATAAAGTCTAGGTACCATAGAGGAAAGATCATCAGAACAATTACCATGAAAATATTTATAGAAAAGGCTGAGGGAAGCTACATTATGGTGGTGGGAAAGTGACAGAAGTATACTGGGCTTAAATTCATAAAGTCTAGGTACCATAGAGGAAAGATCATCAGAACAATTACCATGAAAATATTTATAGAAAAGGCTGAGGGAAGCTACATTACGGTGGTGGGAAAGTGACAGAAGTATACTGGGCTTAAATTCATAAAGTCTAGGTACCATAGAGGAAAGATCATCAGAACAATTACCATGAAAATATTTATAGAAAAGGCACAGGGAAGCTACATTACGGTGGTGGGAAAGTGACAGAAGTATACTGGGCTTAAATTCATAAAGTCTAGGTACCATAGAGGAAAGATCATCAGAACAATTACCATGAAAATATTTATAGAAAAGGCAGAGGGAAGCTACATTACGGTGGTGGGAAAGTGCCAGAAGTATACTGGGCTTAAATTCATAGTCTAGGTACCATAGAGGAAAGATCATCAGAACAATTACCATGAAAATATTCATAGAAAAGGCCCTGGGAAGCTACATTATGGTGGTGGGAAAGTGACTGAAGTATACTGGGCTTAAATTCATAAAGTCTAGGTACCATAGAGGAAAGATCATCAGAACAATTACCATGAAAATATTTATAGAAAAGGCACAGGGAAGCTACATTACGGTGGTGGGAAAGTGACAGAAGTATACTGGGCTTAAATTCATAAAGTCTAGGTACCATAGAGGAAAGATCATCAGAACAATTACCATGAAAATATTTATAGAAAAGGCACAGGGAAGCTACATTACGGTGGTGGGAAAGTGACAGAAGTATACTGGGCTTAAATTCATAAAGTCTAGGTACCATAGAGGAAAGATCATCAGAACAATTACCATGAAAATATTTATAGAAAAGGCACAGGGAAGCTACATTACGGTGGTGGGAAAGTGACAGCAGTATACTGGGCTTAAATTCATAAAGTCTAGGTACCATAGAGGAAAGATCATCAGAACAATTACCATGAAAATATTCATAGAAAAGGCCCTGGGAAGCTACATTATGGTGGTGGTAAAGTGACAGAAGTATACTGGGCTTAAATTCATAAAGTCTAGGTACCATAGAGGAAAGATCATCAGAACAATTACCATGAAAATATTTATAGAAAAGGCAGAGGGAAGCTACATTACGGTGGTGGGAAAGTGACAGAAGTATACTGGGCTTAAATTCATAAAATCTAGGTACCATAGAGGAAAGATCATCAGAACAATTACCATGAAAATATTTATAGAAAAGGCCCAGGGAAGCTACATTACGGTGGTGGGAAAGTGACAGAAGTATACTGGGCTTAAATTCATAAAGTCTAGGTACCATAGATGAAAGATCATCAGAACAATTACCATGAAAATATTTATAGAAAAGGCACAGGGTAGCTACATTACGGTGGTAGGAAAGTGACAAATGTATACTGGGCTTAAATTCATAAAGTCTAGGTACCATAGAGGAAAGATCATCAGAAAAATTACCATGAAAATATTTATAGAAAAGGCACAGGGAAGCTACATTACGGTGGTGAGAAAGTGACAGAAGTATACTGGGCTTAAATTCATAAAGTCTAGGTACCATAGAGGAAAGATCATCAGAACAATTACCATGAAAATATTTATAGAAAAGGCACAGGGAAGCTACATTATGGTGTTAGGTAAAGGACTGAATTGAAGATGCCAGGTCAGAACCAATAACATTGCAGATTCTGCTTTAGATTTTATCAAGAATCTTTAAATATAGCAAGAGAAACTTACCATTTATTTATATTGTAAAAATTTGGTGGTGTTTCCTAACCCCTAAATTTGTGTGTGCTTTTGTCAGTGACAAAAGTTAAAGTTCATTACTAGTTGATGTGTAAATCTTGAAATACAACAGCATGTTTAACTGCTTCTTAATCTTTTCTAAAAATACAAAAATAAAATTAAAACATTATTTACAATCGGACTATTTCTCTCATATTTGCTGTTATAACAACATTTCGTCCATCATAATCTCTGGCATTCTTCAGTTGCCTGTCAGTCCAGGTAAGCTTCATAATATTGAGACTTTGAGGGGAAATCTTTGTAAAATTTGGGAATGCAAAGTTGAGGGTCTTTGTATAATGTGTATCAGCAAATCAGATATGTCATTAGCTCAATAGAACAGAAAATGTTTTTATTGCTTTTTCCAAGGACGAGGTCCTGGGCATGACAGTAAACTGCATTTGGCAGGAAGACCTCTGATTGGAAGGTTGTGAGGAGCATGGGACCACCTCTTAATTGCTGTTGTTCTCAGGTCCACTTTGATCCGGGGTGGTATCACCTGTTAGGGTCCCAGCTATGGGCAAATAGTTAACCCCCAAACTGGGGCCAAAACACTATGAAAGTATAAAAATACACTTTCATAGAAATATATACATAAAAAAAAAGACTTTTATAGAAAAATATACATTTTTGAATGAAAAATATTACCAACAATAAATTTTTGAAGAAAATTATTACCATAACACATTTTTGAATACAAAACTAGAAAACATTTTCAGTTTTCAAAAATAAAAAAGAATAAAAACAAAAAAATTTCATTAAAATCTGACTAAATCAATCTTCTCACTTTAACCGAACATTAAAAAATACCTTAAACCCCCACTTTTTTTAAATTAAATAACCCACAGAGGTTGATATGCTGTTAAACAAAACTCAAATCCAAACCCACAGATGAACATTTTGATTGGCTTCCAAGGCTGAAAGGTTTATATATTGCACTTACTCTTACCCCACCTCTTAAAAAATATCTTTTGTTGTCTTTTTTTTTTTCTTTTTCTACCTACTGTTGTCATTCATTTCAGATGTTCGTTACTCGTGAGGGTCAAAATGAGGGCCAGTCTAGCCATGTTTGTGTGGTGGTCACTGACCGCAGTATCTACCTGCTCAAGCAAAACAGTGTTGATCATCGTTTTATCAAAGAATCTGTCATTCCGTTCCGGGAACTGGATTATATTTCTGTAAGTTCTCCATTTTTGGATTGGGCAACTTTGAAAGTTTTTCCATGTCAAATGTTTTTGATTTCTTGAAATTTTTGGCAACCTTTCCACCATGCATGTGAAAATATCCATACCTGATTGCAAATTCAATAATCTAACATTAAATTTATTTCTACTCCAGTCACCTGATCCTAACTCTGGCTTAATCCTGGTTTAACCTTTAGCCCCCTGCATTATTGATACGACTTCCGTTCTGCTGCATTCTTTTTCAAGGCCTCTCAATTGCAGTATCCTTATTGTTACTTTCACTCAAAGGTGTTTTTTGTTGACATAGTAGGATATGATAACACAACTATAAAATTCAAACAAATTCAAGCAAATAAATGCACCTACAGAGTGATAAATGTTAATTTCTTCTCTCAGCAGGGATTAAACTGTGCTTGTCTCTTCTCTCTACAGAAGTTAGCTACTAGGCATCTGTATTGATTTTTATTTTTCTGTAAATGAAGACCAAATTTTGTCACTCAAAACTTCTTGTATATTAAGACCCTCTCTGCAGTCTTGTTTTATTTTTTATAATCTACCTACGAACATTCTCAGATCATTGGTAAACATCTATATAGATGATACTGCTGTTTATGGACTCACTTCATAAAAGAAGGATCTTCAGAGCCTTCCTGCTGATTTTTATTCTGATTAAGCTCTAACAGCTCAATCAAGGGGAAAAGCTTGCTTTTAACTTTGAATATCTCTAAAAGTTAGTATCATCTCATCATTACTAATCAAGACTTATGAGTTTTCTCTAGTCATGAAAAGTTTCCTTTTCCATGAGGCTCCATGCTTTAATTGTCCTGGGTATGATGATAAACTGTACCCGGCAGCAAGACCTCTGATCGGGAGTCTTTGAGGAGTGTGGAACCATCTTTTAATTGTTGCTGTTCCCAGATCCAATCCTGACCTAGGGTGGTAACTGGTTCGTTTTTCTCTTTGCTCTCCTCCTATCTAATCTTTTTCTCTTATGTAGCCCCCTGTGCATCAGTGGTGTTTCCACCTTGCATTTGGTGAAACGATTAAAAAAAAAGCCATCCAATAAATAGATGTTTAATATCTTTGTCAATTTTCAAGATAAAATGAATAAATCCATTTTCAGAGGTTTGAGTTTTTTTAAATGTAATATATTTTCTTGAACGTAATTGACAGATACATCTGGCAGTAGGTAAGGTCAACAAAAGTGACAACCAACTTGAAAAGCAAGGGGTGGGGTTGGCTGGGTGTGACTGAGAGATGGTCATAGATAAACTGGACAACCTGAAAAAGCAAAAATGTTTGTGAGAAGAGGTGTGGCCATGTGGGTCGTGTAGAAGTTTTAAAGACTATGTAAAATCTAGAATTTTGGCTGAAGAAAGAGAGACTCTCGTTGGCTTCCTACTCTTCTCCACCCCTTGTGTGCGCGAACTCTTTGCAGCTGCCCTCTTTCCTCACGTAAGCATCACCATTGAAGAATAAAAATATTAGTTTATATTTTTACATATATGTGTTCATCGTTTTCCAGCGGTAGAATACTTTTAAAAAATGTGAACATTGTTCAGGGAGTCAAGTGTATGCAATAATAGTGTTATCAAAGGAATAACGGTTTTTTGATGCTCTATTTTTTGGTGGACAGGAAAGTTAAACATTGCCAATTTTGTTTATCGTTTTAGTCAGGTGTTGCATTGTCTCTTCCACAATAATTTTTTTTTTTCTTTTAATCATATCACCCCGAGCAAGGCAGTAATGCCACTGACGTGCAGGGGGCTACGTAAAAGAGAAATCCAGAAACCACATCCTAAACAGGGAAGAAGGGATGAGCCACTTCACCTGTTCAATAGTTGTGGGTGGAGTGTGAACTGGGCGATAGTTTAGTCTATCTACTCCAATTGAAAAAAAAAAATAAGAAAAGAGTGAAAAGATTTGGAAAAGAGAAAGCTGGAAACCACATCCTAAACAGGGAAGAAGGGATGAGCCACTTCACCTGTTCAATAGTTGTGGGTGGAGTGTGAACTGGGCGATAGTTTAGTCTATCTACTCCAATTGAAAAAAAAAAAATAAGAAAAGAGTGAAAAGATTTGGAAAAGAGAAAGCTGGAAACCACATCCTAAACAGGGAACAAGGGATGAGCCTCTTCACCTGTTCAATAGTTGAATTTTAATGCCTGGATTTGGTTTGAGTCTTTGAATATTGGTAGATAATTATAATTTTAATTCTTAATAATCATCATTCAGCTGCACAAATGTCCCCCCTCCCCAGGACTCAATCAACCTTTCTTCATTGTTTATTAGATTTGGATATAATTGCCAAATGTTGTTGGAATAAAAACAATGTTTTGTTTATTATAGCTTCGGATGTAATTACCAAAAGTTGTTGGATTAAAATCAATGTATTTATCTATTTCTAGCTGTGTATTAATAGTCAGGTGATCAACATTGTATGTGCCAACCGCAGGAGACAATTTTGGTTAACAACTGGAGACGAAGAGGTCACAAGGTCAGTGGTGGTATTGTTTTCCTTTACCCAATTTAGAAATGTCTTTCACATATCTTTGACCAAAGTACATTTTTAAACTTAGCATTTGTAAATAAAAGTAAAGTACAGATAACTCTTTAAGAAGTTATGGATTAAATTGATGATGTATTTTGCACAGGATGACCCAATCTCTAAAATAATGGAAATCAACATTGTTCAATTCTGATAAATGTGTCTTCGGGAAGGTCTAAAGAAAACTAATCAACAAAAATTATGCCTTTTCCTTAATTGTCAATTACAATTTTACATGTTAAGTGTAACAAAAGAAAAAATTGATTAACCAAAACTTAGAGTTAAATCATAGACAAATATTTAATTTACAAAAATATTAAATAAAAATATTTGCAAATATACAGTTTTTGGATTCCAATAGATAAGAGTTTAATACTGGCAGAGTGACGGGTAAGTGTTACGAAGAGGAAGGAAGGTGTCAAATATCTTTACTCGGTTAAGATAACGAAGAAGTTTAAGTGCTATACTTTTTGGAAATCCTTAAATGTGTATATAAAATTATTAGTTTGGTCAATGAAAAAGTCAAAGATATCTATTTACTCTTTTAGTTCTATGAGGTTCTCTTTCAGGTTTTAGTTGATCGGCAACTTTTCGTAGAGATTCTTTCGGCTGGATGCACAGATCCACAAATCAAATCGGATGGAGTTGATAATGTCAGCAAATTTTATTAACAACTGACTACTCTCTTCCCAAAACCTATTTTTATGGGGGATACCACCTAATTTGCATATTTCTAGAAAATTTCGAATTCTCTCGGACATTCTAGCATCTTCCAAACGTTCTATTTCTAATTTCCTTATTTTTATGACTACTTCATGAATTAAAACTTTTTCGTAATCACAAGTAGGACTCAATAGAATCCCTTAGTACAACTTTTTAGACATTATTATTTTTATATATGAATTCATCCTCGTAACAACAAACAAAATAATCATCACTCTAAGTTTTGTCTTAAATAAAAAAGGGAGTCTTCAATGCCATCTCATATGATTGAGTTGGAAGGTTATGTGTGTGTGTGTGTGTGTATATATATATATATATATATATATTCCATTTGTAAACGATTTATTACACGACCTAGGTTTCTACCATGAGTAGTGTCTTCAGGCGATTTTCAATAACTGATTTTACTATTTACCCTTTTTTTTTTTTTTTTTTTTTTTTTTTTTAAAGAAAAAAAAGAAGGGGGTAAAAAAAAGGCGGTAAACGGTAAAATCAGTTACTGCAAATTGCCTGAAGACACTATTCATGGTAGAAACTTAGGTCACGTAATGACTCGTTTACAAATGGAAAATATTTATAAGTTAATTGTATTGAACATTTCTTAATACAAATGTGCACTGGTCTAACCTTATGACCAGAAACTAAGTAATTAAACAATATATATATATATATATATATATATATATATATATATATAAAATTTAAAAGGAAGTGGCTTGATGATAAAATCCCAAAGGAAATCCTATTAATTATTATTATTATCTTTACCCATAAACATATTCAAACAAATAATTTTACCGTGTTGAATTAGATCATCGATGAAGCAAATTTCACTCAATGAAATAATCACATGATCTTGGAAAATTTGAATTTTTTTATATGTATAATATATATATATAGATACACACCTGATCAAAATTTTAAGACCACTTAAAAATCTTTAAAAAGAAATATTTTTTTTATGGATAGATTTTAAACTCCTCCCACTTAAGGTTACCAATACTACAATCTAAAAGGTTATGGAAACAAAAAGCTACATTCCAAACATTTTATTTAGAAATTTACATTTTTATAAAATGAGGCAATTTACACATGATCAAAATTATAAGAGACAAAAATTCTACGAAATTGTACAAAAAGTGTATGAAAACATTCAACAACCAAATTTAATAATGACTTCTACCTCCACTGCTTTTGATGACTTCAAAAATTCTGTCGGGCATGCTAGAAATAAGCGTTTCCATTAAGGTGCGGGGGATGTCACTCCAGCTTCTGAAGATGGCTTCACAAAGTTCATTTTTTGTTGAATATTGTTTGCCATTTCAATAAACATCTCTTGTCATCCATCCTCAAACATTTTCAATTGGGTTCAAGTCTGGTGAGCATGCAGGATGTCCCAAGAGATGGACCCCATTTTCTTGTAGAAAGGTCAAAGTCCGTCTTGCAGCGTGGATTGCAGCATTATTCTGTTAACCATCAATCCACACACAAACGATGGCCCTCCATCATCAATGATGATTTTTGTAGCATGCTAACATAACCAGCCGCTGTTTGACAACCTTGCACCACCTGGAGCTCCATTGTCCCTCTGTAAGAAAAGGCACCCCATACCATTAGGGACCCTCCACCACTATGACGTGCGGAGAAAATTTCAGGAGGCATGTTTTTGTTATACCAATATCATTGGAAGCCATCAGGACCATCTAGATTGAATTTTTTCTCATCAGAAAACAGGACTTTCTTCCACTTCTCAACGTCTCACGTTTGGTATTTACAACCAAACTTTAAGTGGTCCACCTTGTGACATGGAAGCAGCCGAGGAATTTGTTTACGCTTTTTATTTACCATGCCTTTTTGTCGTAAGTGTCGTCTGATGGTTACAAGACTGCAATCAGCATCTGTGACTGCCTTAATTTGACTAGAAGAAAGTCCCCCATCTTTCATAACAACGCGTCTTATTCTCTTACTCAATGCAGGAGATATTTTTTGGGGCCTACCAGAGGATTTTGCTTTTGCATAATTCTCACTGTTCTTTAGAAAGTTGCAAATCACAGTTTTACTGCGATTTACCTTAGCTGCGATCGCCCGCTGTGACAAACCTTGCTTTGGTAAGTTTGCTTGCTTTAGGCATGGTAACACCTTTACGCAGTGATTGCTAATCTCTAACTGAACTAAAAACATTGGAATTACCATAGATCTATCAATTTATACCCCTGGTCTTATAATTTTGATCATGCGCAAATCGCCTCATTTTATAAAAATGTAAATTTCTAAATAAAATGTTTGGAATGTAGCTTTTTGTTTCCATAACCTTTTAGATTCTAGTATTGGTAACCTTAAGTGGGAGGAGTTTAAAATCTATCTGTAAAAAAAAAAAATTTCTTTTTAATGATTTTTAAGTGGTCTTAAATTTTTGATCAGGAGTGTATGTATGTTTGTGTATATATATATATATATATATATATATATATGCAGATACACACACTCACACACATATATATATATTTTTCTCCTGTTAATAAAACTGCTCAATGTAATATAACAGAACTATTAAGTATATATTAATAAATATACATATTATCCTATGTCTATAGCATGACTCAGTTTCATGCTATAGACATAGGATAATACTTATATATATATATATATATATATATATAGTGGGTACTCTGTTTATGGCAGAATTCTTTTCCTGTTCCGCAACTTAATTCGATTTTCAATGTAAGTCAGAATTCACATAAGTAACTACATCACTATGTAATCTGATGGTCCTGGGCGTGATGATAAACTGCATCAGGCAACAAGGCCTCTGGTTGGGAGGTTGTGAGGAACATGGAACCACCTCTTCATTGCTCTTTTCCCCAGGTCCACCCTGACCTGGAGTGGTAGCACCTGTTAGGGTCCCAGCTATGGGCAAATAGTTAAACCCCCCCAAACTGGGGCCAAAACACTATGAAAGTATAAAAAATAATTTTATAGAAATATATACATAAAAATAGACTTTTATAGAAATATATATATATATATAAAAATAGACTTTTATAGAAAAATA
This sequence comes from Ascarosepion bandense, assembly GCA_037127315.1. Taxonomy (NCBI): domain Eukaryota; kingdom Metazoa; phylum Mollusca; class Cephalopoda; order Sepiida; family Sepiidae; genus Ascarosepion; species Ascarosepion bandense. The sequence continues at coordinate 1,968,466 of JBBBDQ010000528.1, read as the reverse complement.
TACATTTTTGAAGGAAAAAATAATTATTCTCTGCAAAACTATTTTGAATACAAAACTAAAAGATATTTTCAGTTTTCTAAAATCAAAAAGAATAAAAACAAATTTTCATCAAAATCTGACTAAATCAATCTTCCCGCTCCAGCTGAAGATTTAAAAAAGAAAACCTAAAAATCCAACCTTTTTGGCATAAAATAACCCACAGAGGTTGATATGCCGTTAAACAAAAACTCAAATGCAAGCTGACACAGTTCTAAAATCATGAACTAGTATCTTAAAATCACTGCACAGTAAAAATAAGAAATAATGAAAAGAAAACAATTGCACTAACGATCTTTCCATTTTAATAATTATGTCTTTGCTGCTTTGTAATCACAGTCGATGGCATAGGAGAAGATTCTTTCACATATTGCATCATGGGTCCCTTATTGCTGATGACCTCCCGAGACAGTTCGACAACTTAGGTCCAGCGTGCAGACAATGTTTGTTGGTGTTTCGCCCTTCTCTGATTGTTTTATCAAATCTAATTTTACTTCCATGGAGATGGCTTTGTTTTTTTTTTTTGTTTTTTTTTTTAATCATGCCTCAAGAAGAATTGGACTTATTCTTTAGGGAATCAAGATCCAAAATTATTTATGAAAATCACAAGAAGCATAAATGAAAGCAATTCAAGTGCAATTAAATATGGTGTCTGATGCACGACCATAAACAACGGCATCCTCCTTATTTGTATAGTACTGTAGGACGGCGTATTCATCCTCTCTGCTAACACAAGTAGTTTTCACGTCTTTACACTGCAATATTGCAAGAATGACAGAACAAGATTTTATTAATATATTAATGGTAGGTGTCATCAACAACAAATCGTTGTAGGTCGAAAACTGTTTGGGTATGTATGTGTGTGTCTATACGTGCGTGCGTGTGTCTATACGTGCGTGCGCGTGTCTATACGTGCGTCCAAAATTATTTATGAAAATCACAAGAAGCATAAATGAAAGCAATTCAAGTGCAATTAAATATGGTGTCTGATGCACGACCATAAACAACGGCATCCTCCTTATTTGTATAGTACTGTAGGACGGCGTATTCATCCTCTCTGCTAACACAAGTAGTTTTCACGTCTTTACACTGCAATATTGCAAGAATGACAGAACAAGATTTTATTAATATATTAATGGTAGGTGTCATCAACAACAAATCGTTGTAGGTCGAAAACTGTTTGGGTATGTATGTGTGTGTCTATACGTGCGTGCGTGTGTCTATACGTGCGTGCGCGTGTCTATACGTGCGTGCGCGTGTCTATACGTGCGTGCGCGTGTCTATACGTGCGTGCGTGTTCAGGTGATCTACTCAGCTGAAGAACATAAGAAAGTGAAATTTAAGTCGAGACTCAAACTGTCATGAAAAGTTTTTTGTTGTCTTGGTCGTCTTAGATGTCTGGCAAGTTGTCTCATCATCTTACCAACATTGTTGTGTTTTGGTGATTGAAAAGTAACTCCCATTTTAAAATACTTATAATTTATTTATTAACTATAATTTTTACGAGAAATGAATATGAGAGGAAATCATATATTTTGTGACTATATGATTGACATTGAAAACATCAGTTTTTTAATCATATGATATTCTTTCCAGTAAAGTACCCAAATAATTGTGACTTTGAATAAGTTCTCCCACTTTTCTAAAAGATGGTATTCTCAGAACTGGAGGAAAGTTATGAGAATGAGTGACATGTTATAGGGGGCGTCAGGAAGTGGGTAAGAGAAGGATGACTGGCCATAAAGTGAGGGATCAGTTTATATATTAATTGTAATCTAGAATTGATCCTCCACTTTATATCCACGTTATAGTAGTATAGAAATTTTTTTAGTTGAATTTTAATTTGATGAACACTGCTAGTCATTAAGTTTTTTTTTTTTTTCTTACTGCCACTGTTGTGCAGGGGGTTACATAGGAGAAAAGTTATGAGAAAGAGTGACAGGTTACAGAGGGTGTCAGGAAGAGAGTATGAGAAGGAAGAGAATACTGATGAGAGTGGGGTGGACGGAAAAAAAGCATGTGAGAGAGGATGTAAGTTAGTGAGACAGGAGATGACTATTGACTGTACATCTAAATTCTTAGAGATTGTAGCTGTCAGGAAAGCAAGTATGCGGAAGGAAATTCCACTGGTGGAAAGTGCGAGAAAAGAAGCTGTTTTGTGTAAACAACTTTGTTTTTCGTAGTGTTAACCATGTCAAATTTTGTGTCAAAGAAAGTGTATTTGGGGGAAATTTTACAGCACAACTTTATTCAAAAGAAATCTGCAGCTGAAGCACACAGAATTCTTGTTGAAACTTACGGCAACTATATTCTGTCGAAAACAACAGCATCCTCCTTATCTGTATACTACCGTGAGACTTCTATCCCTCTGACATGGCAATAATATATTTCACAGCTCCCACCACTCGTCAGACCAAATTCCTATTTGGTCTGACAAGCTATGGGAGCTATGAAATATATTATTACCAATGGATTTATAAAAAATATCTAACTTTTGTTTTATGATTTTATATATATATATATATATATATATATATATATAGTCATCCGCAGGCAGATGTTTCGCTGTATCACAGCTCATCAGTACAGTTAAACTCTGATTGCTTTTAACCCAGGATTGAAACCCGACCAAATTGGCATCAGTCGGCGATTCTACCTCTGGGCTATGGGCGCTTGGTAGGATGAGGCAGACTTTTAGCGTATCATGTCTCGTACACCAATAGCCAGAGTGCTCTAATTCATTACTGAATAAGATATATATATATGTGTGTGTGTGTGTGTGTGTGTAAGGGCTTCTGGCCATAATCATGTTGAAACACCGGTTCTTGTACAGTCACCAAAGTTATGCAGTATCAAACCTTGGAGATCATAGAGTTCCAATCTCATTCAGGTTTGTTGTATTCTCTTATGTGCAAATACCTTTGGAAAAGGTATGAAACACCTGTTCTCCCGCAGTTAATAGTTAATTAATAGTTAATTATTAGAACATGTATCAGTAAATCATTATCACCTAAAAAATTCTTACAATCTAAAAATACTTTCTGGCTTTAAATAACCTGCAAAGGGTTGATGAATCATGAAAAAAAAATGAATCAATTTTGTATTTTAAAAAAAGACAGTTAAATTTATTTCAAAAGTCTCATCTTCAATCATGTGTGTGTAATAAAGTGAGTTATTAAATTTTCTTTTAATGTTTTTAAAATAATATACTTGTGATCTCATTGATATCATCTGCTTCTTGGGCATTGAAAGAGTCCGTAATCTGTTTGCTTGCATATCTTTTCAGGTCAATCATCAGTTGCCTGTCCCATGCAATGGAGGCAAGTCCTTTCAACATCCCAAAGCTCAGTGTCCTAACAGATGCCACAGCTCAACAGATTGCCATGAAAAAGTACTTAGCTCAAGAAACTAAGTCCAGTGTAAGCTAGAATTTTATATTTGGCATGAAAGACATTTTCACAAGATCAAATGATTTATGTGAGAATATTTGGAATGAGGAATTTTCATTATTATATATATATGTGTGTGTGTGTGTGTGTGTGTGTGTGTGTGTGTGTGTGTGAAAAAAATTTTTTTTTTTTTAATAATCATTTCACCCAAGCCAGGTGGGACTGCAACTAGTGCACAGGTGTTTACAATAAGAAAAAAAGTTTGGAGCATTGAAGAATGGGCGAAAGATGAACAGGATTCAAGAAGTTAGAAAATGGCAATTGATGTTGCATTTAAATTTTTGGATGTTGGAACTATCAGTGAAGCAAGTAAATGGAAGGGAGTTCTACCAGTGGGAAGTGCAAGAAAACAAATGTTTTAATAGAAGTGTTGGTTACATTTAACTATTTCAATGGCAGAAGGGTTCTGCAAATACAAGCAAAGTTTATTTTGTAATTTTGCGGATCTGAAACAGATTGAGAAGAAAAAATACTTACAGTCTTTCTTGAGAGATTGAGAAAACCAAATATCATTGGCAGATGAAATTCAAGAAATAACTTTATTCCCCGCCCCCCTCAAGAAATAGAAGAAGATGGACAGGGCTAATATTTTCTATATTTGACTTCTCTATAATGGTCATGTAGTGCCAAACAAGGATTTTCAAGTAGATTCTTGTAGTCTTTAATTCCATCACTAAGGTTCTGATTCTGAATGTGATTTTATGGCACATTGACACCTATATAATGGTCATCTAGTGCCAAACAAAGATTTTCTAGTAGATTCTCATATTCTTTAATTCCATCACCAAGGTTCTGATTCTGAATGTGATTTTATGGCACATTGACTCCTATATAATGGTCACATTGTGCCAAACAAGTATTTTCAAGTAGATTTCCATAGTGCTTAATTCTATCTCCAATGTTTTGATTCTGAATGTGGTTTTGATACATTCTCAATATAATTGTCATATACTACCAAACAAGGACTTTCATTTAGATTCTCATAGTCTTTAACTGTTAACATTCTGTTAACTCAAAACATGGGTGTCTCTCAAGGCTTTATCCCATGCGCTTTCTAATATTCATCAGTGATCTTCTTGATGATGTTTCCAAGTTGACATTAATGCAGATGACATCATCATCTACTCTCATGTCAATATGAAATCTGCCCTGGCTGACAAAATAGATCTAGCCTCTGCTTTTGGTAAAGACCTCCAATCTGTGATTAATTACAGGAGGGGGTTAAGAAAGGGCTTGTAAACTTTAATGCTCCCAAAACTAAGCTGCTCTCATTTAACCACCATGAAGAAGCTTTCCCATCTTCTATTAATATGGATCACACTAGTCTGCCCGAAAGTAATACTCTGCACCTCCTCAGTCTCACTCTCTCAGCCGATCTCAAGTGGATTGAATACATTGAAACTATAGCTACATCTACTGTTAAGGTCGGGTTGCTGTGCTGAGGCAGGAAGTTTTTCTCATCAGAATCCATCTTGCACATTTATAGGTCTACCGTTTGTCTGTGCATGGAATACTGTTGTCGTATCTAGTCAAGTGCTCCTACTATTCATTTCAGAGTTCTTGACAAAATCCAAAGGAACATCTGCAATGTAATAGGTCCCAATTTGGTGGCTCACCCTCAGCCACTTTCTCACCAATGAAATGAGGCTTCCTTTTTGTCATTTCTGCAAGTATTTTCATGACTTCTGTCCTGAGAAGCTGTATTTCCTGGTGCTCCGCCCTTATGAATTTACCTGTGCAACCAGATTAGCAATTAGGCTCCACTCATTTAATGTCAAAATAGGCAAATGTTATCACCAGTTCTTGTTTTGCAGTTTTTTTCCTCATACTTCCTGCTTATGAGACTCCCTTCCCCATGTTTGCTTCCCTGATAGCTACAATCTCCAGAAGTTTAAATGCAATGTCAATTACCATCTTCTATCTCCATGATTCCCAAATTATAAGACCAGGGGTATAAATTGTTAGATCTATGGCAATTCCAATGTTTTTAGTTCAGTTAGAGATTAGCAATCACTGCGTAAAGGTGTAACCATGCCTAAAGCAAGCAAACTTATCAAAGTTGAGCATTCTCGAATTCTAGAATTCCACAAGCAAGGTTTGTCACAGCGGGCGATCGCAGCAAGGTTTGTCACAGCGGGCGATCGCAGCTAAGGTAAATCGCAGTAAAACTGTGATTTGCAACTTTCTAAAGAACAGTGAGAATTATGGAAAAGCAAAATCCTCTGGTAGGCCCCAAAAAATTTCTCCTGATTTGAGTAGGAGAATAAGACGGGTTGTTATGAAAGACAGGGGACTTTCTTCTAGTCAAATTAAGGCAGTCACAGATGCTGGTTGCAGTCCCATAACCATCAGATGACACTTAAGACAAAAAGGCATGGTAAATAAAAAGCGTAAACAAATTCCTCGGCAGCTTCCACGTCACAAGGTGGACCACTTAAAGTTTGGTTGTGAATAGCAAACGTGAGACATTGAGAAGTGGAAGAAAGTCCTGTTTTCTGATGAGAAAAAATTCAATCTTGATGGTCCTGATGGCTTCCAATGATATTGGTATAACAAAAACATGCCTCCTGAAATTTTCTCCGCACGTCATAATGGTGGAGGGTCCCTAATGGTATGGGGTGCCTTTTCTTACAGAGGGACAATAGAGCTCCAGGTAATGCAGGGTTGTCAGAGAGCGGCTGGTTCTGTTAACATGCTACAAAAATCATCATTGATGATGGAGGGCCATCATTTGTGTGGGGATGGATGGATATTCCTACAGGATAATGCTGCAATCCATGTTGCAAGACGGACCTTGACCTTTCTACAAGAAAATGGGGTCCATCTCTTGGGACATCCTGCATGCTCACCAGACTTGAACCCAATTGAAAATGTTTGGGGATGGATGACAAGAGATATTTATCGAAATGGCAAACAATATTCAACAAAAAATGAACTTCGTGAAGCCATCTTCAGAAGCTGGAGTGACATCCCCCGCACCTTAATGGAAACGCTTATTTCTAGCATGCCCGACAGAATTTTTGAAGTCATCAAAAGCAGTGGAGGTAGAACTCATTATTAAATTTGGTTGTTGAATGTTTTCATACACTTTTTGTACAATTTCGTAGAATTTTTGTCTCTGGTCTTATAATTTTGATCATGTGTAAATCGCCTCATTTTATAAAAATGTAAATTTCTAAATAAAATGTTTGGAATGTAGCTTTTTGTTTCCATAACCTTTTAGATTGTAGTATTGGTAACCTTAAGTGGAAGGAGTTTAAAATCTATCTGTAAAAAAAAATTTCTTTTTAAAGATTTTTAAGTGGTCTTAAATTTTTGATCAGGAGGAGTGTGTGTGTGTGTGTGTGTGTGTGTGTATATATATATATATATATATATATAAAACCTAAAATACGACAGGTGAATTCCGACAGAGACAAATTTAACAGTAATATAATTTAGAAATAATCACATGAAATTGTAGAATGTCTAAAAAATTTCTAAAAAATTAAAAAATATATATTTTAGAAAAAAATTTAGATTTTCTACAATTTCATGTGATTTTTTTCTAATTTATATTGCTCTGTTAAATTAAAAAATTTAACATTGAGTTCTTTTGAGCTTGTCTCTATCAGAATTTACCTGACTTATATACCAAGTATTCTGTTTATATATATATATATATATATATATATATATATATATTAATTTCAGATAAAGTGTATCCTTAAAGTAACAAAATGGAAAAAAAAAAAGAGAAAAACTATTCTTAGGTAACCCATTTTGCCCCCTGAGGGACTTTATCAGGGTAAATGTATGATTTATTTTGTTGCACATATTTATATAAAAGATCAAGAATGTCATTGCTTTTATCAAGGCTTTTAAATTTGAGAACATTTATGAATATTCATCAGAGGATGCAAAGTGCCATAATTCAAAGTTTGGTAAAGCAAAATTGAGTGAGTAATATAAAAGAAATATGTTTTTTAATTAATGAATGTGTTCTCCATATGTTTGACTGACCTTTTGACCACCTGATAGATATGTCTTCTTTGCTCTTATATATAAACACATTCAATTAAATAAATCATGCATTTGCCTTGATAAAGTCGATCAGAGGACAAAACGCATTCACTAAGAATAGTTTTCCTTTTTTTATTTTTTTCTTCATGTGTGTATTTGTATACACACACACACACACACACACATACACACTCACACATACATATGGATATATGCACATATGCATATTTTTTTGGTGTTAACAGAACAGTGCTCAATGTAATATAACACAGCTATTAAATATATAATTGTAAATATACTTATCCTATGCCTATAGCACAACTCCAAGTTTTTTTGTTTTTTTTTTTTTTAATTATTTCACTCCTTGCAAGGCAGAACTGCCACTGGTGTGCAAGGGGTTACCTAAGAGGTGTGTGATGAGAAAGAGAAACAAGTTACATTCAACTGGAATTCGAACTCAGCTCCCTGAGTTCTCGTTCCGAGCCAATAGCCACTGGACCACAACGCACATTAAGTAAATTATACTGCTAAAGAGAAGAAAAACAATGATTATCTAAACTTATTTATAAATGGAACTTTGTCTGTGTGTGTGCGTGTGTGTGTGTCCATTACCTGTAGACGCCAAAACAGCTGAACTGATTTTCTTGAAAATTTACACAGTTGTACTATAAGCGTCTGCGAGTGTTCTTAACTAGGCTTTGTGTCGAGGTATCCCCAATAAATATAAAAAACCGATAATCGAAAAAATCGGGTTATAGAAAGAGTGGTCCGATTTTAATCAAATTTGATACACTCATAGACAAAGACATAAGAAACGATATTCATAAGTTTCAAGGTTGCAGTTGTTACAATAGTATAGAAAATTGATTTTGTGTATATATATATATATATATATATATATATATAAATGCAACATGTTTGTGTGTGTCTGTTTATCTGTCTATATGTCCTTTACACAAATCCACAATTTTTATCCGATTCTCACCAAACTTCTCACAAATATTCTTTAGGCTGAGTCTGAGCTCCAGGACCATGGTTTAGTTTTAAAGCTTTCATTACACCCAAGCAATGCTGGGCTATACTGCTAGTAAGGAATATTAAAATTTAGATTAAATATAAGAAATTAATTTGAGATGGCATCAATACTTACATAACACTTCTGATATAAATAAATATATTTAAAATGGGATGAAATGAAAAGATTGTTATATAATATATAAAAAAATATATCAATATAAATCTCAAGTAATATTGCTGATAAGAAGAGTTCTACCCCTAACCAAAGTAATTAATATTATTATGAAATAAGTTCAGTTAAATTAAATTTGAGATCATGACAGCATCATTCCTAAACCAAATCACTTAATTTCACTTAAAAAAAAAAACACAAATTTAAATAAATTGATTTTCTAAGGAAAGGAGATTACTGTCAATACCATGCAGAATATACAAAATCGATGTCCTAAGAAGCTGAACAAAACAAGCTGACACCCACATCTATTGAACAGGTGTAGAGGCTCATCCCTTGTTCCCTGTTTAGGATGTGGTTTCCGGCTTTCTCTTTTCCAATCTTTCCACTTTTCTTTTCTTTTTTTTTTTTTTTTTTTCAATTGGAGTAGATAGACTGAACTATCGCCCGGTTCACACTCCACCCACGTCTATTGAACAGGTGTAGAGGCTCATCCCTTGTTCCCTGTTTAGGATGTGGTTTCCGGCTTTCTCTTTTCCAATCTTTCCACTTTTCTTTTCTTTTTTCTTTTTTTTCAATTGGAGTAGATAGACTGAACTATCGCCCGGTTCACACTCCACCCACGTCTATTGAACAGGTGTAGAGACTTATCCCTTGTTCCCTGTTTAGGATGTTGTTTCCGGCTTTCTCTTTTCCAATCTTTCCACTTTTCTCTTTTGTTAATTTTTTTTCTTTCAATTGGAGTAGATAGATTGAACTATTGCCCGGTTCACACTCCACCCACGTCTATTGAACAGGTGTAGAGGCTCATCCCTTGTTCTCTGCTTAGGACGTGGTTTCTGGCTTTCTCTTTTCCAATCTATTCACTCTTATGTAGCCCCCTGCACACCAGTGGCCTTACCACCTTGCTTGGGGTGATGTGATTTAAAAAAAAAATCATCTAGATACGTCAAAATTGAAATGCAATTGTTGAGCATCTTTGTATTTTTTTTAAATATTTTAATTCTAACTGCTATTTGTTGAAGTGTGAATCGTTTTTGAATCGGCTGACAATTTTGTCGTTAAGATTGAAAGAAGAAATCATGTGTTCCTCCAAAATATAACTTTTTTCAAATTTAAGGCGGATTTCTACTCTGATTAGTTAAACTGAATGCAGACATAAATTTTTCTTTCTTCCAACATTCATAAATAACAAAGGAAATTTTTATATTCAAATGAAAATCATTTTCACAGTGACGAGCTAACATTGCCTGATGATGAGGTAAAAAATTTCAAAACATAGAAATTTCCATGTTGCAATGTAAACGATATTAATTTTAAATAAAAACTTATACACTCAAGTTTGGTATCAGCTTAATATGTTTTGAAACTTATCAACATGCTTCTGAAATTAATATATTACATAAACTTTTCTTCAGCCTGTCTATTCTATATAATGACAACAAAGACACACCTTCCTTAAAAAAAAGAAAATATCACATTAGACATATATGTGAAATAGTGGGGCAGGCCAACACAATGTGTGTGACCTCTTTCTGTTTCTGTGTATGCATGTTCTCTTTGTATGTCCATGTGTGTAAGCAATCCTTCTCTCTATCATGATGTGTTAAGCAGTCCCCCCTGTGCAAAGCAGTAAATTCCACCCCGGGCCACCACATGCATGCGCACAAAGCAAGCAGTTCTGCCCCAGGCCACCACGCAAGCAGTTCTGTCATCGCGCACGCACGCAAGCAATTCCACTCCCGGGCCACCACCACATGTGCACACGCAAGCAGTTCCACCCCAGGCCGATGTGCGCGTGCTAGCAGTTCCGCCCCGCCATCTTCCTCCTCACCACCATGCGTGTATGCATCTCTTCACTGTTAACCCATCTGTAAGCAATCCAAGCCTTTGTCTCCATGTGTGTGCAAGCCTTTTCCAAGCCTATGTAGTTATTAAAGTGTACAAAAGCTTTGACATCTTTAATAAACCCTACCTGGTTAAACAAATGTCTTACAGATGGTGATGGTGAAATAGGAAGAAGCCTAAAAGATGATTAATCAACATAACTAAAAAGAAAAGAGAGTAAATTCTGAATTTTTTTTTTTCTTCTTTCAGATTCATGAATTAGAGATTCATTCTTATCATTTGATTCATTGGGAAGATGCCCAACCTGGCCTTGGGACAGGCGACTGGACCCATAAGGAAGGCTTCCTCCTTTACAGAGCACATGATTCCTATTTTAGAAACTATGTCTGGAAACCAGGATACTTTATTTTGAAGTAAGCATTTCTTTCTGTTATTGAATAATTTTCTGATCATTTTCTTTTTTCATTTTTGACATGCATGTTGGTGTAACGGATAGCGGCTTGGAATCAGAAATTGGAGACCAGAGTTCAAATTCCAGTTGGGTTTGTTGCATCCACTTATGCATAAACACCCTTGGGAAAGGCTATGAATCCATCTCTTCTTCACTACCCCACCACCTCCACCACTGCAGGCTGGGGCCTATAGCTTTGGTTGGCATCTAGTCTAGAAGAAAGAAAACTCATAATTCAAAACAACCCAGATAGTTTTGGGCTGTCTTGCCTGATGAAACACATGTGGTACCTCTACAGCCCTAATGAGTTTCAGGACTGATGATCCTGATGTGATTTGAGATAATGATCGAAGCATCATTAATTGTAAAAAATGAAATATCCAACATTGAACAAAATCTGATCTTAAATATCCTATTCAAAAGAAAAGTGATGACCTTACTCCTTATAGCCTCTGTACTTACTCCTTATAGCCTCTGTACTTACTCCTTATAGCCTCTGTACTTACTCCTTTATAGCCTCTGTACTTACTCCTTATAGCCTCTGTACTTACTCCTTATAGCCTCTGTACTTACTCCTTATAGCCTCTGTACTTACTCCTTATAGCCTCTGTGCTTACTCCTTTATAGCCTCTGTACTTACTCCTTTATAGCCTCTGTACTTCTTATAGCCTCTGTACTTACTCCTTATAGCCTCTGTACTTACTCCCTTATAGCCTCTGTACTACTCCTTATAGCCTCTGTACTTACTTCCTTTATAGCCTCTGTACTTACTCCTTTATAGCCTCTGTACTTACTCCTATAGCCTCTGTACTTACTCCTTATAGCCTCTGTACTTACTCCTTATAGCCTCTGTACTTACTCTTTATAGCCTCTGTACTTACTCCTTATAGCCTCTGTACTTACCCTTTTATAGCCTCTGTACTTACTCCTTATAGCCTCTGTACTTAGTCCTTTATAGCCTCTGTACTTAGTCCTTATAGCCTCTGTACTTAGTCCTTATAGCCTCTGTACTTAGTCCTTATAGCCTCTGTACTTAGTCCTTATAGCCTCTGTACTTAGTCCTTATAGCCTCTGTACTTAGTCCTTATAGCCTCTGTACTTACTCCTTTATAGCCTCTGTTCTTACTCCTTATAGCCTCTGTACTTACTCCTTATAGCCTGTACTTACTCCTTTATAGCCTCTGTACTTACTCCTTATAGCCTCTGTACTTACTCCTTTATAGCCTCTGTACTTACCTTATAGCCTCTGTACTTACTCCTTTATAGCCTCTGTTCTTACCCTTATAGCCTCCCACTTCTATTTACTTACTCCTTTATAGCCTCTTGTACTTACTCCTTTATAGCCTCTGTACTTACTCCTTTATAGCCTCTGTACTTACCTCTTATAGCCTCTGTACTTAGTCCTTTATAGCCTCTGTACTTACTCCTTATAGCCTCTGTACTTACTCCTTATAGCCTCTGTACTTACTCCTTATAGCCTCTGTACTTACTCCTTATAGCCTCTGTACTTACCCTTATAGCCTCTGTACTTACTCCTTTTATAGCCTCTGTACTTACTCCTTTATAGCCTCTGTACTTACCCTTATAGCCTCTGTACTCCTTTATAGCCTCTGTACTTACTCCTTTATAGCCTCTGTACTTACTCCTTTATAGCCTCTGTACTTACTCCTTATAGCCTCTGTACTTAGTCCTTTATAGCCTCTGTACTTACTCCTTATAGCCTCTGTACTTACTCCTTATAGCCTCTGTACTTACTCCTTATAGCCTCTGTACTTACTCCTTATAGCCTCTGTACTTACTCCCTTATAGCCTCTGTACTTATCCCTTATAGCCTCTGTACTTACTCCTTATAGCCTCTGTACTTACTCCTTATAGCCTGTACTTACTCCTTTATAGCCTCTGTACTTACCCTTATACTCTGTACTTACTCCTTTATAGCCTCTGTACTTACTCCTTATAGCCTCTGTACTTAGTCCTTTATAGCCTCTGTACTTAGTCCTTTATAGCCTCTGTACTTACTCCTTATAGCTCTGTACTTACTCCTTATAGCCTCTGTACTTACTCCTTATAGCCTCTGTACTTACTCCTTTATAGCTCTGTACTTACTCCTTATAGCCTCTGTACTTACTCCTTATAGCCTCTGTACTTACTCCTTATAGCCTCTGTACTTACTCCTATAGCCTCTGTACTTACCCTTATAGCCTCTGTACTTACTCCTTATAGCCTCTGTACTTACTCCTTATAGCCTCTGTACTTACTCCTTATAGCCTCTGTACTTACTCCTTTATAGCCTCTGTACTTACTCCTTTATAGCCTCTGTACTTACTCCTTTATAGCCTCTGTACTTACTCCTTTATAGCCTCTGTACTTTTACTCCTTTATAGCCTCTGTATCTACTCCTTAATCACTGTCCAGTTTATGGTCATCTTTCCTTGATACAAGGACTGGATGTTTTAGAAGTTTGCTTCACTGCACTTCAACCATATCTTCTTTTCACTTCAGTCCCTTGAAATCATTGTTGACGTTTTCTCTCCAAGTTTCCTTCAACCATTCTTTGACATGATTTTCCCTTGATGACCAATTCTGTGCACTTCTTCAGTGATGAATTGTTTTGTTGTTTATGTTCAAACTATCATTGAATGGTAAGCAACAAACCCAGAAGAGTTAATCTCAGACATTCATACAATGGTGCCTACTCTGTCAGTAGAGGCTTAACACTGCACGCAATCTCACTTAGCATGGATTGGTCATTTTGTACTAGTTGCAACTTGCTGTTGTTTAGCAGGTGACAACACTCCCAAAAATCGCACGTCTTGAAATGGCCAATTTAAATAAAGAATAGTAGCATTTGAAGTGTAATATTCGAGTGTCATTCTAGTAATATTCTCACTGATTACTTCAGTGACTATTATTGTAACTATTGTACTGTTTCTGTGTATATTCGTTTAGCACTGGATATCATGCTGAATAATATTGCAACACACCTTCTCTTTGTATCCACCTTGGCAATACGACAATTGTCATCAACACAGATAGTCCATGATTCAAGACATTACAAACAGAAGAATTATAAATATTGCTTCAAGTGTGACAAGTGATGTAATTCTTCATCAGTATAAGCAACAATTCTCTAAATTTATGCCAAGTGGCTCTATATTTTCCATAAGCCCGAATCATGTCATCCAGGTAACAGTCAATTGTCTAAACTAGTTGATTATCTACCAATATATTGACCGAGAGAAATTGTGACCCTCCAACATCCAATATTTTTTTTTAATATTTACTTACTTTGAGAATGCATCATTTTTAATATACTGGCTCCCAGAAAGTAACTCAATTTTTGTGTATTGATGGGATACTCGTTTGAATTTTTGTAGTTATATATATTAGCCAACCACCCACATCATTTGGGAAGCGCAATTTCTTTTGAATTGGCAGACGTTAAAATATCTCTCAAAAATGAAATTTTTACAGAATATGATCAACAATATTCTTAAAGAGAATATTCAAATTAAAAAAAGTATTTATTAGCCAATAAGCTTGAGATTAAAAATCATATGATTCAAAATGAATATAAATATGAATTAATTTTGTTTATTAAACTAGGCTTTCAGTTAACATTTGTTTAGGGTTGTTTGTTTGATTGTTTGCGATGCAAATTAAACTGAAATTCTCACATTTAATTACATCTTTTGCGTATTTATTCAAAGAGACAATATTACAAAATTTACGTTAGTGACAGCATTTTAGTAACCTTTGTTTACATACATCAATAACTGCCTCTACTGCCTTTCATTAATAAGGAAGTTTTACTAATACAATTCATACGCACACTTAAAACAAAGTAAGCCTCTGTCATATACATCTGCCACACACATATAGACACATTCTCTGTTAACATATACTTACGCAATATATTGTTGCACTGTTAAAAATGGATACAGTAAAAATCTTCTGAAAAGTTATCAAAGAATTTCTGTAATTGTTTTCTTTTAATTTGAAAGAAAAATTATGTCAAATAAATAAAAACTATTTGTGTGTGTGTGTGTGTGTTGTGAACCCAGAATAGGTCTGGAAGAAAAATCGAACTTGGGTATTAGTGAAACATATATATTTAACGAAAGAACAAATACAAAGAGCGTTACACATCAGTCGGACTGCTAAGTATTAGACTGGAATGACTCAACTCAACTCCAAGAGGCATAGTTTCTCGGTATTCATAATAGAAAGAGTTCATTATAGTTCAAAACGGATAGGTCTCATAGCAGTGTGCATGGGCATGATTATGACATAAAAGAACATTCAGAACTGGAGATGGGATTAAAGACAGAGAATCTACTAGAAAATCCTTGTTTGGCACGACATGACCATTATAGAGGAGTCAATGGGCCAAAAAACCACATTCAGAATCAGAACCTTGGAGATTAGAGTAAAGACTAAGAGAATCTATAAGAAAATCATTGTTTGGCTCTACATGACCATTATAGAGGAGTTCATGTGCCATAAAACAACATTCAGAATCAGAACCTTGGAGATGGAATTAAAGAATATGAGAATCTACTGGAAAATACTTGTTTGGCTCTACATGACCATTATATAGGAGTCAATGTGCCATAAAACAACATTCAGAATCAGAACCTTGGAGATGGGATTAAAGACAGAGAATCTTCTAGAAAATTTTTGTTTGGCACTACATGACCATTATATAGGAGACAATGTGCCATAAAACTATGAGAATCACTTAAACGATATTTTTTATTTCATGACTGGTATATAAAGACATGATTTTGTCTTATAATAGCGTTTTTTCTTTTTAGATGTTTATATTCTCATCTGATGGAATTGAATTTTAATGAGGTGTCTTATGTTTATCTTTTCAGAGATGGCTGTTTGTGCATGTATACGAATAAGACAGACAGTAAACCGGCAGCGTTTGTCAACCTGAGCAGCGAAGAGTGCACAGGCTGCAGAAGAGCAACAGACAGCGACAAAGAACACACTATTGAAATTGTAATTACTCATGGTCACAATTGGTACATTGCTGCTCCGACGGCTATTGAAGCTAATGACTGGAGACAAAGTCTGTGTCAGGCCGTCTCTGAAGTCATGATGGTTTGTATTTTTCAATTTGATTCGGACGGCTTGTAAGGCCGATATATTAATAGATAACAATAACTTAAGGACATCTCTATAACATAGATCAGGAATTTAATTCCGATGTGTGTTCGCTTCTGACAAGCATAAAAGCATCTCTTCGTTTGTTCTGTCTCGTCACTAGAAAATGTTTCAGAGGTTTGGTCACTGGTATGCCACGGTTGTTCCTGGGAAGTGAGTAACCAGATCAAGCATCCTGCCCCGCTTTTTAGTGTATCTTATCTTTTATGGCCCGTCTCATGACAGAGGAAATTGGGCATTACCGAATGACCTCTCTTGCCCTCTGAGGAAGAGAGAGTGTAGTCAGATTCTACTTGTATTACCTGCCATCTGTGCAAAAGTGTTAGATTTGTTGTCTGAGAAATGAAATATTATGCAATCATGTCAGGGATTATTTTTTCTAATTGGTACCATGTAACATTAATAGTGTGTAATCATGTCAGGAATTAGTATTTTTTTCTTATTGGTACAATCTAACATTAATATCGTGTAATAATTCCAGGGATTATTTTTTCTTATTGGTACAATCTAACATTAATATCGTATAATCATATCAGGGATTAGTATTTTTTTCTTATTGGTACAATCTAACATTAATATCGTGTAATAATTCCAGGGATTATTTTTTCTTATTGCTGCCATGTAACATTAATAGTGTGTAATCATGTCAGGAATTAGTATTTTTTTTTTTGTTAAAATCTAACATTAATATCGTGTAATAATTCCAGGGATTATTTTTTCTTATTGGTACCATGTAACATTAATAGCGTGTAATCATGTCAGGAATTAGTATTTTTTTTTTTTTTTTGTTAAAATCTAACATTAATATCGTGTAATAATTCCAGGGATTATTTTTTCTTATTGGTACCATGTAATATTAATAGCGTGTAATCATGTCAGGGATTAGTATTTTTTTTTTTTTAAATCTAACATTAATATCGTGTAATAATGCCAGGGATTATTTTTTCTAATTCGTACCATGTAACATTAATAGTGTGTAATCATGTCGGGGATTAGTATTTTTTTTTTTTGGTAAAATCTAACATTAATATCGTATAATAATTCCAGGGATTATTTTTTCTTATTGGTGCCATGTAATATTAATAGTGTGTAATCATGTCAGGGATTAGTATTTTTTTGTTATTGGTACAATCTAACATTAATAGTGTGTAATCATGTCAGGGATTAGTATTTTTTTGTTATTGGTACAATCTAACATTAATATCATGTAATAATTCCAGGGATTAGTATTTTTTTGTTATTGGTACAATCTAACATTAATATCGTGTAATAATTCCAGGGATTATTTTTTCTTATTGGTACCATGTAACAGTAATAGTGTGTAATCATGTCAGGGATTAGTATTTTTTTCTTTTTGGTACAATCTAACATTAATATCATGTAATAATTCCAGGGATTATTTTTTCTTATTGGTGCCATGTAACATTAATAGTGTGTAATCATGTCAGGGATTAGTATTTTTTTCTTTTTGGTACAATCTAACATTAATATCATGTAATAATTCCAGGGATTATTTTTTTCTTATTGGTGCCATGTAACATTAATAGTGTGTAATCATGTCAGGGATTAGTATTTTTTTCTTTTTGGTACAATCTAACATTAATATCATGTAATAATTCCAGGGATTATTTTTTCTTATTGGTACCATGTAACAGTAATAGTGTGTAATCATGTCAGGGATTAGTATTTTTTTCTTTTTGGTACAATCTAACATTAATATCATGTAATAATTCCAGGGATTATTTTTTCTTATTGGTACCATGTAACAGTAATAGTGTGTAATCATGTCAGGGATTAGTATTTTTTTCTTTTTGGTACAATCTAACATTAATATCATGTAATAATTCCAGGGATTATTTTTTCTTATTGGTGCCATGTAACATTAATAGTGTGTAATCATGTCAGGGATTAGTATTTTTTTCTTATAGGTACAATCTAACATTAATATCGTGCAATAATGCCAGGGATTATTTTTTCTTATTGGTACAATCTAACATTAATAGTGTGTAATCATGTCAGGGATTAGTATTTTTTTCTTATTGGTACAATCTAACATTAATATCGTGTAATAATTCCAGGGATTATTTTTTCTTATTCGTACCATGTAACATTAATAGTGTGTAATCATGTCGGGGATTAGTATTTTTTTTCTTATTGGTACAATCTAACATTAATATCGTGTAATAATGCCAGGGATTATTTTTTCTTATTCGTACCATGTAACATTAATAGCGTGTAATCATGTCAGGGATTAGTATTTTTTTTTTTTTGTTAAAATCTAACATTAATATCGTGTAATAATTCCAGGGATTATTTTTTCTTATTGGTGCCATGTAACATTAATAGTGTGTAATCATGTCAGGGATTAGTATTTTTTTCTTATAGGTACAATCTAACATTAATATCGTGCAATAATGCCAGGGATTATTTTTTCTTATTGGTACAATCTAACATTAATAGTGTGTAATCATGTCAGGGATTAGTATTTTTTTCTTATTGGTACAATCTAACATTAATATCGTGTAATAATTCCAGGGATTATTTTTTCTTATTCGTACCATGTAACATTAATAGTGTGTAATCATGTCGGGGATTAGTATTTTTTTTCTTATTGGTACAATCTAACATTAATATCGTGTAATAATGCCAGGGATTATTTTTTCTTATTCGTACCATGTAACATTAATAGTGTGTAATCATGTCAGGGATTAGTATTTTTTTCTTATTGGTACAATCTAACATTAATATCGTGCAATAATGCCAGGATTATTTTTTCTTATTCGTACCATGTAACATTAATAGTGTGTAATCATGTCAGGGATTAGTATTTTTTTTTTTTTTTTTTTTTTTGGTAAAATCTAACATTAATATCGTGTAATAATGCCAGGGATTATTTTTTCTTATTGGTACCATGTAACATTAATAGTGTGTAATCATGTCGGGGATTAGTATTTTTTTTTCTTATTGGTACAATCTAACATTAATATCGTGTAATAATGCCCGGGATTATTTTTTCTCATTGGTACCATGTAACATTAATAGCATGTAATCAAGTCAGGTATTATTTTCTGAGGTCAAAATACTATGGAAGTATAAAATAGACTTTTATAGAAAAATATACATTTTTGAATGAAGAATATTACCAATACATTTTTGAAGGAAAAAAATATTACCATAACACATTTTTAACGAAAAAAAACAGTTATTACTAGCAATACATTTTTGAATACAAAAGTAGAAGACATTTTCAATTTCTAAAATAACATTTCATCAAAAACTGACTAAATCAACCTTCTTACTATAACTGAACAGTAAAAAAAAAAAATGCCTTAAAAGCCCACCTTTTTGGCATTAAATAACCTACAGAGGTTGATATGCCGTTAAACAAAACTCATATTCAAACTTAAGACATTGGAAGGGAGATGGTCAGGTGCTCAGCTGTGCAGCAATTCTATGAACCCCCTCTACTCCTCTTAGATGTTCATTAATGATATTTTGTCAACTCCTTTCTATTTTTTTTTCCGCCTGTTTTGTTAAAATGTCTGTCTGTAAGATGACCATTGTCTTCTACATTGAGCTTATTTTTATTTCCTAGAATCAAGGTCAGATTTCAAGTAGCTGTCTTGCCTGCTGCGTCATCCTCAGCCAAACCAAAATCTTTATGTGTCATGAGGATTTACAAACCAATTTCTTCCGGACTCTAGGCAGTGCCAATGTCGAAGATGTCACTGCAGTGCTGACCACTGGAGTTTCTCAGGCTGCATCATCCCCTTATTGTATTCTGGTCAGTTCAAACCATTCTTTATCTATTTTGTTTCAAACTGTGTGCATGTGTGGGTGTATGTATTAACATATATACACTACCGTCCATAATTAGTAGGCAACCCCAGTGTTTTAAAAGAAATGATGTATTTCATACTATTTTTAGTATTTATTGCAAAGTGAATAATTGTAAATGAAAATAGAATGGTTCTTTTGTTAATACTGCACAATAACATGTGCATCAACTGAATTTATAAATATTTAATAATTACCTATATTGCAGTTTCATCAATGAAAGAATGAAGAAAATTTAGGGCGATTCGGACAAGTTAATTTTTGCTTCCTTGCCTTGTAAAATTTTGCAAAGTAATAATAACAAAAGAACCATTCTATTTTCATTTAGAATTATACACTTGGCAATAAATTACAAAAATAGTATGAAATATATAATTTCTTTTAAAAAACTAGGCTGGCCTAATAATTATGGCCAGTAGTGTGTGTGTGTGTGTGTGTATGTATGTATATATATATATATATATATATATATATATATATACACACTAGCATCATAACCTGATGTTGCCCGTGCAACTCTGAACATTTTTTAATTTGATGCTTAATGCATCATGTTGCGATTTCCAAGCGCTTGTAGTCACTGCCTCACTTTAAAACTCAGTTATATTAAAAAATAATTATATAAAAAATTGTTGTTTAAAAATTGTTCAAAAATTCCATTTAAAAAACTATTTTCTTTTGTTTTGCATAACATTGTAAACAACATTGCATTTGTTTTTGTTTCAAAATTACGGGAGAAAATATTTACATTTTTTTTGTTAACTAAATGAATTTCAGCAATTTTCAAAGAAAATTCAAAAATGTAGACTTTTAATTTTAGAGGAAAAAGTTACATTAATCCACACAAATTACAGACAGTTGATTTCCTGCATGAAATATTTAGCAAAAAAAAAAAAATTTTTTTTTTTTTTTTTTTTTAATTTATTTTCTGAAGTATGAAATATTAAATCTGAAAAAAAAAAAAGACTTAAATGATTAAATTGACCATTGGCACTTTTTTTTTACATGTTTTTGTTTGAAAAAACACTTTTTCAAAATTACGGGGAAAATATTCACATTTTTTTCATTGATGAAATGAATTTTTAAAACATCAGAATAAAAATTAAATATTAAGGCTCATTTTTTTTTTTAAAGTCATGTTTGACACGTGTGATTTGATTTCTGTGATGTAATGTAGCAACCATCTTAGATGTTTTACGAAGCAAACATAGGCAATCGGCTCCATTGGCCAAAAAGTGTGAAAGGGAAAATTGCTTAACTTAAACTCAAAAAGTATGCATCGATCTGGCTTCCCTTTAGATATGTGTCCCTAGAAAGTTTGAATGGTGTAGCTTAAAAAATGTAGGCGTGCATCGGAAACAGTCACACACTGGCTCACAGATTGTCTTTTATATATATATATATATACATATATATATATATATATATTTATATATATATATATGTGTGTGCGTGTATACATATATATATGTATATATAGATATGTGTGTGTGCATATAGATGTGTGTGTGTGTGTGCATATAGATATAGATGTGTGTGTGTGTGCATATAGATATAGATATGTGTGTGTGTGCATATAGATATGTGTGTGTGTGCATATAGATATGTGTGTGTGTGCATATATATATATATAGATATGTGTGTGCGCATATATATATATATAGATATGTGTGTGTGTGTGTGTGTGTGCATATATATATAGATATGTGTGTGTGTGTGTGCATATATATATAGATATGTGTGTGTGTGTGTGCATATATATATAGATATGTATGTGTGTGTGTGCATATATATATATAGATATGTGTGTGTGCATATATATATATATAGATATGTCTGTGTGTGCATATATATATATATAGATATGTGTGTGTGTGCATATATATATATATATATAGAGAGAGAGAGAGAGAGATATGTGTGTGTGTGTGTGCATATATATATATAGAGATATGTGTGTGTGCATATATATATATAGAGATATGTGTGTGTGCATATATATATATAGATATGTGTGTGCATATATATATATTGATATGTGTGTGTGTGCATATATATATATATATATATAGATATGTGTGTGCATATATATATATGTGTGTGTGTGCATATATATATATATGTGTGTGCATATATAGATATATATAGATATAGATATGTGTGTGCATATATAGATATATATATATATATAGATATGATATGTGTGTGCATAGATATATATATAGATATGTGTGTGCATATAGATATATATATATAGATATGTGTGTGCATATAGATATATATATATATAGATATGTGTGTGCATATAGATATATATATATATAGATATGTGTGTGCATATAGATATATATATATATAGATATGTGTGTGCATATTATATATAGATATATATATATATATAGATATGTGTGTGCATATTGATATATATATATAGATATGTGTGTGCATATTGATATATATATATGTATGATGTGTGTGTGCATATAGATATATATATATATATATAGATATGTGTGTGCATATATATATATATATATATATATATGATATGTGTGTGCATATAGATATATATATATATATAGATATGTGTGTGCATATAGATATATATATATATATATAGATATGTATGTGCATATAGATATATATATATATATATAGATATGTATGTGCATATAGATATATATATATAGATATATATATATATATAGATATGTGTGTGCATATAGATATATATATATATATATAGATATGTGTGTGCATATAGATATATATATATAGATATATATATATAGATATATATATATAGATATGTGTGTGCATATATATATATATATAGATATAGATAGATATATGTGTGTGTGTGTGTGTGTCTTACTCTTTGTTGCCTCTCCTCTTTATCTCTTTCAATCAATATGTCTTTGCAGGAATTTGAATCCCAAGAAGCCAGTGTAACAACAGAACATTGGATTCTTTACTTTAATGCAGTCAAAGAAAGAATGAAGTTTGTTGAAAAGTTTTCTCATTGCTGGAAAAAATTGTTTCAGGTAACAGACAACTTGCTATTTTTGTCTTGTCATTTTCTTTTTCTTTTTTTTCACAATCTTCCCAACTCTTGCTCTTCTTATTTTGAAAGTGTTTATATTGAAGACAGTTCTCTTTTATTGATAACTAGCTTAAAATCCACACTCTGGCCCAAAACTAAAAAGTGGCACCTCTGATCCAGCTTAAAAATCGGCAATGATAATTTTGAAGAAATAACTTTGAATTCCTCAGTTCCCTCCATGGAACTTCAAAACCTCACTTTAACTCTGATTTGGCTGTAAGTCCTGTTCTGGCTTAAAAAACTGATTTGTGCTAAAATTTTGATTGGGACCAAAATTCCAATTCAAGCTATTGATTTCTTTAATTCACAAAGTATTGGAGATATTTTAAACTGAATTTAAAACAAAATATGTTCAATTCACAAAGTTTTAAGCTCAATATAAATTTAAAAACTTTTAAAATCACTTTTTCTTTTTTTTTTTCCCCACTTATTTTCAAATTTTAATTTTTAACTGTTCTCTCCTCATCCAGACACAAAGCCCAATGTTGGATGTTTAAGCACCAGATATAGGGCAGATTTTCAATTCTAGGATCATCCTAATCTCAAAAAGGATCATCCTAATCTCAGAAAGGGATAATACGTCTATGGAGAGCAAGTGTGGCTCAAGTTAGAGGAGTTTCAGACACACACAGAATTTGCTGTTTATTCATTTAGAGATAACATTAAAACACACGAAAAAAAAGAGATAACACACAAAAAATGTGTGTTTTTAATGTTAAGAAAACAAAGTGAGTGTCTCTTATAAAGAAGTCACACAAATATATTTGATATCTTTTAATAAATAGACATTTCTATTTTCAGGCAAGAGGTTCTTTTATGAGGATTGAAAGAATTTAGTGGTTTTTCTTTCTTTTTTTCTTCTTTTTTTTTGTAAATGCTTTCAAGATATTTTCCTACTGGAAATGGATCAGATAAGCTCGATGAAATAAAACACGGGGTACTAACTAACCTATAAAAATCACTTAATGCCTTTTTGAGGTGCCCATTATCAAGTCTTTCCCGCTTTATAGCAGGAAAAAAACTTGTTTGCACCCAGAGTATGTTTTGGTCCTGGGCATGATGGTAAACTGCATCTGGCAGCAAGGCCTCTGATTGGGAGGTTGTGAGGAGCATGGAATGATCTCTTAATTGCTGTTGTTAACCAGGTCCACCCTGACCCGGAATGCTAGCACTTGTTAGGGGTCCAGCTATGGGTAAATAGTTATAGAATCTGACATGATGATAAAATAAATTAAAGAACAAGGTAGGAAACTGGGGTCAAAACACTATAAAAGTATAAAAATACACTTTTATAGAAATATATACATAAAATAGATTTTTATAGAAAAATATACATTTTTGAAGAAAAAATTATTAACACAGCACATTTTTAAAGGAAAAAATTCTCAGCTAAACATTTTTGAATACAAAACTAGAATACATTTTCAGTTTTCTAGAATAAAAACAAAATTTTCATTAAAATCTGACTAAATTAACCTTCTTACTATAACCGAACATTAAAAAAAAATTCCTTAAATCCCCGCCTTTTTGGCATTAAATAACCCACAGAAGTTGATATGCTGTGAAGCAAAACTAACTCCCTAGGATATATTTGTAAAAAAAAAAAAAAAAATAATTAGTGCACCTTGGGTATGTACATATGTAGAAAGCTGTTTGTGCCCAGGGTATGTACATACAAAGAAAGTTAGTTGTACCCCGAGAACTCTATTTTTATTTGTTTTAATTTATCATTTATACAATTTTTTTTTCTTATCTTTCTTCAGATTGATCTTCCTGTTACCGAGTTGGATGATCCCATGTTGAAAAGCAAATGTAACCGTAGATTGGAGCAATTGATGGAACCACTTCAGATCTACTCCTAGTAATCTTCCCTTCCCTCTCTACCCAACATTTCCATCTCTCACTTTTTCGTCCACCACCCTTTCTTCCTCCTACCCACTTTCTTTTCCTCCTCACATTCATGTGCTCCACTGTTTCTATTGATTGGTCAATGATTGGGGGTCTGCATGTCCATTGGTGAAGCAAGAAATATCTTATGTAAGTAATGTTTGGGTTGTTGGTACGACTGCTTGTACCTGTAATTTCTTCTAGCTTTGTATCGTCTCACCTTCATTGATTATCAATGCTACTATTGCTACACAGGTGGGCTGGGGATATGACTCATCGAGTTGAAGATGTTGACTCTTTTGCAAAACTATCTTGTTGAGCTAAGTTTTGGAATTTCTACTGAGTATAGAAACCTAGAACCCAAACACCTTCCTCTTCTAAGCCCTGTAAGCAGTCTTTCCTTTCTTCCTTCCTTTTGCATTTCATGATTGCTTCAAAGATCCCACTTGCTACAATTTCCTCTAACAGGCCTTACAACAAAAGTGGTAAAACTTTTTATACTTATGTGTTATGTCTTGAAGGCTGTCACAATGTGCTGAATGAAATAAAGGAAGGTGTTTGTATGACCTATTTATTAAATCGATATTTCGAGACTAAAATCTCATCATCAGAATGGCAGAGAAATCTTCAGACTGTCCGCGCTTCGTCGTGGTCCATCTATGAATGGCTGGCTTTTATACTTAGTTATTCTGGAATTTTCCTTGTTTAAAATGTAGCCTCGGATTGATGAAAATTGCAAGCTAATGTTGCTTTGCTTTGAAAATGACACCTTTCTGTCTTTTTGTCCTTGTTCTTTAAAGAATGAGTTGAATATATGGATCGGAATATCGGAAGATGATAGAACAAAGTAGGAAACGTATCTCAATCTAACATGTTTCACTTTTATTCAAGCTTCCTCAGAGACCAAGCAATCTATCTATCTATCTATGAATTGAATATATGGATCAGAATCTGACAAGATGATAAAAGAAATTAAAGAACAATGTAGGGAACGTATCTTAATTTAACATGTTTCAATTTTATTAAAGCTTCTTCAGAGACAGCAATCTGTCTACCTATCTATCTATATAATTATGAATTGAATATAAGAATCAGAATCTGACATAATGATAAAATAAATTAAAGAACAAGGTAAGAAACGTATCTCAATCTAACATGTTTCAATTTCATTAAAGCTTCTTCAGAGATTGAAGTAAAAACGAAAAATAAGAAAGAGACAATAGACTGGGACATTGTGATTTGGGGTTGATTTCTCATTAGTCATGTGTCACTTGTATTAAAGCAAAAAATAATTATTTTAAAATGTATGTTCCTGGAAATATTTGGGATAGTAAAGTGCATATGTGTATATATTTGTATAGAAACACTAGTCTGTTTATATGTATGCATATATGTGTATTAATACACATGTCAAGTGTATTAAAATGAGGGACTATTTTTAAACATGTGTGAGAAATCTTTTAGACAGCAAATTGTTTGATGGTGGATGTGTGCGTGTATGTGCGTGAAGGAAAGGTCTGTAGAGATTTCTGATTAAGTCGTTGAAAATGTAGCGAGATGTTGCGATGATGCATATATGCTGTTGTCACTTCTATTATGGGTCATTGAAACTTAGCTTGATTGTAACACATTTTTTAATTTGATAGTATTCCATTTATTTTCATGTATTATTTTATTATTTTTATAAAATGTGAAAATAACACGTTTAAAAATAATTACCTGTTGCTTTAATACATGTGACACAGAAATGACCAATAAGAATCAGCCCCCAAATCCCAGTACACTGTATCTTTGTAAAATCTTTCATTTTTACTTTTATCTCTGAAGAAGCTTTAATGAAAGTGAACATGAGATCTAGATATGTTTCCTACTTTGGTCTTTTCCTTTATTCTGTAAAGAATACAAATTTTAGACAATTTTTCTGATATATATTTTTATATTTTTAATCCAAAAGGATAATCAGGTAGGTAAATCCCAAAAACCCGATCCTAATTAATATTAATTTCATTAATATTAACATTGATCAAGGTGGAGGCTTCGATGCAAATATTCTATTCTATTTACAGAGCCAAATATAAAAAAGAAAACAAAAATTTTAATATTTAAATCGGTTGAATAGCCATTTCTATGAGGAAATCCTAGAAGCGAGGATTTCTAAGTTGAAATGGCTATTCAACAGATTTAAATATGAAAATTTTTGTTTTATTTCATATATATATATATATATATATATATATGTATGTGTGTGTGTGTGTGTATATATATATATATATATATATATATATATATATATATATATATATATATGATTGTTTAATTACTTAGTTTCTGGTCATACTAAAAACTAGACCAGTGCACATTTGTATTAAAAAGTGTTCAATACAATTATATTGTAGAACTTTTGAATATTTTCCATTTTTAAACGAGTTATTACGCGACCTAGATTTGCAAATCACCTGAAGACAACACTCATGTTAGAAACCTAGGTCGCGTAATAACTCGTTTATAAATTATATATATATATATATAATCTTTCTGGGTTGTGAGGCTCTCTGTGGGTGAGCAGTCTAAAGCATACTGAATCAGACAGTGGCTTCTCCAAGAATTTGGGATGCAGGTTGAAACTCTATCACAGATCACATTTTCTTTATTAAGTCTATTAAGCCAATAGAAATAATCCACACTATTTAAAAGAATGAGGTGTCTGCTTAAACATGATTGTCCACTGACATAAAACATGGTATGCAATGCTCTAACAAGATCAATTACTTAACTGATGACGACAAAATCAGGTTATCTATTTTAAAATTTTTCTAGCTGCTGAGAACCCCAGATAAATTCCTTTTGGATGTCTGACATGGCCTGAGCAACACAGTCAGACTTGAAGCCAAGCTTACCCCAAATGTTCAAATTATTGTTTTACTGATAAAATACTGATTGTTCACCTATCTTAAAGAAATTAGATTTGTAAAATGTTAGTTTGTTTTTTTAATTCACAAATTTACACCTTGCAAAGGAGATATTTTTTCTACGAGCACACAAGTAATTTTAATTCAATTTAATGAGAATGAAATTTATAAATAAGTTAGTGGGAGTTGCTCTGTCATCAATTTTTTTTTTTATCGGGTCAAATAGACAGGTATAGCAAAATATGGGGTATAAATGTTTTTTGTGGCTATAAACAATATATTTATTAGGTACATATATTTGAGTAGACAGGGAAATTATTGTCTACCAGCCTAGCCAATCAAATGTCTTATGGAAATGTGCTTGCTAAGAAGCACATTCCTTAAATAAAACCTTCAATTTCTTAGCTGGTAGACATAATTTTCACTTTTAAAAATATAAATAAACAAAGATGTCTACTCAAACCTTTGTACTTACAAAATATTGAAAAATGTATTAACCACTTTAAAATCTATTTCCAGTTGTGATTATTCTCAAGTGACAAATTTAATTTGATTAAAATAAAATGTCTGGAATCTTAAAGTAAGAAAAAAAATTTAAATTTACCCTTTTTGTTTAGTTAAGGTGTGTCCAACTTAGAAATTTAGTGAGAAATTCGAAATCTCAATGTTTATGATCAATTCATCATCAAAAGATCTGACTTAATTGTTTCTTTTAAAATTAAAGAAAAGACGCATGAAGAAAATAACAGAAATGTTATTTTGTTTTTATAAAATTAAATAGGTTTATTTGTATTTATTTTCTTTAAATTTTAATATTGCAATAATTGTTTTAAATTTTTATTTTATATGCCTGAAGTAATTTGTTTTGAGACCGAACTCTTTAAATAAACTAAAAGAAATTAAAAATTTGAAATGAAAAAAATACATATTTTAAAATTTTATTTGCATAAGATATTTTTTAAAAAAATACAGTGTATACATGTTGTAATTTTTTTTATTTTTATGAAATAAGAAGGAAAAATTCTACAGAAAAAGATAAAAATAATTTTTCTTTGGGAAATTGAAATTAAGCGCTTCACTTACCAAAATTGTTTTTACTCCATTATCATGAATACAAGATAATTTGTAATTTTAAAATATTTAATAATTTTTTTTTTTTTTTTTTTAAATCATTTGACTCTAAGCAAGATGTGACAGCTACTAGTATACAGGGAGTTACAGTGAGAAAAAAGAGTGGGTAAAGTGGGAATGAGTATAGAATAAAAAATGAACGAGATTGAAGAAGAGGGATATTATATTTATATTTTTGGATATTATAGCTACCAGAGAAGCAAGTAAACGAAAGGGTGTTCCATAGATGTGAAGTGTGAAAAAAGAAGCTGTTGGAGTAGAAGTGACAGTTACATTTAGCTATTGCGATAGTAAAAGAGTGGGACCTAGATGCCAATCTAGTACCATACTTAAATTCATGTGGTCAGGGAAAAAGCTCATCAGAGCAGTTGGCATGAAAATATTTGTAAAAGAAGACAGAAGGAAGCCATGTAATTTTGGTGAGAAAGTGGGATTGATTACGTTGCAGATCGTTCTTTGGATTTTGTTGAGAACCTCGAATTGCAGGAGCACCTGACCAGATATGGCAACAATGTTCAATGCACGGACGAATGGCAGATTTATAAATGTGCAAGATGGATTCAAACGAGAAAAGCTTTCTGGTATAACATGGTGACCCAACTTTCCTAGCAGTAGATGCCACTATAGATTTGTTGTAGTTGTTCCACTTCAGGTCATTTAAAAAAAAAATTGAGTCCAAGTAGGCGCAGTAAGTTGTTCTCCAGGAGACTAGCATCATCCATACTGATGACAGGCAGGGAACTTTATCTCCGGTGGTTAAAGGAGAGCAGTTTTGTTTTGAAGGCATTAAAATTTACAAGCCATTTCCTGCCCCAGTTAACCACTGATTGGAGGTTCTTTTCAAGAGCAGCAACCAGGTTTACTTTGTCAGCCTTGGCAGATTTCCTATTGAGACAGGAGTAAATGGTGGTGTCATCTGCATAGATGCCTTTTTGGGAACTGACTACATCAGGAATATAATTGAAGAAGATCAGAAACAGTGTAGAACTTTGGATAGAACCTTGAGAGACTCAAATATTAAGACAGGAGTAAATGTTGGCATCATCTGCATAGATGCCTACTTGGTAACTAATATCAGGAATATCACTGACAAGGATCAGAAACAGGGTAGAACCTTGGATAGAGCCTTGAAGGTCACCTGTGTTTGTGTGAAATGATCTAGAAGTGTGCCTGTTCAAAAGGACCTTCATTTCACTGTTTGATAGGAATGATTGGATTAAATCAAACAATCAACCTGTCATAACATTGCCCTGGAGCTTGCATAGAAGGCCAGAATGCCAAACTCTGTCAAATGCTTTTGCGATATCTAGAGCCATAGCTCAAACTTCACCATTATTATCAAGAGCCTGGTATTCATTGGTGGCCGTTAACACATCACCTAGTGAAGCTGAGGTCATATTGTTTGTCAGAGAGTAAGTCATAAGAGGTGGGATGCTTAAGCACTTCAGCATTGATTAGAGCCTTGAATACTTTGTTAAAAAAGCAGTTAAAGTCAGTGTTAGGTCAGGGGGTTTACCAGAGTTTAGGGACTACAGAATAGGATTTCCAACAAACTGGAAATCAGAGAGGCAATAGTTGTAGAATTTGGAGAGGACTGGAACCATCTAAAGGAAACATTTCTTTAGGATGACAGATGAGATTCCATCACCTCTGCTTGCCTTATAAAAGTCTAATTTGGGAATGATGTCCGAGACCAGAGACAGCATATATCACTCATCCTCTCTATTATAATAAAAACTGGTGTGTGTGTGTGTGTGTGTGTGTGTGTGTGTGTGTGTGTGTGTGTATGTATGTATGTATATATATATATATATATATATATATATATAGTAAATAACCTAAAGAGCCAACAAACCTACTAAGGTTTCACCTAACCGGATCTTCAGGGAAGGTTGGCTTCCCTGAAGATCCATTTAGGTGAAACCTTGGTAGGTTTGTTGGCTCTTTAGGTTATTTACTTTTTCTGCTCTGCTTATGTATTGAGTGCTTTTTTGTGATAGATTACTCGTCTTGGGTTTTTTCTTTGGGCTACGTACTTTAACTGATGTTCACGTGCTTATCTCTTTCTTTTTTTACAACCATTTTTTCCTTCTGCCTATATACTGGGAGGGTTTTTCGAAACGAGTATAGTGATAAGTTTACATTTATATACACATATATTCAAATGAATAAGGAATGAAGAAAATATTTGCAACGTTCAAAACATAAATTTAAAACAGTGCTCAGTCTAAAAATAGAGCAATGAATATTTATTATAAATTATACTTTAGAATCTGTACAAACTACAATCTACTACAAAATTGTACATTTTGTTTCAACATTGACAGAACAATGTCTCATCGGGTAGTTAATAATAATGATAATTATTAATTACCTGATGAGACATTGTCCGTTCAATGTCAAAACAGAATGTACAATTTTGTAGAAGATTGTAGTTTGTACGTGTTCTAAATTATAATTTATAATATAAAAAACACACACACACACACACACACACACACTTTTCTTCCTGTCATGTTCGGGTGGGGGGTTTAACCTGTGAGGAAGCAGCTAATAATCCTCTCAACTATTTTACTCTCATTTTTGAATGCAGGGATACACTCATTAAAAGTGTAATAAGGTAATATTAAATACAAACAGAAATTTATCTGTAAAGTTGAGGTATCAAATTGGCTAACATTTAATCAGATAGTGTAGGCTACCAGTGCTTGCATATAGTCTCACTCCATAATAATGTAATATTAAATGAAAATGGGAGAGGGATCAAATAGAGTATTTCAATGCAATCATTTAATAAATAAAATTATTATGGACTGGCAGTATAGCCCGGCGTTGCTAGGGTGTAATGAAAGCTTTAAAACTAATCCATGGTTCTGAAGCTCAGACTCAGCCTAAAGAATATTTGTGTGAAGTTTGGTGAGAATCGGATAAAAATTGTGGATTTGTATAAAGGACATACAGACAATCAGACACACACACAAACATTTTGCTTTTTATATATATATATATATATAATCGATTTTCTGCACTATTGTAAGAACTGGAACCTTGAAACTTCTGAATATCGTTTATGTCTTTGTCTATGAGCGTATCAAATTTGATTAAAATCGGAACACTCCTTCTATAACTCGATTTTTTCGATTTTCGATATTTATCGGAGGTACCTTGACACAAAACCTAGCTAAGAACACTCGCAGATGCTTATAGTACAACTGTGTAAATTTTCAAGAAAATTGGTTCAACCGTTTCAGAGTCTATAGGTAATGGACACAGACAAAGTTCTATTTATAAATAAGTTTAGATTATTTGGTAAGCTTATCTTTGCTCCAATGCTATAGTACTCATGCCATGTTTAAAAACAACAATGAATGGGATAAATTAGGATATAGAATACGAACAAAAGTGAAGAAATTTTTTTTTTATTGACAACACATTTCACCTTCATTAGTTAGGCATCTACAGGTCAAAATGAAAGATAAATCTGTGTGTGTGTTTATATATATATATATATATATATAATCCAGCCCCCTTCAAGCAGATTTCCCATTATCCCCTCCACCAACTCACATACCACATTTAGTAATATTATCTACGAGCCTGATCTTAAGTTTAACATTGGGAACTATGAGATCAGTGCACTTTCAATTCATTTTTTTATTAAATGTAAATGAGGGTGTGAATTATATATATATATAATCAAATGCAGATATTTTGAGCCCAATTTGAGAGTTTGATCCTTTGTACTTGAATATATCAACAAATTAACCTTTGTTGCTATTGGCACGACATTGTGACCTGAAGGATGAGATCAATAAAGAACTGGTTCCAAACTTCTGAGTATCTCATTTCATCTTGTCACTGCAATTCAAAGAAGGAAAAGAGAGAAAGAAATCTCCCTTACTATTAGGGGTGCATCAGTCCCTAAAGAGAACTGAGAGTCTAGATAAGAATAAGGGGCACTAATCAAACATTGGCATTGTTTAGTAGTGAGGGGAGGTCTAAAATTAAAGTTCACCCAGTATAAAGCTCAAGAGGCCCTCAATGTAGAGGGATACTGTTGAAATGGTTCTGATAATTGAGGTGTATGTTATGAATGAAATAGTTGGTAGGAGATGAAAATAAAAAAGATAGATAACAATTTGACGCTCATAGCATTTAAGATTTCAAAGAAAGAACTCGGGTGATAGTTTGCCCTCCAAAAAGTAGCAGTTCTCTGCCACAGCCAGAGTTACAATGTCCAAATATCCACCTCTGATTATTATTATTTTGCCAGTCTTATCCAATACTGATTTATTTCAATCAGTCTTGCACAAGGATAGAATTCAATATCAGTCACTTAACATTGATCTCACATTGAAGAGTGGATCAAATACCTTGACTGCCGATAGTTCTAATGCTCTTCCTCGGTCTTGGGCAGGCCTTTTGTTTATTGATCTGTCTATATATTAAAGAATCCAGTTGCTCAAATGATACCACACACTCTGGTGAAACCTTTTTCTGCCCTGCCCTTGTAGCCTGGGCCTATATTCTCTGAAATTTAATCAAACTGTTTTTGATGTCCTTCACTGTAGAAGAACATAGAAATGTGCTGAAAGCAAAATTATCGGCAGGTTAATCAAACATCTGTTTGGGATTTTCTCAGACAGCAGCTTGTTGCTTGTATTCAATGACTCTTTTAAATAAACGTCATTGTTTTTCTCATATTGTTTCAATCACTGTACCTTCTAACCATCTTCAGGGAAGGCGTTCTGATGTGGTAGAAAGGTTTACCCGAGACAGGGGAAAAATGCTGGAGGTACATTCTTGTGAAACAAAATCGCTGGAGGCACGTTCTTGTGAAACAAAATCGCTGGAGGCACGTTCTTGTGAAACAAAATCGCTGGAGGCACGTTCTTGTGAAACAAAATCGCTGGAGGCACGTTCTTGTGAAACAAAAGTGCTGGAGGTACATTCTTGTGAAAGAAAAACAAAAAAATGAAGATGCTCGTTGAAAGGTATAATGCCATATAAGACCCTTTTACCTTTTTTTCTTTTTTGGTTTTGCTTCTTTTTAAAAAAAAAAAACTTAAAATTACCCAGCATTTTCTACTCTGGTGATTGGATTACCAACACAAAGCTGCTGCCTAAGCACTTTGCCAAACGACTTCTCTTCTCAGAATTAAATGTATATAACCATGATTTTTTTTTTTAATCATTTCGTACTAAGATGCAATGAGTTATTCTAACTGAATGCTACAAGCTAATTAAGCTAAACTCATCAATCGAAATCATTATTTTTATATACTTCAATGTTTTTAGATGTGTCAATTGTTTCCCCCTTTTGTTTTTTAGTCCTGTTTATTTAAGAATGAGTGTGTGTTTGTTTTCTTTAATTTTCTTCAACTGCTGTTTATTTAGCATGAGATAAAAACTTAAGTGAGGTGGTAGCACCTGTTAGGGTCCCAGCCATGGGCAAATAGTGAGCCCCTGATCAAAAAGAAAATATGATGAACAAAACACTATGAAAGTATAAAAATAGATTTTTATTATAGAAATACTATCAATACATTTTCATATTTAAAAAAATATGACGAAACATTTTATTTGTAGTTGACAGCATGCAATTGCATTCAAAATATTTAGATTTCAGTGTTAAGTGACCCAAAGTGGTGTTGATATGCCACTAAACACAATCATCCAACCAACAACACTTATGCTGTTATTCTATTTATTTGTTGCATAGATTTAAAAATTAGGTTGATTACTAAGTCACAGAGGTGACCATTCTCATAGTTAAGGTCAGTGAAAGATGAAACTAAAAGGAAAAGGGCAAGAGGTCACTCTTCTATCACTTTTACTCCCCCTCCCCCTCCCATACATACGCAATAAGGTTCTGAGAAAAGAATGGCTGAAAGGGCTCAGTTTTTGTGTCCAGAAAAAAAAAATTTTTTTCAGCTTAATCACAGTAACTTTTCAGTTGTCTTTAACAAAACTTGTATGAAAGAGTGACTGCTGCCCAAATACACAATTTTATATCTAAACTTATTTATAAATGGAACTTTCTCTGTGTGTGTGCAATCTTCATTGCCTTGAGATTGCACATATATGCATGAAACTTTTAGTTACAGTTGGTCATGTTCTAGTAGGAATCAAAATGTGGATATTTCCACAAATTTGAAGAAAAAAAGTACATCCCACATATCGTATATTTGTATGCAGATGTGTAAGGGAAAGTTAGTTCGACAAACAACATCCATTAATACTTTCTCATAAAAAAGCAGCAATGAAAAAGAAAGTCAAAAAGGTCAGAACCTAGTGATTCTGGGAGTAAATCCAGTGCGCGCATGACTTGTCCGTGGGTCGGGTCCAACAGCTTCTTTCCTCGCACTTCCCGTTTGTGGAATTCCCTACCGCATGCTTGCTTCCCCGACGGCTACAACCTTCAGGAGTTTAAATGTAGGGTCAATAGACACCTCCTAACACACTAACTCACACCCACTCTCTCCAACTCTCTCCCTATGTGCATCCTAAGTCGTCTATCACCCTCCTTCTGACATTTCCTATACCCAATCGCTCTATGTAACCCCCTGCGCTATAGTGGCAGTGGAATGCCTTGCTTGGGGTGACACGATTAAAAAAAATATATATATATATATATAAACAAGAGAAATTGGTATAGAAGAAAAAAGTGTGAGAAGTTGTGAACATGTTGTTATTATTAATATTGCTTGCTTTTTGTATAATATATTAAGTGTCCATAATGGTACTTTTGTTGCTACACATGTTTCGAGTTCAAAGTTGACTCTCTTCAGGCAAATAAACTCGTGACTTTACATATTGAGATCTGTGTGTTTTTCTGATGGCAGAAAATGTTGTGTATATATAGATAAGTGGTTGGTGAGCAGGTCAGAATGTTCATGTGCA
Organism: Ascarosepion bandense; assembly: GCA_037127315.1. Lineage (NCBI taxonomy): Eukaryota > Metazoa > Mollusca > Cephalopoda > Sepiida > Sepiidae > Ascarosepion > Ascarosepion bandense. The sequence goes on along the minus strand of JBBBDQ010000528.1, from coordinate 1,932,546 downwards.
TGTGTGTTTGTTTGTTTTTTCCATTTTTTTCACACTCGCTTGTTAAATCTCTTCTGTTTTGGGAATCATTCACCTTTCATTGACCATAAAAAGTTTTTATACACTAACTTGTAAAATTTTATTTTGTCTTTATATTTCAAAATTGTTTTCAGTAATTTTGATTCAATTTTACAGGTCATTTAGTTCTTTTTGTTGTTTATGAAATACTATTTTTTGTAAATTTTTTACTTTTTCTTTTTTTTTAAACCATATTTGAACGTAGTGTGTGTCTTAGATTTTTCATGTTGTTCTGACCTGTAGAATTGAATCAAAATCATTGAAAACTATTTTGAAGTATAAAGACGAAATAAAATTTCACAAGTCAGTGTGAAAATAATAAATTTAAAAAGATTTTCTGGAGAGCAAAAGGTGAATGATTCCCAAAATGGAATAGATTTAACGAGCGAGTGTGGAAAAACCAACAAACACGCACACATATGAACTTTCTGATCTGCTCATCGACCACTTAGCAAGTAAATATTAATGATGATGATGATGATAATAATAAATCTACACTTTAAACAAAACATTCATGGCTTCTCACACTTTTTTCTCATATATATATATATATAACAATATTTGAAATAATAAAAATCTTATTAAAAGTAAGTCCATTAATTCTTTAGGAATTTGTTTAAATTTTGTATATGCGTTTGAACAAATCTGAAGCCTTTAAGAAAATAATCTGAGTAAAAATAGATGTCCATTCCTTAAACAGAATAAAGAGGATGGGGGGGGGATATCATTGGTTTGATCCCAACCAAGGGAAGGGACACATTTCCTTTGCTCAAATTTATCAAATGTATTGGCAGATAAATGTAATACACACAGTTTTAATAAATAAAGATTGGGAGTCTATTTCAAGGAGTGGTGGACAGTCCTTCCTTACTTTAAACAAGAAGAGAAGGCTATAGAATCCAATCTATCCTATTATTTGACTCATAGCTAGAGGAGGAAGAAATGTATTATATTATTAAATAGTAATTAGAGGGGGATCAGTTTATTACTTCATAAGAATATAAAACTGACCCCCCACTTTATGCCCAGTAGAAACCTTAATCATGTTTTCAACTATTATGTTCAGTCAGTCAGTTAAGTGCCAAACGTGATACACGCATTGGGCAATCATGTCTCGAAAGAGACATGACTGACTGGGCAGAAGATTTTCCCACAGTAGGTTGCCATTACTTTCTGCAGTAGACTGGTTGCCAACCAAGGCTATAGAACCCAATCTGTCCTATTATTTAACCCATAACTGGAGGGAAGAGGTGGATTAATACCTTTCCTAAGGGTATTTGCATGGAATTCAACTGGAATTCAAACTCAGCTTCCTGAATTGCCGAATTCTAGCATAAACTATTTTCTAACATGAACTATATCTTTTCCAGAATTCCAACATGAACTATATCTGACACAAAACCAATAGTCTACAAAGTCATCATGTTACCACCCCTTTTATTTGGGTTATACCTATCCAAGGTCAGATACCATTTCTACTTAGGCTTCCTTGAATGCTTTGTTTGGTGTTTTGAAAGTGACTACATTCTTGATTCTTCCAGGTCTGACCTTCAAAGCTTGGGACTCCCTCTCCCTGCCATGCTCCTTACATTTTAGCAAACACCCACATTCACTCTGTATTCCATCCATGATAAGTAAATTCCACTCAAACAACTTCTTCTTGCAAACCACTGCTCTGTGAAATAGACTCCCAAGTGGATGTTTTCCCTGATCACTACAATCTTAACCTGTTTAAGTTGAGGGTAAACATCTTCCCCTCCTATCCATATAAACTACCCACTAATATAACCTCTATCTCGGTGAACCTTTATATTTAAAAAAAAAAGAAAAAAAAAAAGAATCATTGAAGCCAAAGTTCTAAACTCCCTTCCACAGACATTGAATCTAAGCAATAAAAGACAACTGTGATAGGCAGACCCCATTGTGAAGATGGATGACAAGTCTCTTGAAAACGTCCCTCTTTGGTGAACTCGTCTCTAGCCAACACACTGATAAGAGACTCAAGGTTTTTTTCAAAATCACTCTCATCCCGTGTAAAATAAAAACTTGCCAAGAAAGAAACTTAAGTTCTTCCAGGCAATCTCCCTTTCCAAAGCATAATGCGTGGAAAGAATAGAAGAGGGGGGGGGTCATTAACATCAAACAAACTCACTCCTGTTACCAAACTTTTCTCTGGTGGGAGTAAAAAAAACTTGTCTCTCCAACATTGATCTCACTGATGATCCTGCATTCTTTCTGGACGCTTGTGTCAGCTTCTCCTTCTTCTTTCTATGTGCCCTGTCCTTTCGGGACGTAGGCGATCATGGCTTTCCACGTCTCTCTATCCCTGGTGGCTCTTAGCATGCTTTCTCCTGTTATACCACGCAAACCCCGCTCTGCTATCCACTAGCTCAAGCCCATAAATCTAGAATATAAATGTATAGAAAGTAGCATGGTCACAAAATGAGGGATCAGTTTATATATTGGTTATAATATAGATTTGATCCCCCACTTTATATTCACATTATAATTTCCTCCATTGCTGTTTATAAATCATCTATGTGCCCTGTTCTTTCATGACACAGGCAAACATCTCCCTATCCCTAGTGGCTCTTAGCACGCTTTCTCCTGTTACTCCACACAACCCTCGTTCCGTCATCCACCTGATCAGGTCCTTCAAATATGTTATCCGTTACTTTCCTCTGTCTCTACCTCTATTTTGCCTGTTAGTATCAGGTTCTCCAAGCCCTCCTTCCTCATTGCATGTCCGAGGAACTTCAATTGTCTCTTCCTGATGCTCAATATTAATTTCCTTTTTGTTTCCATCCTTTCCAAAACCTCATCATTGTTCACATGCTCGGTCCATGATATCCGCAGCATCTTTCTATAGAACCACATTTCTGCTGCTTCAAGTTTTTCCTTCATCTTTGATGATATTGTCCAACATTCACTGCCGTATTGAAGAAGTGACATCACATAGCAATCCAGTACACTCTTTGTTTCTAGCGAAAATTTCCTGTGTCTTAGTACTTTACTCAGCTTCTGGAATGTGTCCTTTGCCATGCCAATTCGCCTTTGGATCTCTGCATCGCACTTTCCATCTCCTGTTAGAACACTTCCTCTCTAAAAAACGAAATATGCAATATTGGGAAGAGGCTTTCGGGTTACAAAACTTGAAATTAATCAAAACAAAGAAAGTTGCTTACAAATGTGTGTGTGTGGTAAGAAATCTAATCGGCTGAATTAATTCCCACCATGTGACAGATCAGCATTATCCCTTTATCCGCCCCAACAAACAAAGCACTAACTAAATTATGGGAAAAAAAAACAAACAAATGATAAATCATTGATAAATTTACAAAACGTCTTGATGACATGTAGTGATACAAACTTCTAACACCTGAGCTAACAATATTTTTTGGACTCTGTTCAATTTGGAAATGTTTCAAAATGGGTTAAATCTTAAAAAAAAAAAAAAAAAAAGAAATTGTTAGCAAACATGGATCTTCATGCCCACAAAAAAAAAAAGGAACCGTGTGTCAAAGGGATGTTTTTTTCCCCTTAATACTGCTATTATTTTAACTCTCTCGACTCCTTGGCAATATTCTTTTAAAAAATGATGATTAGAATCGTGATCAAATCTAAACAAACGAAAGTGAATTTCTTTGGTTTTGAGAATTGACAATGAAATATTAAATACTATTTATGAGATTGTTTATAGGAATGATCGGCAAAACATTGGCTAATTGCAAATTAATTCAAACTTTATAAAATGACAAATAAGGATTCCTTAGAGTTGGTTCACATATTTTAATAATTTACTAAATGTTTATAAATTTACAAATAAAAATTATTATTCTTTATAAATTGGTAAGTAATAAATATTGCATTGCATTCATTTTAATTGTATTAGTTTTTAAAATGTTGTAAATTATAAAATTACTCTTGTAATTCTTCTTCTTCTATGTGCCCTGTCCCTTCAGGACGTGGGCGATCATGGCCTTCCACTTTTCCCTATCCCCGGTGGCTCTGATAACGCCTTCTTCTGTTACATCGTGCAATCCTCGTTCCGTCATCCACCTGATTAGGTCCTTCAAATATGTTATCCGTTGCTTTCCCCTGTCTCTTTTTCCCTCTATCTGGTCTGTTCGTATCAGATTCTCCAAGCCCTCCTTCCTCATTGCGTGTCCCAGGAACGTCAGCTGTCTCTTTCTGATGCTCAGTATTAATTTCCTTTTTGTTTCCATCATTTCTAAGACCTCATCATTGCTCACATGCTCGATCCATGATATTCGCAGCATCCTTCTGTAGAACCGCATTTAATTAAACAACTTAATAAATGATCTTTGATATTTTGTTATAAAAAAAAATGTATGAATTCACTTTCATATTTTTAAGTTTTATTACAATTCTAACCATCGTTTTTTAAAACAAAAAAACATTGTTGAGAAGTGAATTTAGCTAAAATACTAGTGGTGTCAAGAGATAAAAAAAGAAAACAACTTTCTTTTGACACACCTTATTTTTGTGGGCAGTAGAAATTTAAATGCAAAGTCAATACTCATCTACTAACCACTGGACTCTAGCTCTCTCCCCTCCCCTGTATAACCTTCCCTTTCTCTCCGCCCATGTATCTGTCATCGCACCTGCTTTCTCAGCTTTCTATTGTTCCTTTCTAACTAGTTTGTACTCCTCACTCTTTTCTAATTAATTTTTTTACATTTATGTAACCCCCTGCACATCAGTGGCGTTTCCGCCTTGCTCGGGGTGAAATGATTAAAAAAAAAAAACAAAAAAAAACTAAGGTCCATGTTTGCTAAAATATTTTTAATTTTTCTACCTTTTCCCCACTCTGACAGACACATATACACACACACACACACACACACAATGATCTTCATCTGTTTAAAGTAAGATTTAATCAAAGAAAAAGTCTTGAAGTTTTTTTTTTTAAATTTTCTTGCTTCACCTTTATGCGTAGACCTTTTTCAGACATTAACCAAAATCACTTCTCTCCTTGCCATCCAAAACAAAAATGGATTTTTTAAAAAAAAGTTAATTCTATCTTTGTAGATCTGCTTTGCTCTCATCCTAACCAAAATGTAGGCTGCTGCCATTTTTTTTTTTTTTTTTCTGGGTGGGTGGGTATTTTATTTATACTTTACTTTTCTTTTTTTCTTTTTCTTTTTTTTTAATCTAGGCTTCAACTCCCATCAATTATGATGGTCGGGAAGAAGGCCTGGTCTGCTGCAATGGTTGAGTGTGATAAATAGAAGGTGTGCATAATATCATGCGGCCTTCACTGTAGAATTCTTCAGCCCTGTTCTTTAATGTCGCTTGACAAGTCTCTTCCTTTCTCTATTCTTTTTCTTCTTCTTTTTCCAATATCTAACTAACCTGTCTCTCTTTCTTTCTCTCGCCCTGCTGTTGTTAAATTTTAAAACCAAAACAGATGAAAAGAAAGAAAAAAAAAATTAACAAATTTTGAGGTATTATCCTTTTTTTAGATTCAATCAGACTATCGTTGTATATGGCCTTGCTTGATGTGAACTAAGAATTATGTAAATAAATTTAAAAAAATAAATAAAATTCTTAAAAATTTCACGTCTCTTTCTCTTTCTCATAACCAAATCATTCCGTCGATCAATTTTTTTCTTTCCTTAGGTGCCATCCGTGATGCAAACTTGGGCGATCGTGTCTCTCTGCGATTCATGTTTGACATTCATTTATGATACTGATGGACATAAAGAAGGAGACCAGTTTCCTATTGTGATTAAGTACTAAATTGATCCCTCAAAAATTGCTACATGTGAATATTCTTCCTTAGGTGTGATGTAAACTTGGGCGATCATGTCTTTCTGCAATTCATGACTGACGTGCTTTACTAGATTCTACTGGACATAAAGAAGGAGACCAATTTCCTGTTGCCATTAAGTACTAAATTGATCCCTCAAAAATTAGTACATATGAATATTCTTCCTTACGTGCCATGCTTGGTGCATAGTGTGGTGATTATGTCTGTTCTTGTTTCGTAATTGACTTAGAAAAAAATTCATGCAACAGGCTGCCCCTACATTCTGTCAGTCAGTGTTACAGAACTCAGTTCTATTTAATAATTTTTATCTTGTATAAAACTGGTTGAAATACTGAGAAACCCTGCATTTTCAACTTAATTTCTATCTAATGAGATTTATAAAGCTGAATGTTATAAGTTAGGTATGGTTCAATTATCCACGAAAAATTAGAGAGCAGAGTTCAAATTCCAGTCAACATTTATTGCATTCATTTACATGCAAATACCCTTGGGAAAGATATTAATCCATCTCTTTTCCCTCCAGCTATGGGTTAAATAACAAGATAGATTGGGTTCTATAGCTTTGGTTGGCAACCAGTCTACCACAGAAACTAATGGCAATCTATTGTGAAAAAAAATCTTTTACCCAGTCAGTTATGTCTCTTTTGAGACATGATTGCCAAAGTGTGTATTACATAGGGCACTTAACTGACTGACTGATTATTGATGATCAGAAAACTTTTATTTTAACTGAGATTGCGCGCCAAACAAATTGTCTTGACCCCTGAAAAAATGACATGCAGGTATGACAGAAATTTACTGAGGAGCGTTTACTTAAGCCAGATGACCAGTTGTGCACGAGGCCAGCATCTCTACCCAATAAAATGTGCTCGCTACTGAAACAAAAAGTTCCACCTCCTAGCACAGTGAGGCTGTGGCCCTTTACTACTCCACAAGGAGTCGACAGATTCAAGAGGAGTTGTATGAAAAAACTGAGCCCCCCCACCAAAAAAAAATATTGTTGAAATATTGAAATGTTTCCAAATTTTTTTGTCAATCAGAAATTTTAGGGTGTAATCGATAAGATTGCACTGAAAAAAGTTATAAAAAAAAAAAACAAATTTAAAGGTTTTTAGTATCCTCCAGGTCCGCCAAATGTTTAATTCAAATGCACGACTAAGACGTTTTTTTATAACCAAAATATAGGAACAAGTTTAAAAAGTAATATCTTTAGGGTCACATCCTCGTTGAATTTTATATTCATGTTTTTATCTTTGTTTTATTTTACAGAAGAGTTTAAGATAAAAAATGGTTTCCTTGATTTCGGTTAGTTCCAATGGTTTTAAATTTTATTAACTAAAAGAAATTTTAATCAAAAATTAATAATGGTTGACTTCATCTTATAAAAAGATTTCATTATATTATTATTATTGTTACTAATACTACTAATATAAATAAAGTAATTAAGATAAAAGAATATTAGTCAAAAATTAATAATGGTTGACAGAACGTCTTCTAATAAAAGAAGTTAATACTACAACTACTAATACTAATAATTTTTTATGGTGTTATGTATTAAGTGTAACAAAAAAATGATTGACCAAAACTCAGTTAAAAATCACATACAAATATTTAATTGAGGTTAAACACAAAATGATATATATACAAAATTTACGATTTTTTGCATTCAAAACAGAAAATAGTTTACTACTGGCAGGCAAAGTGTTATGAAAGGGAAAGGTGTCACATATCTTTACCCAGTTAACATAGAGAAAAAGTTAGTGCTATACTTTTTGGAAATCCTCAAATGTGTATATAAAGAATAATTATTAGTTTGGTCAATGAAAGAGTCAAAACTTATCTATTTACCCATATAGTTCCATTAGGTTCTCTTTCAGGTTTTATTTGGTCGGCAACTCTTCTTAGAGATTCTTTTGGCTGGATGCACATATCCATGAATCATGCCAGAGTTGATAATGTCAGCAAATCCTGTTAACAAGTGACTACTCAATTCCCAAAACCTATTTTTATAGGGGCTAACACCTAATTTGCATATTGTAGAATCCTTTAGAATTCTCTAGATTTTACTCTAATTTTCTTGGAAATTCTAGCATCTTCCAAACGTTCTATTTCTAATTTCCTTATTTTTACGACTACTTCATGAATTAAAACTTTTTCTTGTAATAACAAGTAAGACTCAACAGAATTCCTTACTACAACTTTTTAATTATTATTAATATTATTAAATGTATCCTCGTAACAATGGTCACAAATGCTTTTAGGGCATTTGGAGTGAACTTTTCGTGCTTACATTGTTTTGTGTATGTATGAATTAGGTATCTCGAATAATTAGCTGAAAAAACAGCATAACAAAGATAAGACACTAAACTTAATAAAAACAAGATATTTTTATCAAAATATTTATTATTAGCAGTATAACCCAGTGTTGCTCGGGTGTAATGAAAGCTTTAAAACTAATCCATGGTCCTGGAGCTCAGATTCTTTGGACATTGACACGAAAGACTAAAAAGCAATAGTTGTTTCCAGTTAAAGCGAAACCATAGACTGAAAGAAAAATGAATGGATGTAAGTCAAATTTTGATTTCCTGGTATTGATATCAAATAAGATTTTTTCGTCGTAAACTGAATTTTGAAGGCTAAATAAGTCCTCTGAGTAAATGGTATCATGGCTGAGACTAAGAACTACAATTATACCTACCTAAAGCCAAACCCGAAGCAAAAACTAAAATAAAAGGGCTAAAAAAAATACAGATAAACAGACACACACACAAACATCTTGACTTTTATATAAATATATTATCGATTTTCTGTACTATTGTAAGAACTGTAAACTTGAAATTTCTGAATATCGTTTCTTATGTCTTTGTCAATAAGTGTATCAAATTTGATTAAAATCGGACCACTCCTTCTATAAGTCGATTTTTTCCAGTATCAATTTTCGATATTTATCGGAGGTACCTCGACACAAAATCTAACTAAGAACACTGGCAGATGCTTATAGTACAACTGTGTAAATTTTCAAGAAAATTGGTTCAGCCGTTTCGGAGTCTATAGGTAATGGACACACGCACACACACACACACACACACAGAGTTCTATTTATAAATAAGTTTAGATTAGATTAAGAAGAAAGATCAAAGAATTTTTTAAAATTTTTTAATCCTTTCTAACACATTTGAAATTTTGACAATTTTTTTTTTTTTCACCAGTGATTAACTAAATTGTTACCAGAGTTTACAATGGATAACGTAAGATTACACAACACATTTTTTTCCAATTCAAAACACATTAATTTAAAAATTCTTGCAAAAATAAAATAATTGTTGGATTTTAATGAGACTTTCAAAATTTATTCACAAATAAATGAAATTATTTTTGAATTCATGTTTTTTAGAAAATCTTGGTGAAAATATTTTTTCTTTCTTTTTTTTTAATACATGTATTAAAAAAAAAGAAAGAAAAAATATTTAAATTTGCTAATTTTCTAAAAATAACATGTCACATATGCATATTTTATTTTTGCAAGATTTTTAAAACCGAACATTAAACTTTTGTTTACAGACTTAGTTGTCAAAATGTATGCAAAGAATGATAAAATTTAATATTCCAATCAATACCTTAGGCTCTCGAATAAGTTGTCACTGATTTTTCGTGAAAAGTAATGTTTTATTTACAAAAATTAGTAAGAAACATGTCACTGAAAGTATTGTCCATCGCTAGCCACTACTTTTTCCAATCTTTCTGGCAGCATTTGAATTCCATGTTGGAAAATGACACGTCTTTTGAGGTTAACCACAAGTTAACACATTTTTAGCTATCTTCATAAGAATGAAAGTGCTGCTCAGCCAGGCCATGTGCCATTGATTGGAATAAGTGATAATCAGACGAGGTAATGTAGAACTTTACAAGCGTTACCAACTAGGTTTTCACCCCTTTTTGCAGCAGGTGGCCTAGTGTTGTCATGTGGCAAAATCACTTCATTGTGGTTGTGTTTCTGCTCATATAGCAGTCATTTCTTTTTTTTTCCAATGTTTGGCTCAAACACATAATTGGAGTCAATAGCAATCTTCTGTGATGGTTTTGGTTGGTTCGAGCAGTTCATAATAAACTACACCCATCTGATCCCACCAAATCCAGAGCAGAAGCTTTGAACCATGGATATTTGGCTTTGATGCTTATGGCGATGCAAGCCTTGGCTTACCCCACTATCTTCTATGCTTAGGGTTATCGTAGTGTATCCACTTTTCATCACCTGTCATAATACTATACAAAAAAAAAAACTTTCCTTTTCTGCTGTTGAAGCAGCTGCTTACAAATAGCAAGACACTGTTCAATGTTTCTTGGTTTTAACTCATGCGGCACCCAATGTCCTTGCTTTTGAATCATTTCTTAATGTTTTCAAACGTATTAAAACTTGTGTCGTCAACTTATAAGGATTCTGCAAGTTCATCTTGTGCCTGACATGAGTCTTCATGAAGTAATGGCTCCAATTCTTAATCTTTGAACTTTTTTGGTGTGCCAGAGCATTTTTTAGCTTTGTGAAAATTATTATTTTTAAAGTGTCTAAACCAATCTCTGCACATTGTTTCTGACAGAGCATGGTTGCTGCAAGTCTCAACAAGAATTTGGTGTGCTTCAGCTGCAGATTTCTTTTGAATAAAGTAGTGCAGTAAAATTCCTCGTAAATACATTTTTCTTTGGCACAAAATCCAACATGCTTAATGCTATGAAAAATGAAGTTGGTTACACTTTAGCAAAATGACATACACTGAATTTCAATGTTGCTTATAGTATGTCGTTATAGATGCATTATCATCTGAAACTACATGCATGCAGTTTTGGGAACACCATCTGCCGAAAAACAGCAAAAACTTATTGAAGGTCTGTGGTAAGAAAGGAAAGACAAAAAAAATAGATAAAATAAACAGGCAAGAGTTGTGTCTTTTGTCATCTTCTTCGTCATTATCGTCGTCGTCGTCGTCTTCTAACAACCCAAGCACAGTCAGCATGAATCAAGAAAAACACTCTGCTGTTCTCAAAAAATGGCTTGCTTTATACAGCCAAGGACCAACCATAATTTGCATGCAAATGACGAGATGAGATTTCGCATTAACTGTCCAAGACTGCCTGGCATAAAACATGGGCGCTGCCATTTCGGTTCCTTTTATCATGGAGTAGCTGGATTCTACACGACGCACAGACTCGTTGGCATTTCCAAGGTAAGCCGTTTTCACAATTTTCCCCACAAGGTCTTAATAATTTCTATTTGAAATTTGCCAGAGTATTTTGCTTACTGGAAATAGTGAATTTAATGATTTAGCTTTTAATTAAAGCTAAAATGAAAGCTTCAAGAAAACTTATTTTTAAAAATTCAATTTAAAATTTAGGTATTGAAAATGAGTTGAGGTACCTAGTATAAATGATTGTACAGTGGAGAAGTGACCAATCAGCAGAAGAGAACCATGTTTGGAAAAAAGAGATCATCTGGGTACTCAACCTGAGTACTTGCAACCTTTGGCGGCCTTTATAGTATTAATTTTTTTTTTTTACAACTGCATTTATTCTTTCTATCCATAATCCTCCTATATTTCGAGAAAGTCTTCTTCGTCTTTTATGTGCCCTGTTCTTTCAGGACGTAGGCAATCACGGCTTTCCACATCTCCCTATCCTTGGTGGCTCTTCACACGCTTTCTACTATTACATCACCCAAACCCTGCTCTGCCTTCCACTAGCTCAAGCCCATAAATCTAGAATATAAATGTATAGAAACTAGTATGGCCACAAAATGAGGGATCAGTTTATATATTGATTATAATATAGATTTGATCCCCCACTTTATATCCACATAATTTCCTCTACTGCTGTTTATAAATCTTCTTCTATGTGCCCTGTCCTTTCAGGACATAGGCGATCATGGCTTTCCACATCTCCCTATCCCTGGTGGCTCTTAGTACGCTTTCTCCTATTACATCACCCAAATCCCGCTCTGTCATCCACTAGCTCAAGCTCATGAATCTAGAATATAAATGTATAGAAACTAGTATGACCACAGAATGAAGGATCAGTTTATATAGTGATTATAATATAGATTTGATCCCCCACTTTATATCCACATAATTTTCATCACTGCTGTTTATAAATCTTCTATGTGCCCTGTCCTTTCAGGACGTAGTATGCCACTACCCAGCCGGTTGCTATTGGTTTCGATCCAGATAGCTGGTCGTAGATTGACTCTGTTCATGGTGATCTCCCTTGTCCCATGTTGTGTTGATTAATCACAAGATAGTCACGTGAGGTTTCCACTAGCTGTTTCTCTGCCGAACTAAACCAAACCGGGAAGCGTGCACACAATTGAGTAATAAAAGAAAGAAATATAGAAAACAGCACCAAATATGCCACTTCACACAATTGTGAAAGAAAGAAACTTGTGCCTAGAAAAATAATTGGACCGACGTCTGAAGTGTTGTAAAATAACGTCTTTATATACAGAATATACACAATAGTCTCTTGGATAATTCCCAATCCCTGATTCTATCAAACTGGTAGGGGAACAGAGGTTTCTTAAGTAAATCGTATTATTCTCCTAAGCAACTACGAGAAATCTGGCTGACCACTGCTTTGAACAGAGTTTTACGTTCATTATAAGTCTAGTCAACTTGATTCTTGTTTTCCGGAATGTTGTGGAAATTGCCGAAGTGCTGGGTTGTGGGTAAGTTGGCGCGACTAGTCTTCGGAGACAGAATTGAGGTGGATTTCTTGTTCTGGGTTGGATCACTCTCACCAAAACTCTCTTCATTTGGCAATTTCAAACTTTGTCTGCAAACTCTCTTCGTCTCTGTCTTTAACTTCAGTTGATTGGAGACAGGCTTCTCTACGGTCGACACCCAACGGCATGGCAATTATCTCTCTGTCATTATGTCTCTGGACAGGGAACTCGGACTCTCTGCCACTCGAGCTGTAACTCAATTCCAACTGAAAACTGTATCAAAAACTTTGCAAATTCTCTTCTTGTCTGTCTTTAACTCATGTTGGCCGGCCTCAGGCCTATCTATGGTTGGCACCCAACAACATGGCGCCTATCTTTGTCGTTACATCTCTTGGCTGGTAACTGCAAACTGCCTTGAACTGCCACTGACTCGAACTTCCCAACTAAAACTTTCGACTGGAACTTCAACTCAAAACTCACTTCTCATCTCTTTTTAACTCTGGTTGACCAGCAGGCTCTACGGTTGGTCCCCAACAACATGGCACCTATCTTCATCGTTACATCTCTGGGCCGGGAGCTGACTGGAATTCAACTGGCAATTCCAATCCAACTGATTTTCGTCCCTGGGGACGCTGTATTTATGCCTATGCCATAGTGTGGGGCCAACTGTCGCTGGGTGTCTAACCCCTCATCTCGGCAACCAATAGAATGCTGAGGTTAGCTGCTACTTGTTGGTGTCTTTGGTTTACCCAATGGGATTAGTCTTCTTTCCATGGCATCAACCGTTGATCGTCTCCCTCTTTCGCCGCTGGTTCACAGGACCAATGAGATTCCTCTCAGTCTTATGACGTCATCTTCCTATACCCCTTTTCTGGACTGGACATAACTGGCGAATTGTCTTTCTCAGAAAACAATTTTGGGGATTTTTTTCTTAAACAATCGCTATGAACCTTTTTCAACTGGCTTTGCCCAAAACAAGTTGACAGGGTCTATTGACATTGTTACTTAGATAAGAATTTTCCGCACATGCGTTTTTAATATTCATTTCTGAGTCACCAACATTTTCAGGCGACGGAAAATATTTTCGTTATCTGCTCTACCCTGATGTCAAGTAAAATGTCTCTTCTCTGAGTTACTTCAACTCGGAATCAGATATTTGTTATCTTAATTCTTTTCACAATTCACACTAACAAGACAATTGGATACAATAATAAAAAGTAAAATCTCTTTTTGGCTATTACTAATGCTGAGCAAAAAACAAGAATTGAATTTATCTCTTTCTTTTAGGTTTAGAATGACAATTGTTAATCTCCATGGGTGGGCCGAAACCAGCATCTATTGTTCGTGGTATTCCCTGACATTAAAACAAATCCAAGTCTTTTCTTTCTTCCTCTTCTTTCTCTCCTTTTTTCTCCGGTTTAAAATAACAGAGGAATACCATTTGTTATCTATTTTTGTTTTCTTTTCCTTCGCTCCTATTCAGAGAATAAAGAAAAATGTCTTTTAGTATGTTTTCCTCCGACTTATAATAGTAATTAGAAAATTTTCCAGTTATAGTTAATTAATTAATAAAAAAATTAATTACCTCTGTTTTCCTTTGCTCATATTCAGTGAATAAGGGAAATTTCTTTTAGTACGTTTTCTTCTGATCTATAATAGTAATTAAAAGATTTTCCAGTTATAGTTAATAATTAATAAAATTAGTAACCATTCCTCACAAAATAATTTTATAGTAGGCGATCATGGCTTTCCATGTCTTCCTATTCTTGGTGACTCTTAGCACGCCTTCTCCTGTTACACCATGCAATCCTCGTTCCGTCATGCACCTGATTAGGTCCTTCAAATATGTTATCTGCTACTTTCCCTTGTCTCTTTTTCCCTGTCTGGCTTGTTAGTATCAGGTTCTCCAAGCCCTTCTTCCTCATTGCATGTCCCAGGAACTTCAGTTGTCTCTTCCTGATGCTCAGTATTAATTTTCTTTTTGTTTCCATCATTTCTAAGACCTCATCATTGCTCACATGCTCGATCCATGATATTCGCAGCATCCTTCTGTAGAACCACGTTTCAGTTGCTTCAAGTTTTTCCTTCATCTTTGAAGATATTGTCTAAAGTCACCAGATCAAAAAAACCACACTTTGCTAGAATGAAGAAAATTATTTGATATCTCACCTTGACAGGTACACAACATTAAACGAAAAAGATGACTGCATCAAGTAACCAACAACAAATAAAAAAAAGTAAACTGATGAAAATACCTGTGCTTCATCAGATTACACCTTGCTGTATTATATAAAGGAAATGCAACCAACTTCAGTCATATTTCTTTCTGTTTTTATACCTTTTGAACTTCAAACTAAGAACGGGTCACATTGAATTGGATGAGTTAATTCCAGGCTGAGAAAAACACATTAGAATCAAACTAGTCAGATTGAGAACAGATGACATTAAATCGAATGAGTCAAAATCAAGCTAAGTGTCACGTTCGTAACTCAGACCTTCCGTCAGCAAGGACTAATTCTTTCGGACACCGTTTGTTTACTTTTCTACCTCTCGTCTCACTGTGACGTCCTTCTTGTTATTGTCTTTTATTCTATTTTATTTTTTTCCTTTCTCTTCATTGTGCTTTCTAACATAGACTATTGCTTCCTTTTGTTTTAATTTCCTATCCTTTATCATGCCCTACCGTTTTTTATCCACTCTTGGCAACGTGATAAGGCCACATAAACGAGATTGTCCTTTGGCAGGATCTTCAGATTTCTCCATGTTGGCCTCTGTATCAACACGCTCTTTTCGCCTCTCCACCGTTTCATAGAACTTTGGTACGTTATTTCATTCTTCTTTAACCTTTTCATCTCCTCTGTATTGTAAACGCATTATTGTGGCACAACGAATTGTTGCCTCTTTATCTCTGTGTTGCTCGTTCTTCTAGCCCTAAAATAGAAAAGAAATAAGGAACCTTTTGTCCAGAATTTGCTCAGCTGCTTAGTCATGCCTTTATCACGTCCAGGTTGTAATTGCCTATTTCTTGATATAAACGCTGAACTGCCTTTCCAAATTTATTGCTTTGTTAAATTTAAATTAAACCCCCTGCCTTGCAGTTCTTAATGCCTTTACTGCTATATCAGACCACCTCATGGCTGCTGGTAGGAGTGGTTAGCCTTTCTTTTTCTTCTTTGTTCTCGCTTGCTCCCTTTCCTGTTTCTAGCCTTACCTTTTCTCTCTTTTATTTGTCTTCGTCGCCGCAGTGGAATCATCTTTGTTTTGTTTATTTTTCTTTCAGATTTTTTTACCTAATTCAAGGAATAAAATCTTTCGTTTTTCTATGAAATTCGTCTGTGTGTTCTTACGAATTTGCGTTAAACTGGCTGACCAAACGAGATGCTTATTGGACAAGTCAACTCTGGGTCCAGAGCAGGTGACATTGAACAAGTCGAGGTCAGGCCAAGAATGGCTCTAATCCAGGAATGAGACAACTCCAGGATGAATCAAACTAGTCGAACCTAAACATTTATGGAATTTTAACAAATTGATCAAGAGACTGTCAATAGCCAGGAATTAATGTTCCTGGCTATACTTCTGAGATGAGGCAGTATTTACATTGTTCAGACTGTTAGCATCATTGTTATTGCCATTATCTTGTGGCCTTCTTCAGGTGCTAGGAATTTGAAACCGAACCATTTATTTCGATTACTGAGGTATATCATTCTCATTCCATGTGCAATGCCACTTCTGGTAGCCATGTAGTTATCTCCCTTTAACTTAACTTTCTAAGTTATTTGTTTTCCACTGCTGTAGCCTGGTATTAACTCACAACTCTTTGGGTGAAGTCATTGGAACTCATCAGTGTCTATTTCCATGTGTCTTTGAGGACATTTTTTTTTTTTAATCATTTCACCCCAAGCAAGGCATTCCACTGCCACTATTGCGCTTGGGGCTATATAGGGGAAGGTAAAGAGAAGGAGTGGTTAGATATAGGAAATGTCAGAAGTGGGGTGATAGATAGTTGGGTGGGTGGGAAGAGTGTTTAAAAGAATGGAAGTTAGCTTGTTAGGAAGTGACTATTGACCTTACATTTAAACTCCTGGAGATTGTAGCTGTCGGGGAAGTAGTCATGTGGAAGGGAATTCCACAGTCGGGAAGTGCAAGAAAAGAAACTGTTGGAGTAGAAGTTGCGGTTGCATTTTATCGGTTTCACTGTAAAAGGGTGGGATCTAGTTGCTAATCTAGTATCTCGTGCAAATTCGAACCTAGGGGGCACCAGTGATCTAAGTTCATCGGAGCAGAAGCTGTGAAAGTATTTATAGAAGAGACACAGGGAAGCCACGTCGCACTGGTGAGAGAGAGACTGCAGGCGGTCTGCTAAGTCGGTATCGATCACATTACAGACCCTCTGCTGTACCTTGTCGAGAAGCGCAAGGAGAATAGCAGGGGCACCCGACCAAATATGGCAACAGTATTCAATGCACGGGCGGATGGTAGATTTGTAAATGTGCAGGATAGATTCAGAGGGAAAAAACTTCCGGGCCCTGCACAGAGAACCGACTTTCATAGCAGCGGATTTAGCAATGGATTCGATATAGTCATTCCACTTGAGGTTCGCTGAAAGTATGAGACCAAGGAGGCGTAGTGTTTTACTCTCTGGGAGGCAAGCCTGGTCCATGCTAATAGGAGGTAGGTGCGATTATTAATTTCTGAGACTTATAAATCTAACATCTCAGTAATCATTTTTGACCAGACCTCATATTGCAACCTTTGATGCTAATGAGATTATATATATATATATATATATATATATGTGTGTGTGTGTTGAGTTGTGATAATGTTTACTGCTAGGAAATTTTTTTTTACTGATAAAATGTATTTTGGCAAGCAGGTTTTTATTATAAAGTGCTTGATATCAGGTTGGAGATAGTGTTGACAGGATTAATGAATTAAAAAAGACAGCCTTATTAAATGAAGATATCATAATGGTGTCTTCACAAAACTTCAAAGTCATTATGAACCTTCTCAGTTAACGTGTGATATATAATATTTTGGGTTTTGTGTATAGTGTGACCTTTTCTTTTCTGGTCTTGTTGTTTTTTTCCTTAAAAAAAATGATCATCAAAATTCACCCTACACTTGAGCAGAAATGCTAACCAAGTTCTGCAAACGTTGTTGTCAAAAAAAAAAACAAAAAAAAAAACAAAGAAACCACATCCAGGTAAGTTTCATTTTTGAAACACTTTTTTTATTTTGCAACATTTGGAAGTAACTCGACTTTTTTTCTCAGTAAAAGTCAAAATAGACGAGAGATATTCTCATGAGTAGAGAAAATATTATCAGATGCAAGTAAAAGCAATATATAGAAGCAATGAGTTGCGGAGACTTGTCCACTTTCAGCATTTGGTCAGCCACTCGTTCAGCTGTTCAATTTGCCAAATTACACTTTTCTTACCAGTGCCGCCATTGCAATTGTACTGTTCAACACTGTTCGTATAATTCCACACTTTCTGGACATCATCATCGAAATGATCACTGCAAAAAAATGTCGAATTTAATGTTGAGAATTGGAAATCTTTTAAGTTTCTGAAAGTTTAGTTTCCGCTATATTTTTTTTTTCAAAATTGTGCACTTTTGTTATAAATATATGTGGTACTTTTAGGTTTGCATGTTTGTTTTTATAAGTATTTATGTAGCAAAGCAGATATTTGTTTGAGTGTCTACATTTTACCATTGTTTTGTTTGTTTTTTAAAGCTAATTATTGCTAGTTTTACCTCTAAACATAATTTGCAGCTTCTGCGATTGCTGTTGTGTGTGTGGGGGGGGTGCTCTTTTTATGGTTTGCCATTTAATTTTGGTGCTAATGCTATTTTTTTTGTTCAATATGTACTTTGATAGTGTTGAATTATATATATATATATATATATATACACACACACTACCGTCCATAAATGTTAGGCCACCCCAGTTGTTTTTAAAGAAATTAAGTATTTCATAGTATTTATTGTCAAATGAAAATAGAATGGGTCTTTTGTTATCATTACTTTGATAAATTTTACAAGGCAAAGAAGCAAAGATGAACTCTTCCAAATCACCTATAATTTTCTTAATTCTTTCATTGATGAAACTACAATACAGGTAATTATTAAATATTTATAAATTCATTTGATGCACATGTTATTGTGCAGTATTAACAAAAGAACCATTCTATTTTCATTTACAATAAATACTAAAAAATAGTATGAAATACATCATTTTTTAAAACACTGGGGTGGCCTAATAATTATGGCCGGTAGTATATATATATATATATATATATATATATATAGCCTAATAGCAAATCTGAAGGGTGCGATGGGTAAATTGTCGCTAATTGCTTTGTAAAATTTAGCAATTTAATAATAATAAAAGAACCATTTTATTTTCATTTACAATTATTCACTTTGCAATAAATACTGAAAAATAGTATGAAACACAGAATTTTATTAAAACACTGGGGTGGCCTAATAATTACGGCCAGTAATAGTATGAAATAAATCATTTTATTAAAACACTGGGGTGGCCTAATAATTACGGCCGGTAGTGTACATTTCGGCTTTCTTCAGGTGATATACATTAGAATTCCAAACTAAATCCTTTATTTAGTCCACTGAAGTGGATTGTTCTTGTGCCATGCCTTTTCTGGATTGCTCGGTGACAGTTGTTTCCCTTTATTAACTCACCTCTCCAAGTGTTTGTTTGTGTCTGCTGTGAAATGACATTGAAATAATAGACGGAACATCGCTGGAAGATACAAAAACTGAAGGGATCAGCCGATATGCTAGGGGCACAATAATCTCCTAAACTGACCAAGCATAGACACAAATACAATATGGGGAACCAGTAATACAGAATGCCATAGAAAAAACCTAAGTTTTAATAGGAGTTCTGCAGGTTTTGCTGACCCACCTTCACATAGGCCATACCCACATCACGCGCCATGATTTACTGGAGGGCACAGAATCCCCAATATGTACCAACTGTCAAAAAAGATTAAGTGTCAAACATGTACTTTTAGAGTGTGCAAACTTAGAGTGCAAAAGAAGTATTACCAAACAAGTAGTTTGAAAAAACTATTTATGGAAATGTGACCAAGCAGGATACTTGAATTCTTAAAAGAAATCGGAATGTATTCAAAGATATGATTGGTTGAATACTATCTCACACACATGAATATATGTATTTCTACCAACTTGCTATATATTCTAAAACTTGGTTCTACTGAGTGTGTGTTTGCAAATCTTTTTTATGTAATACATATACACATATAATGTATGTAGGCTGGATTTGGCTTCAGATAACCCGTGTTGGTTGGTATACCATAAAATTTAAACAGCCAAATTAAATATATACATTTTTATAAAATATTTTAATTTAAAATGTGGTAAATATAAAAATTTGTCAAATGTATGAATTTGTCTAAATATATTAGTCTGTTATGCATATTAATTTGTTTTTAACTTTTTGTTCGATTTTTAATAATTTGTATTTGTCGTTAAATGACCCAAGATGGGTTGATACACCATAAAACAAAACAAACAATAGGAGTTCTGGTTAATAACTTGTAGCGACATTAGGCTTTCATGTTTCAGAACAATACTGTTCTTCTTCACTTAATATTTTGAAATATTTAGAAAATATAAGATGAATTTGTGGTTATTTAGAAAATACCAGCACTTCATTTTCTAAATAACCATGAATTAATGTAATATTTTCTAAATAAATCATTTTCATGATTTATTTTAAAATATCACCTGAAGAAGAACAGTATTGTTTTGAAACACGAAAATGTTTGGGCAGTGATATAATGCTTTTATATACCATTGTAATAAGAAAGTTATGATATATATATATATATATATATATATATATATATATATATCATATGCACACACTAACCACAAATTTAGTTATCAAGATCTTTGGGTTGTGTAATGGATAGCAGCATCTTAGCATTCACTTTCATCAAATATCTTTGGTAATGGTATAAATCTATCTCCTCTCACAAGTATGGGTTAAATAGTAAAAATTGTTATTTTCAAAAATAGTTCACGCTTTATCAACCCCTTGTGAGTTATTTAAACTGTAAAAGAAAAAAAAAACAAATATGGTTCCAAAAAATAATTCGCTCATACCCCCCCCCCATACACACACACCAATGACACATGGATCAGTGGAGAAAACTGTTGGTTAGAATAATTCAGTGACTTGACCAAAAATGTTGTGAATTCAATCCCTGAAGAGAAACTTGGTGAGTTGAGTCAATCACAAGAACAGCACTGCACTGGACCCCAGATGGCAAAAGAAAGAAGGGAAGACCAAGAACGACATGGAGAAGTACGGTGGAGAATGAGATGAAAGTCATGCAGCACTCTTGGGGTTCATTGACTAGTCTGGCCCAAGATAGGCAGAGGTGGAGAAGCTTTGTTCCTGCCCCTACACACCATTGGATGTAACGGACGATGATTGATTGATTGATGAGTTGAGTTATAAAAGGGAGATAACTGGAATGAGAAAAATTTACTGTAATAAAGATGAGGACAATAGGCCAAACAATATAAATAAATATTTTCTCTCCTGTAGTAAAGAGTGTGTGAGTGTATATATATATATATATATATATATATATATATATATATATATATTATAAATTATATTTTAGAACATGAGTGGAAAAAAAAAATTGTACATGTTCTAAAATATAATTTATAATAAATATTCACAGCTCTATATATTATATATTGAGCACTGTTTTAAATTAATGTTTTGGACGTTGTAAAATTTTGTTTGTTCCTTATTCACTTGGGGATATATATATATATTGCTCAGGGGTTGGGCACCCTGATGTGGTGTAATGGTTAGCAAGTTTATCTTTCTAGAACTTATTACAATGTAGTGAGTTCAATCCTCACTGGGTACCCCATACTTTGGCCTTGTGCCACATGTAAGTGGCGCTTAATAAATCAAGTATTTTGCTCAGGTTTGGATTATTTTATTTTTTCTTATATCTTAATGTAAGATACGCAAAAGTAGGTACATCATTATATAAGTTGCTATTAATTTTAGACGAGTTATTGATGTAAATATTTTGTTGTCACGGGACCACTTGTTATCTAATATTAACCCTACAACTCTTTCTTCTGTTCTTTGTGTCACTTACGAAGTTTTTATTATTGCTGCTTAGTTTCACCTACACTTCAAATGTTGACATTTCATCCATTTTTTTTTTTTCAGGCTTGCTTGGTATTTTCATTGGCGGAGCCTCTTTCCTTGTTGCCAACAATTACTGGATAATGGTCCGATGGTATCTATCTGTACTGACCTGGCAAGGGAGGTCATTTCTAAGGTGCTTGATTCATTTGATGCTGTTAGAGTTGCTGAATGATGGTCAAATCTTTCTTTACTGGATGAGGAGTCCCCCCCTCACCCAGTAGACTCCCCTTTGGGCTATTATTATACAAGACTCTCACCACCTGGCCAAAAATCTAGTTAGCTGGCTGTTGGCTCATCAAGAGCTCTTCTGCCCTTTGACCATGGTTGCTGACCACTCTCGTTAGTGGCATGGTGGAGGAGAATTGCCAATTATACAACAAATGTTTCTCTTTGAAGAAAAAATAAAAAAATAATATCTCTGACGTACAAAAAGAGTAAAATAAACCCTCCAGCTGTTTAGGTCTTTTAGGAAAAAGTTACAAAGAACAAAAACCACACAGAAAAAAAAAAAAAAAAATATGGCCAGAAAATGGAAGTCATAGAATTTTATAAAATGTTTGATAGAAAAAAAGTTTTAAATCCATTCTTTCTCCCTCTCTGTTAAGGGGGGAATATTCTTGGTTGGCAATCTATCTTAAAGGAAGCTGAATTCAAAACCAGTTTGGAGAGGGTTAGTAGCAGAAACAGACTGGGTTATATAGCTTTGCCAGTTGCTTCTACCAATCAATCTACTGTGGGGAAACATCTCCAAGTGCTCTCTTCCAACATGCCTTGAGCCAGTATGGAAAAGTAACCTCAAAAAATAAACATGAAAATAATATTTCATGTTTATGCAATTTGCAACAATATGGAGGAAGAGATTTTGATGATAAAGGTTCATCTCCTTGTTGATTAGTCATTCCTTAAAAATAGATTAATAGTGGAATCATTTATTAAAAACAACTAAAGCAGGTAGATGAGATTTCGTGACATGTTTCTCCAACCTTGACTGTATACATATTTACTGATCTTCTTCCTTGATCACTGCAAACGCAACAGTCACATAGACGTTGAGAAAGCTTGTGTGCTCAGTACCAACTGAGTAATATTGCAAAAGAGTGTATATTTATGAATGTGCAGTAAGGTCTTGTTTGTTTGCTAAATTTTATATATAATATAATTATATATCGATTTTACATTGCGACATGGAAATTTCTATGTTTCGAGATAGGTCCTCATCATCAGACAATGTTGGTGTGGTTGACAGTTAAATGACAAATTCTTTTGGTTTGCTGTTAATGTATGCGGGTGTTTTTTTGTGTGGCTAATCAGAATGGAGATTCACTTTGGGGTTTGACCTCGAAGGATTCCTCGTGCTAACCAACTTTTTTCTTCCTCTTTATTTCCTTGACCTTATTCTTCTCTTGTCTGTTTTCCTTCCTTAATGTTTTACCCCCAATTAATCTGATCTTATCATTTTCTCTTCAGTTTTATTACATTTGATGTGATATTCCTTTTTTTTTTTAGTAGTGCCAATCCCCTATTCTTTCCTTTCTTGTCCTCTTTAGTCTATTTGTTAAAGAAAAGATTTTTTTTTCCAAAAACCCTAAACTGCGAATTTTTTTTGTTTCAACTATCTATTTGTTGTAAAGTTTATTATCCTGATACAGGGGGGGGGGGGGGGATTATTTAAAAAAAAAAGTTCTATTTTTACCTCGTTTGTCAGTGATTATTTTTCTTATGTACTTGTTAGTTGTGTTATTTAATTTAGGTTTTATCCATTTTCTACTGTGAATAATTTACAATGTCTACATATGACATTAATTTCGTTGCGTTTATTTAATAAATTTTTATTTTTAAGGGATCTAATAAACAAGTGGATAGTTGGAACAAAAAAAGAAAATCGCAGTTTAGGGTTTTTTGGAAAAAAATCTTTTCTTTAACAAATAGACTAAAGAGGATAGGAAAGGAAAGAATAGGGAATTGGTACTACTAAAAAAAAAAAAAAAAGAATATCACATCAAATGCAATAAAACTGAAGGGAAAATGATAAGATCAGCTTAATGGGAGGTAAAACATTAAGGAAAGGAAACAGACAAGGGAAGAATCAGTTAAGTGCCATACGTGATACACGCTTGGGCGATCATGTCTCGAAAG
Organism: Ascarosepion bandense; assembly: GCA_037127315.1. Classification (NCBI taxonomy): domain Eukaryota; kingdom Metazoa; phylum Mollusca; class Cephalopoda; order Sepiida; family Sepiidae; genus Ascarosepion; species Ascarosepion bandense. Next base: position 1,908,618 of record JBBBDQ010000528.1, on the reverse strand, counting down.
ACACATGACTGACTGGGCAGAAGATTATCCCGCAGTAGACTGGTTGCCGACCAAGGCTATAGAACCCAATCTGTCCTGTTATTTAACCCATAACTGGAAGGAAGAGACGGATTAATACCTTTCCCAAAGCCGATATCCAATGCACATCCTAAGAGAAGAATAGGATCAAGAAAAAAAAAAAGAAAGAGGAATTCTTCAGGGTCAAACCCCAAAGTGAATCTCCATTCTGATTAGCCACAAACAACACCCACATTCACAGCAAAGCAAGTTTTTTTGTCATTTAAATGTAAATCATCTGCACAACCACACCAACATTGCCTGATGATGAGAACCTATCTCGAAACATAGAAATTTCCATGTTGCAATGTAAAATCGATATATAACCATATAATTATATTATATTAAGCTCTATAATACTCATTATATTGAGCACTGTTTATAATAAAATAAATGCCAGAGCACTCAAAATAAAAAAAACCTTGAATTTTCTTCACTTGAAATTAAATTTTTTATATATATATATATATATATATATATATATATATATATATAGGTAGATTAAAACCCACTGTTCATGCATTTACTTTTATAAAGAGTACTCGATACAAAGTAGAGGTTAATATCATAATTTTGTTATTACGTTTTCACAAAAATTTTCATGTTTCAGAACAATACTGTTCTTCTTCATGTAATATTTTGAAATATTTAAAAAATATAAGATGAATTCACAGCTATTTGTAAAATACCAGCACTTCATTTTCTAAATAAATCATTTGCATGATTTATTTTAAAATATCACCTGAAGAAGAACAGTATTGTTTTGAAACACGGAAATGTTTGGGTAGTGATATAATGCTTTTATATACCATTGTAATCAGAAAGTTATGAGATATATATATATATATATCTCATATGCACACACTAACCACAAATTTAGTTATCAAGATCTTTGGGTTGTGTAATGGATAGCAGCATTTTAGCATTCACTTTCATCAAATATCTTTGGTAATAGTATAAATCTATCTCCTCTCACAAGTATGGGTTAAATAGTAAAACTTGTTAGTGAGTTATTTAAACTGTAAAAAAAACAAAAAAAAAATATGGTTGCATATTTTTCACACAAATCTCAAAGTTCATTCTTACCAAACTGATTTAAGTTCCTTGACAGTGAGATCAGTCAAAAGACACGACTTATTTTCAGCCAATGCAACACATCTGCCAGACAAGGAGTGAGCCTCTCGGAAAGGAACCTGCATTGGAAAATACATAATGAAATGAAAAAAAAAAAAATAATGCACACAGAGAAACAAGCACCCACTTTGCTTTATTTAACACAAGGCTCGAGAGCCACTTAAGCGTTAACCCTATAAGAACATGAACACAAAAAGTTATTAACAGAATTATACTGTTTGTTTTTTATGTTCAGCATTCGATGCTTGGCATTGTACATAATACAACAGCTGTTTCTAGTCTGCAGGATATTTTTCTTACATTTTAGGGAAATTAATGTCTGTTTAAGATATTGCCTTAGAAACTAAATATAAACAATGTTACAAGCACATTTGGGTTAAGATACGTAAGTCTTATTAATGATATCACAGGTTTCATGTATGTTATAACGTCACAATAAAGTAGCTATTTTGTTGCAACACTTCTTGGTGATGGTGCTGATTGCGAGATAAAGAGATTTAAAAAGTTCGAAAGCTACCCATCTTATCTGAATTCAGACTGATATATATGCAATATTTGTAGCATCCATAGACATTTCTTTAATGTTGCTAAAAACAATAGTTAAAATGCATATATATATATCTCGCTCATTCATTAAAAATGAATTGGAGCACTCTGACTGCTGGGCACGTAATATGATATGCGCTAAAAAAGACTGCCTTTTTCCACCGAATGCCCCGTGGCCCAGGGGTAGAGTCACCGACTGACGCCACTTCGGTCAGGTTTTGAGTCTGGGTTAGGGAGCAATCGGAGTCTAACCATACTGATGAGCTGTGATACAGCGAAACTGATCTGTCTGCAGATGACAATATATATATAAAACAATTTTTGTGTTTATCTTCAAATGAAATTAAAGCCAAAATACGATGTTTAGAATGGCTCATGATTAAACATAATAGACATTCATTGTTTGTTATATTTAACAATGTATGTTTTGAAAATTATCTGCTGCCTCGATACAGTAAGTTATATATATTTATATGTATTTTTGACTGTTAAAATTAAAAATTTAACACAATTTTCAGCAATTATCCAATATTTGATAGAATGTTAGATAATTTAGCTTTGTAGGCTTACATTTGAACATGTTTTATGAAAAATTAAAATAATATAAAAATTTAAAATTAGATAACAGAATGAAAATAATGGCAGAGGTAACTCAATAATTTATGAAATGTTATGGCATATATTAATTTTGAGTTTTAATATCTATTTTTCATATTATTTTTAGGTACCTCCACAAATTGTGAATTTCACAATTTTTTTCTTTTAACAAAATTAGAAAATTAGCAATTAAAATGCAAAAGTTGCTTTAAATGTTTAAGGAATGACTTGCAAAACAGGCTGTTGAATTTTATAAACAACTTCAAGAGACTTGAATCAGAATTAAAGTGCAGTTTCTCTCATTTCCCATGTAAGGGGAATAATCCAAAACACTTGTTAACTTCTAAAATAAATACGACCTCTATGGAAACTTGTTATGACCCCTATGGAACATCGTACTTAAATGAACATTTATTTACACATCAAACATTTTTTTTTTTTTACTTATTTTTAGAATATAATTGGTGAAAAATTTTTATTACGTTTTTTTATTATTTGATATGCAATATGATCATCAATTCTTAAATAAAAACCAAAAAAAGAACAGTTCTTTAAAAGGTTTTAATAATATTTTTAAAACTTTATGTATTATTATAATAATAAAATAAAAAATGAAAACAATTCTTTCCAAATTTTATTACTAATCAAAAAAATTTTTTTCTTCAGACTACAATATCTTTAATTATTATTTATTCCAGCAATTAAAAGCTTATCAAATTAAATAATATCATTGTTTTATTGCATTTTTAATTTTACTCTTTGGAGCAGATTTTTGGATATTTTTTTTTTTTTTGGCACTAATTTATATTCCCTGATGAGGTCTGCATTTAGCTAATAACAAAATAATTTGCAGACAATTAAAATTTATTAAAATTTCAGTAATTTTCTAAACATATGCTGTTAAATATATATATATTTATTCATTGTCTCTTATATTTAACAGCATGTGTTTAGAAAATATATATATATATATATATATATATATATATATATAGACAATTTTTGTGTTTATCTTCAAATGAAATTAAAGCCAAAATACGATATTTAGAATGGCCCATGATTAAACATAATAGACCTTCATTGTTATATTTAACAATGTATGTTTTGAAAATTATCTGCTGCCTCGATACAGTAAGTTATATATATTTATATGTATTTTTGACCATGTTAAAATTAAAAATTTAACACAATTTTCAGCAATTATCCAATATTTGATAGAATGTTAGATAATTTAGCTTTGTAGGCTTACATTTGAACATGTTTAATGAAAAATTAAAATAATATAAAAATTTAAAATTAGATAACAGAATGAAAATAATGGCAGCAGTAACTCAATAATTTATGAAATGTTATGGCATTTATTAATTTTGACTTTTAATATCTATTTTTCATATTATTTTTAGGTACCTCCACAAATTGTGAATTTCACAATTATTTTTTTCTTTTAATAAAATTAGAAAATTAGCAATTAAAATGCAAAAGTTGCTTTAAATGTTTAAGGAATGACTTGCAAAACAGGCTGTTGAATTTTATAAACAACTTCAAGAGACATGAATCAGAATTAAAGTGCAGTTTCTGTCATTTCCCATGTAAGGGGAATAATCCAAAACACTTGTTAACTTCTAAAATAAATACGACCCCTATGGAAACTTGTTATGACCCCTATGGAACATCGTACTTAAATGAACATTTATTTACACATCAAACATTTTTTTTTTTTACTTATTTTTAGAATATAATTGGTGAAAAATTTTTATTACGTTTTTTTATTATTTGATATGCAATATGATCATCAATTCTTAAATAAAAACCAAAAAAAAGAACAACAGTTCTTTAAAAGGTTTTAATAATATTTTTAAAACTTTATGTATTATTATAATAATAAAATAAAAAATGAAAACAATTCTTTCCAAATTTTATTACTAATCAAAAAAATTTTTTTCTTCAGACTACAATGTCTTTAATTATTATTTATTCCAGCAATTAAAAGCTTATCAAATTAAATAATATCATTGTTTTATTGCATTTTTAATTTTACTCTTTGGAGCAGATTTTTGGATAGTTTTTTTTTTTTTTTTTTTTTTTTTTTGCACTAATTTATATTCCCTCATGAGGTCTGCATTTAGCTAATAACAAAATAATTTGCAGACAATTAAAATTTCATTAATTTACATGGAGGGGGGTAAATGAAGTTAAAACAAGAAAAAAATTTCCATCAATATTTTAATAAAATAATAATTTCAAAAATAATTTCATTCATTGTGAATGAGTACTGAAAGTTTCATTAAAATCTAACAATTATTGGATTTTTGCGAGAATTTCCAAATTAATGTGTTTGTCACCAAAAAAGTGAGTTAACATTTTCTGCAACACTAACTCAAATCAAAACAGAATTTTCTGACAAAATTTCTACAATGTTAAAAGGGATTAAAACAATTTATAAAATAAATACAAATTACTTTAATCTTTCCTCTTAATAAAATGAATTTTTTCCATCAAAATGTTTAATTAAGTTTTGGACCTTTTCATTTCATGCTATGCTAATTTTTTTTTTTGCGATGTAATGGAAGTACCTAATTTATAACTAATTTTTAATGTTACATTTCCATGTCATGTTTTTCTAGGAAAGCAGATGTATTGCAATAAACTCAAGTGTTGATCATCTAAAATGTTAACTTCAACTTCCTTTCTATCTATACTATTCGTTCTCCTTCCCTTTCTTTTTCTTCTTTCCCATTATCATTTTTCTATATTTTATTTCTAATTTTATTTCAGTTTAAATTATTTTCACTATATTTATAATATAATACTACTAGTGTTTAAATTTTAATTTGTATTAAAAAGTATGATTTACAATTTATTTTTTACTGTAAACATATCCCATTATATTTAAAACTAATTTTTAATGTTAAATTTCCATGTTATGTTTTTCTAAGAAAGATCAATTGCAATAGGTGCTGGTGTCATCTAAGACGTTAATTTTCATTTCTCTTTATACTGTTCATTGTCCTTCCCTTTTTTTTTCTTCTTTCCATTTATCATTTGTCTTTATTTTCCTTTTTTTTTCTTTCTCTTTGGTGTTTTTTTTTTTTTAATGAGCAAGAAATTTTTTTTGTACATTACTGTTACAAATGTCTATTCTCGACATGGGCACATGAGCATCTGTGTGCAACTATTTTGGGGGTTATTTTGAATATTATTAACTGTTGTATCTTTTGGGTCTGATGAGCAGCTTTTTTTCCAGCTGCAAAATATGTATTACCCATGAAATTGTAGAAATATATATATATATATATATATATATAATCTTGATGCCATGACTGAGTTGTAGGGCTGACACCAATAGGTTGCAATCACAAATGGCACAATAAATCAAACATAGATACATATTACTGCTAATGAACTAATCTGAAGAAAAAATAGTAATCAATTACACCCTGCCACTCCTGTGGGTCTAAAACTGACTATGGTGGAAAAAAAGCAGAAACTAAAGAAGCACTTTTATTTTCACAAGGGTATATTCGCTGCTTACAAATAGATGCTATATATATATATATATATATATATATATATATATACACACACACACACATACATGATATAAAAAGGTATTATACACTTACTCCTTTTCTGACCAAATAATAAGCAAGATCCGTGGACAACATATCAGGACTCAGAGCTTCATACATTTTCTCCTTATTAATCTGAAAGAAAAAAAAATCAAAACAAAAATTTAAAAGATCGGCTTTCATCTTGCTTTACAAATTTTAAGGAATATAAAATAGACTTCCACTCCAAGATCCCATAAAAATCTAATCAACTCTTTCTGGCTAATACAATTCAGCTTCATTATTATTTACACTGCCGGCCATAATTATTAGGCCACCCCAGTTTTTTTTTAACAAATGATTTATTTCCTTGCCTTATAAATTTTTTGCAAAATAACAACAAAAGAACCATTCTATTTTTATTTAGAATTATTCACTTGGCAATAAATACTAAAAATAGTATGAAATACATCATTTTCTTTAAAAAAACTGGGGTGGCCTAATAATTATGGCCGGTAGTGTGACTTTGAAACTATCTCCAACTTTATGTTGTCCAAATGTCTATTCAACTCTTGCTGGCTAATTGAGTTCAGTTTTATTATTAAACTCCTAAACTGATCCATATCATGAATATTATCCTCAGAATATTGCTGCCACATATCATCTGGTTTCCCCTGTTATTTACCTGGAGCAAATATATATTATACTAGCTAGCAGTATAGCCCGGCGTTGTTCGGGTGTAATGAAAGCTTTAAAACTAATTTAGGACGTTGGCACCAAAGACTAAAAAGCAATAGTTTTTTCCGGTTAAAGCGAAACTGTAGACTGAAAGAAAAATGAATGAATGTAAGTCAAATTTTGATTTCCTGGTATCAATATCAAATTTTCTGCCCTATTGTAAGAACTGCAACCTTGAAACTTCTGAATATCATTTCTTACGTCTTTGTCTATGAGTGTATCAAAAAAGATTAAAATCTGGACCAATCCTTCTATAACCCGATTTTTTCGATTATCGATTTTTGAGATTTATCGGGGATACCTCAACACAAACCTAGCTAAGAACACTCGCAGACGCTTATAGTACAACTGTGTAAATTTTCAAGAAAATCGGTTCAGCCATTTCAGAGTCTATAGGTAACGGATACACAGACAGTTTCATTTATAAATAAGTTAAGATTTACTGTCCTCCTAAAGCTTGTGTCTTAGTGGCCTTATTCCCTTGCTTACAGTGATACTGATTTAAAACAAAAAATCCCTTCAATTGATAGCTAAAAATGTCAAAATTGCACACTATTAAATCAAACAAGTAAAATGTAAAGGAAGGTTCCAATTGAAAACTTACGGTCAAGGTTGATAGGACGCCAGTGGCAACTTGCAGAATACCAGTCAATGTGTCATACACTTCAAACATGGCTTCTTTGTCTTCCTGGTAAAGAAAAGAAAAAAAAAAAAAAACATACACATGACACAATTATCAGAAGTACACGAGCAGGTCGACTGGCATGTTTCTTTAAAGTTATTTTGTTTAGAATATCAACTTGGAACGACAAATTGTGGAGCCGAGTTCAAACTCCAGTTGAATTCCTTGCGTTCACTTATGCACAAATACCCTTGGGAAAGGTATTAATCCATCTCTTTCATCCAGGTAATAAGACAGATAGGGTTCTATAGCCTTGGCTGGTAACCAGTCTACCTCAGAAAGCAATGCCAACCAAATGCGGTATAATCTTCTGCCTAGTCAATCATGTCTCTAAAGAGACATGATCACCCAAAGCGTGTATCAGATATGGCACTTAACTGACTGAATATGCGAGAAGAATTTTAAAGAGAGAGAAAAGAAGAGAGAGACAAAAAAAAAGAAAAGAAAGAGACAAAAAAAGCAAAGAAAAAGACACAAAAGAGAAAAAAAGCCAACCATGCGCTCATATAAAACAAGCAAGCTAAAAAGTTTATTGACCAACCTGAAAGTCTTTATTGTAGGTACTCGGTGTGCCTTTTACAGTCATCATGAAACCAGAACACTAAAAGATCAATAGTAAAATTTAAGTCAACACCATAAATTATAGCATTAGACAAAACTTAAATTGGGAGTAAAATACTAAGTTTATTATTACGAAGTTAGTAGTCTGACAAAAAAAAAAAAAAAAAAAAAAAAAAAAAAGCAGCCATGATTCTATACATGGCAATAATTAATAATTATAAAACATAGTTCTTTACGCAGGAAATACTTTAAAGGACATCTGATAAATATTTTACCATCTATAAAAATATGTACTAATTCAAATGCGTATGTATATCATGGTTTTAATTTGTCGATGTCGAACTATAGTGTGTGTGTGTGTGTGTGTGTGTGTGTGTGCGCACATGGATAAAAATGTCTACTAGAGACAACCAAGTTTGGTAGTTGGCTGCAACATTTTATTATTTTATTGACTTTTATAAAATACATACAGAGTCTACGATATGTTTACCTGCTACCACAACCAATGTAACCTAAATTCTTTCACCCTCAAACGAAATGTTTCTAAATCAACATGCAGCCAACCACCAAACCTGGATAAAAATGCCTACCTGGTTTTTTTCTCTCTAGTAGACATTTTTATACATGCATGCACACACACACTATAGTTTCACATCAACAAATTAGAACCATGATATACGTACACATCTGAATTTTTTAAATTTTTTTTTTTAATCGAATCACCCCGAGCAAGGCACTAATGTCACTGATGTGCAGTGGGCTACATAAGAGTAAAAAGATTAAGTAGAATCGAGTGAAGAGGAAGATGAACCAGTTAGAAAGGAGCAAGAGAAGGATGGGAATACAGGTGTGATGACAGTTGCAAAGGTGGAGAGAAAGGAAAGGATATATGGGGTGGTGAAAGAACTAGAGTCAAGTGGTTAGTAGATGAGTATTGACATTGCATTTAAATTCCTGGAGGTTGTAGCCGTCAGGAAAGCAAGAATATGGAAGCGAGTTCCACAGGTGGGAAGTGCAAGAGAAGAAGCTGCAGGAGTAGAATTGTCGTCTGAATGCTGCTTGACAAAACAGATACATATGAAGTCTGCTTAACTAAAGAAACACAAAAATTAAAAATAAAATTTTCTTTTTCTCCTCCATATTTCATTTTCTGGCAAAGCTTTAATGAAAGGGTGACATGCTATATATATATATATATATATATATATATATATATATAAATCGCCCCAAGCAAGGCATTTTACTGCCACTGTTGTGTAGGAGGTTACATAAGAGGAAAGTTATGAGAAAGAATGACAGGTTATAGGGGGGTGTCAGTAGGTGGGTAAGAGAAAGATGAGAATACTGATGAGAGTGTAGTGCACGGAGAAATGAGTATGAGAGAGAGGATGAAGGTTAGTGAGATAGGAGATGACTATTGACTTTACATTTAAATTCTTGGAGATGGTAGCTGTCGGGAAAGCAAGTAAATAAAAGGGAATTCCACAGGCGGGAAGTGCGAGAAAAGAAGCTGATGGAGTAAAATTTTTGTTTATAATTTATTGTTTTCACAGTAAAAGGGTGGGACCTAGTTGCTAATCTTGTGACTCAAGTAAATTTATATATGGGGGGGGGGGGGGTACCAGTGAGCTAAGTTCATCAGAGCAGAAGCATTATAAACATTTGCAATTTGTTCCTTATCCTATCATTCTGTTCGATGATTCCAATCTATATTTGTCAAATCTAAGCTGTCACATTTTAAAGGATATTTGAACAAGGAAGTTCAAAATCCAGTTGAATTCATTGCATTCACTTATGTGCAAATACCCTTGGGAAAGGTATTAAGCCGTCTCTTCCCTCCAGTTATGGGTTAAATAATAGGACAGATTGGGTTCTATAGCCTTGGTCGGCAACCAGTCTACCGCAGAAAGCAATGGCAACCTACTGCGGGATAATCTTCTGCCCAGTCAGTCATGTCTCTTTCGAGACATGATCACCCAAGCGTGTATCACGTATGGCACTTAACTGACTGACTGTACCAACCAAAAGACATTACTTTTATTTGTAAAAAAAAACTTTATATATATATACACACACACACACACACACATATACACACACACACACACTGTAATAGTTGTTACAATGTTTTTAAATTCATAGTATCACTACACAAAAAATTTCTCATGTTTCGAAGCCAGCCCATTATGTTTTGGCTTCATCCACAGGTGATTTTTTTTTTAGAAATGAGAATTATCTAGTTGAAAAAGCCAGTTTATTTGTGTTGGATTTGTTCTTTTTGGGTGTTAAAGGGGTTGGTCTGTATTTTGAGTTCTGTTGAGCTTTTTTCAGGTCTTAGGGTTAAGTTTGTTTTTGGCAGAGTTCAGGATAGGTTAATCTATTAATCTTGAGAGGGCTGATGCTGCTGGCATCTAGAGTGCTGTTATTTGGTTTAGGGGTTGGTAGGTGTTGTTTTGTTTTGGGGTTGGTTTCTCCTTAATTTAATGTATGTTATTTTGTATTGGGGTGTGTGCTTGCTAGCTTTGAAACATGATAAATTTTTTGTGTAGTGATACGATGAATTTAAAAATATTGTAACAACCATCACAGTATAACACTCTACATTTGTATCGAGCACTCTTTATAAAAGTAAATGCATGAACAAAAAGGTAAATAAACCTACGAGTTCAACAACTTAGTTACAATATATATATATATATATATATATATATATATAATGTTGTTTCTATACACAATTTGATTTTCTGTTTTTATGCCCCTCTTATAGTGGACTATCAAGGCCAAATCAAGTTAATCTGATCGAACACACAAATACACTTCACTATAACGGATAACCCACTATAAGTATTACCTATTTATTATTCATTGATATTTCAAGATCAAAATCTCATCTTCAGAATGGTAGAAGAAAGGCACGGTCCATGAATGGATGTGAAATCAAACTCTCCTACCATTCTGAAGATGAGATTTTGATCTTGAAATATTAATGAATAATAAATAGGTAATACCCCAACACCTTCTTTACCATCCTTTATTTTACTAAACGCGTTGTGACAGCCTTCAAGACCTACCCATACATCTAATATACACAATGCTTCAAGAAAATTACAAAACTCTCCTAAAAATAAAGAAATTAATTAACTCAATAAAATGTACAATAATATAAAAAACAGATTCTCTGAACAATTTAAGACAGTCGTTCCCAAGCTTTTTTTTTTTTATCTGGACCACATTTTCAAAATCGAGATTTGGTTGCCCTTCACCAAATTTTATTTGATAAAAAGTACATCTAAAATTAAAAAACAGACTTTTTGAGTTTTGTTTAACAGCATATCAACCTTTTTTTAATGCCAAAATGGTAGGGATTTAATGTATTTTTTTTAATGTTTGATTATAATGATAAGATTGATTTAGTCAGATTTTAATTTTTTTTTAATTCTTTTTTATTCTTTTTTATTCTAGAAAAGTGAAAATGTCTTCTACTTTGGTATTCAAAAATGTCTTCTACTTTGGTATTCAAAAATGTCTTCTACTTTGGTATTCAAAAATGTCTTCTACTTTGGTATTCAAAAATGTCTTCTACTTTGGTATTCAAAAATGTCTTCTACTTTGGTATTCAAAAATGTCTTCTACTTTGGTATTCAAAAATGTCTTCTACTTTGGTATTCAAAAATGTCTTCTACTTTGGTATTCAAAAATGTCTTCTACTTTGGTATTCAAAAATGTCTTCTACTTTGGTATTCAAAAATGTCTTCTACTTTGGTATTCAAAAATGTCTTCTACTTTGGTATTCAAAAATGTCTTCTACTTTGGTATTCAAAAATGTCTTCTACTTTGGTATTCAAAAATGTCTTCTACTTTGGTATTCAAAAATGTCTTCTACTTTGGTATTCAAAAATGTCTTCTAGGCAAAAATACTTCTATTTGGTATTCAAAAATGTCTTCTACTTTGGTATTCAAAAATGTCTTCTACTTTGGTATTCAAAAATGTCTTCTACTTTGGTATTCAAAAATGTCTTCTACTTTGGTATTCAAAAATGTCTTCTACTTTGGTATTCAAAAATGTCTTCTACTTTGGTATTCAAAAATGTCTTCTACTTTGGTATTCAAAAATGTCTTCTACTTTGGTATTCAAAAATGTCTTCTACTTTGGTATTCAAAAATGTCTTCTACTTTGGTATTCAAAAATGTCTTCTACTTTGGTATTCAAAAATGTCTTCTACTTTGGTATTCAAAAATGTCTTCTTTACTTTGGTATTCAAAAATGTCTTCTACTTTGGTATTCAAAAATGTCTTCTACTTTGGTATTCAAAAATGTCTTCTACTTTGGTATTCAAAAATGTCTTCTACTTTGGTATTCAAAAATGTCTTCTACTTTGGTATTCAAAAATGTCTTCTACTTTGGTATTCAAAAATGTCTTCTACTTTGGTATTCAAAAATGTCTTCTACTTTGGTATTCAAAAATGTCTTCTACTTTGGTATTCAAAAATGTCTTCTACTTTGGATATTCAAAAATGTCTTCTACTTTGGTATTCAAAAATGTCTTCTACTGAGAATTTTGTTTTCTTCCTTCAAAAATGTATATTTTTCTATAAAAGTCTATTTTCTTACTTTCATAGTATTTTGACCCCAGTTTAGGGGTTAACTATTTGTCTAACAGGTGCTACGACTCTGGGTCAGGGTAGACCTGAGAACAGCAGCAATTAAAAGGTCCTTCCATGCTCCTCACAACCTTCTAATCAGAGGCCTTGCTGCCAAATGCAATTTACAGTCAGGCCCAGAACAAAAAAAAAAATATATTTAGAGAGAACGAGAATGAACGAACTAGATTCAAAGTCAGCTTTATCATTGATAACTCTCTCCTCCAATTTGCAGACCCTATTAACTATATTCTTAATACTTGATATAATGCAAAACTATCACAATGATAAAATCAGTCAATAATTATAACTATTTATACTGGGACTCATGCATGCAATTTTAAGGAATCCATAATAATATTTCAAATTTTGAAATTTGATTTATTTTTGGCATATGAATTTTTTAAAACAGTTTTGTTTATCTTTCAATCATTCCACCTCACATGCTATTCTCTTTTTCACTGTACCGTTTGGGAACCACGGATTTAAGACATTTAAAAATTTCTACTTACATAGCCAAAGATTCTTCCTGATTTTCCTCTTATTAATTCCAGGCTGTCTGCATTTTTCTTTTGGGGCATCAGACTGCTTCCGGTGCTGAAATACCATTTTCTCACATTAAGGCACAAGTCACAATTAAAACAGAAATTTTTGAAGCCTATCTTAGTCTAACACAAGGAAGCAAATTTGAGTTTTAAAAAGAAAGGAAAAAAAATGAAGATTAAACTCATTTGGAATTGTCTTATGCTGGAAGGCTCTGCTGAGGGTGTGTCATCTGTTCTTTTTATTGGCTATATCTGTCACAAAGACAGACGTCACAAATCCAGCAATGCTTTCCCACAGATTTAGAACATCAAGTGCAGACAAATTTCAGTAAATTTCAAGGACATGAAGTCAAAGTCCAACATCAACTCTCCTCTCCTTGTAACAACATTTAGCGGAGCGGAAGTAATTAATTTTATTAATTATTCATTAACTATAATAGGAAAAATTTTTAAACAGAGGAAGTTACTATTATAGATCAGAAGGAAACATACTGAGAAGAGTTTTTTTTTTTTTAATTCTCTGAATATGAGTGATGGAAAAAGAAACAAAAGGCAACGAGTTTTGTTTTCTTTGTTGTTATTCTAAACCTGAGAAGGAAAGAAGAGAAATAAATTTGTTTGTTTTTTTATTTCCGAGGTTAGATAAAACACAGAACAATAGACATTGATAATTTGATTAAAAATGTAAAACCAATCCAGATGCCCTAGACGAAAGGTTGAAACGGAAAATTAAGAGAACCAAGCCCACCCATCAAGGTGACAAGTAAAATGAAGGAATTGTCTGGCTAGCATGAATTAGGAAAAATAAATTGATACCAAAATATCTTTCTGTCATCAAGGAAAAGCTCTAAAAATGTCTGTGATCGAAAATACAGATATTGGAAACACAGATGCGAGAATTCTTATCTAAGTGACAATGTAAACAACGACCATCTGTGGCCTGTCTGGTCGTTTCAGGCGAAAAGGGAAAGTTTAGTCATACAGGTTTATGACAAGTTCAAAAGGTTAATAGTGATTGATTAAAAAAAAAAAAAATTATTTCGTGAGAAAGAAAATTCACCAGATAAGTCCAGCCCAGAAAAGGAGTATATGAAGATGACATCATAAGACAGAGAGGTATCTCATTGGTTCCATGAACCAGCGCACCGAAAGGGGAGATGATCAGCAATTGATGTCATGGAAAGAAGTCTAATCCCATTGGGTAAACCCGAGGCAACAACTAGTAGCAGCTAACCACAGCATTCTATTGGTTTCCAAGATGAGAGGTCGGCCCCACACCATGGAATAGGCATAAATACAGAGTCCCGAGGGACCAAAGTCAGTTGGAGTTGGAATTTCAGTTCGAGATCCCGGCCAAGAGACGTAATGAAAGATACAGATAAACGTCATGCCGTTGAGTGCCAGTAGTAGAGAAGCCTGTCGCCAATTGACTGACCAGAGTTAAAGACAAACAAGAAGTGATTTTGCAGACAAGGTTTTAGAAATTGCCAACTGAACAGAATTAAAGAGCAGAGTGATTCAGCCCAGAACTAGAAATCCACCTCGACTCCGATTCCGAAGATGAACCGCGCCAACCTACCCATAACCCAGCACTTTGGTTCCTTCTCTCCAAAATGTTGTGGAAATTGCCAAAGTCGACTAGACTTGCTGCGAACTTAGAACTCTGTTCAGAGCAAAGCGCTGTGGCTAGCCAGATTTCTCAATTATTACTTAGGAGGAAACTTCGATTTACTTAAGAGACTTCAATTTCACTACCAACTTTGTAGGAGCAGGGATTGGAAATTATCCGAATGACCATTATACTAATGTGAATTATTTTCTGTATATAAAGACTTTCTTTTATAACACTTCAGACGTCGGTCCATATATTTTTGGAACCATATTTCTTTCTTTTATTACTCAATTGTGTGTACACTTTCCGGTTTGGTTTAGTTCGGCAGAGAGACGGCTAGTGGAGAACTCACGTGACTACCTTGTGATTAATCAACACAAAGTGGATCAAAGGAGATCATCGTGAACAGAGTCAACCTACGACCAGCTATCTGGATCGAAACCAACAGCGACCGACCCGGAGAAGGGCCATATCCTCATTATATCTTACAATGACATTCACCTTGTCTAAAGCCCTATGACCACTCAAGGTAGAGAGTTATGGAGAAAAATCACCCCCCCACCCCAGCAAGGTGATAATGTCATCAAAATGCAAGTGGTCACCAGAAGTGAAAGAGAAGGTTCTAGAAGAATCCGAAAATCCAATCCTAACAAGGAATAATCCTTTACTTCTGTTCAAAAGACCAAAGTGAAACAAGACAGAGTGTCCTTGATCTACTCATTAAAAAATTTTTAAAAAGTGAAGAATTATTTAAAAACAAAAAAAAAAATGTTTCTTTTGATTCATTATCATCATTTATCCACCACGCCCAGATGGTGCAGAGAGCAGCAACATTTCGTTGCTGTTTCTGTAACAAACTATTTTTTACGGGACAGGGTTGTTAGCCCTGCACCCAACTCCCAAACCTGGAGGACCGGTGGACCATTCTTGATCCTTATGTTTGCAGCACCTGGTATTCCCAAATGGTTACCCATTTAAGTACCGACCAGGCTCGATGTTGCTTAACTTCGGTGATCGGACTGGAACTGGTGTATTTAACACGATATAGCTGTAGACGTTTCTTTTGATTAGCATTAGACATTCTGCTACCCACAACATTTAGAAAAAAAAATATTGATTTTCTTTAATAATTTTAGAGATAGTGTCAAATCGATCTCCAACTTCACAAAGTTGTTTTTGTTTTTTTTTATCCCCAAATGGCAAGCTTGAAATTCTGCTTAGTTCATTGATAACTTAATTTGTTTATGAATTGGAAGAGCAGGAGGAAAAAAAAAAGGATGACGTCAATAGTTAATCCACACCTGTAAGCATCAGAGAGACGGACAAAATTAAATTCCTTGGTGCAGTAAAGAATTAAATCCTCGGCCCATCGACTCAAGTGAGTAGACATCAAGGAACCACAAAACATAAACTCCACTGAAAGAGAACAAAAAAAAAGAATATATATTTTGCCAAATTTAAAATATTTAAAAGAAAATTATTAGTCAACTTAGTAATTTTCTGGATATGTTCATAAAAAATTATATATATTTGTAATTTTCAGCTTTACATAATTAATCTTATTAATATTATGGTTCAGGAAGTTGTGGAGAGCTATCATCGTTCATGTCCTGAAAGGACACAACATATAAAAGAAGATTAGAGTTTGGCTTCATTTAAATTATAGATAAATATCAACAATGAAAATCTTCAGTTATTTTTAATTATTTCCACAATGATCCAAGAGCAGCAAGGTTGGTGTAATGATTCAAACATACATCATCTTCTTCTTCTATGTGCCCTGTCCATTCAGGACGTAGGCGATCATGGTTCTCCACATCTCCCAATCCCTTGTGGCCCTTAGTATGTTTGTTCCTGTTACTACTGGCAACCCCCGTTCCGTCATCCACCTGATCAGGCCCTGCAAATATGTTATCCGCTGCCTTCCTCTATCTCTCTTTCCTTCTATCTGGCCAGTCAGTATCAGGTTCTCCAAGCTCTCCTTTCTCATTGCGTGTCCCAGGAACTTCAGTTGTCTCTTCCTGATGCTCAGTATCAATTTCCTTTTTGTTGCCATTCTTTCCAATACCTCATCGTTGCTTGCATGCTCAGTCCACGATATCCGCAGCATCCTTCTGTAGAACCACATATCCGCTGCTTCCAGTTTTGTCCTCATTTTTTATGATATTGTCCAGCATTCACTGCCGTATTGAAGAACTGACATCACATAGCAATCCAGCAGTCTTTTCTTTGTTTCTAGTGAAATTTTCCTGTGTGTTAGTACTTTACTCGGCTTCTGGAACGCGTCCTTTGCCATGCCAATTCGCCTTCGGATCTTGGTGTTGCACTTTCCATCTCCTGTTAGAACACTTCCTAGGTATTTAAATTTTTGTACTTGCTTGATCCTGGTATCCCCCACCTGTATTTGGCATTTTGGGTTGTTCTTTTTACTGATGATCATGCATTCAGTTTTCTTGCAGTTTATTTGTAGTCTTTTTTGTCACTCTCCACAGCTACCTTCTGTAGGAGGTCTTGTAGTTTTCTTTCCATGTCTGCAATCAGCAATGTATCAGCTGCATACCTTATGTTGTTCAAGTTGTGGCCTCCAATAACAAATCCTGGCATGTCATCTAGGGTCCTCAAAATATTCTTGCTGTACAAGTTGAACAAATCCAGTGAAAAGACAAATCCTTGTCTTACGTCCCTTTCTATCTTTGTAAATCTACTGAACTTAGACTACAATTCTAAAAATGAAACTTGTAATTCTGAGTGATCTTTGTCAGTGCGGTAACTAATAACATACATAAAAATATTCACATTATCAAATAAACAGATAAAAAAAAGTACTAAAACCATTTCTACCTTATTACTGGTATAACTTCATAATAAATTATCTATCAAAGAATAATTCTATATCAATGAAATCAACTTGTATCTATGCAATCTATGTACTATCTCCAGGAGTTTAAATGTAAACCTCCTAACACACTAACCTGCTCCCATTCTATCAAACACTCTTCCCATCTGCCCAACCCTCATCCTCGCTATCCTTACTCATCTGTCACCTTCCTCCTGACATTCCCTATGTCTAACCACTCCTTCTCTTTACCTTCCCCTATGTAGCCCCATGCACAATAGTGGCAGTGGAATGCCTTGCTTGGGGTGAGATGATAAAAAAAAAAAAAAAGCTCAGCTGAAAAAATGTAAACATTGAGTTATAATTGCGTTCACATTAACAGAATGTGTCCAAGCCGCATTCATCCTGATCGGGGTTGAGCTGGCATTCTCCCCGATGGAGAAAGTTTCATTGGGATTTGTTTTAAGGGCAGGGACCCAAGTCCTGCCCTGTTATTTAACCCATAACTAGATGGAAGGGATGGATTAATACCTTTCCCAAGGGTACCAGTGCATAAGTGAATGCAGGGCATTCAACTGGAATTCGAACTCGGCTCACCGATTTCTCTTTCTGAGCCAATATCCACTGCACCACAACACACATCCAACAAATGCTTACAGCATTTGGTATTCCCAAGCAGCCACCCATCTAAGTACTGACCAGGCTCAACGTTGCTTAACTTCAGCGATCGAGCGAGAACCGGTGTATTCAACATGACCGTAAGAATGTACTATTATCATACTGTTATTAATGGTATTTTTTTTTTTTTAATTTTTTTTTTATAAGCGTTTCACCCCGAGCAAGGCATGTCACTGCCACTACTGTGCAGGGGGCTACGTAGAGTGGAGAAAGGCTGATTAAATATAGGAAATAACAGAGGGTGGGTGATAGGCGGGTGAGGATACCGAGAATGAGGGTTGGGTAGATGAGAGTGTTGTGAGAATAGTTGGGAGTTAGTGTGATAGGAGGTGTCTATTGACCCTACATTTAAACACCTGGAGATTGTAACTGTCGGGAAAGCAGACTTGTGGAAGGGAGTTCCACAGGCGGTAAGCGCGAGAAAAGAAGCTGTTGGAGTAGAATTTACGGTTACATCTTATTTGTTTAACTGTAAAAGGGTGGGACCTAGTTGCTAATCTAGTATCTCGTGTAAATTCGTGCTTAGGCGGCACCAGTGATCTAAGCTCATCGGAGCAGAAGCCATGAAAGTGCTTGTAGAAGAGGCACAGGGAAGCTACATCACGCCGGTTTGAGAGCGGCTGCAGTATTTTTTTTTTGTGATTATCAATGAAGTATAAGTAAAAGGCCATTAGTACACCAGGCTGTTCGTAACTGTTTAGATATAGGAAAAAAAGACGATAAATCAATATTCACAAGAGATCATGCGATTAAATGTAAGCAAAACAATCGTTTCCCTTTTACAGAGACATATAGAAAAAACATGACATAGAATCTATTTTGACATTTCATTTATTTTGAATTTCTAAAGTAACAACATTTTCAATCACATTATCTTTAAATAATTAATTAATAATTGTCTCATACTATGGGATGTGCGTTGTGGTACAATGGATATCGACCTGAAAAAAACAAATCAGGGAGCCAAGTTTGAATTCCAGTTGAATTCATTGCATTCACTTACGCACAAATGGGTTAAGAACAGATTGGGTTCTATAGCCTTGGCTGGCAACCAGTTTACCACAGAAAGCAATGGCAACCTACTGCGGGATAATCTTCCCAGTCAGTCATGTCTCTTTTGTAACACATGTAGCACTTAACTGACTGAATAGTTAGAAACAAAATTTCTATTAGACATAAAGTGAGGGATCAGTTTTCTGTTGTTATGAAGTAATAAACTGATCCCTCTAGAATTAGTACAAATTAATATAATTGAAAATGAATACAATTAAAACTTGGACCAAAAGTGGGGGATCTGTTTTCTATTGATATGAAGTAATAAAATGATCCCTCACTAATTACTACTTAGTATAATAGCAAGACAGATTGGGTTCAATAGCCAATAAAATGGGCCACTTGTCAGTTTCATCTGATTCAGTTCCGGTCTTGTGTGTCAATCCATATTCTTACATTGTGAACTTTCCCAACACATGGGTACTACTAGAAAGATAAAAAATAATTTTTAACTTTTTGGTCACTCCAAGTGATAGTGAGGTGGGGGTGGGTTAGTCAACTGAATAGCCATTGTATGAAGTGCAGACCGAGAGGGTAGCAAGACAACCAAAATACAGCCGGGCAAGAAAAGAAAGAGAGAGACGATTGCCTTGCATATGCTGTTTGCTTGCTTTATCTTATTTTTGCCTAATTTTTCTTTCTTGTTATCGTTCATAGCAAACTTTCTCAAGTCTGTTGGGCAAATCTGCCATTTATTTACTTTTCACCGAAGCCACTCACCATATAACGTGTGTTACATGTTATAAGTTGTAACAAAAGAAAAAAAATGATTGACCAAAACACGAGAGTTAAATCACAGACATATTTAATTTATAAAAAACACAAAATAAAAATATTTACAAATATGCAATTTTTGCATTTAAATAGAAAACAGAGTTTACTACTGGTAGGCGAAGTGTTACGAAGGGAGTGGTAAGGAGTGGGTGAAGTAATTTTTACACATTAGGCTAGCAAGTATTCTAAGTACTATTTTTGGAAATCCTCAAATTTGTATATAAAGAATAATTTTTTTGTTTGATCAATGAAAAAGTCAAAAATATCTATTTACCCATTTAGTTCCATGAGGTTCTCTTTCAGGTTTTAGTTGGTCGGCAACTTTTAGTAGAGATTCTTTCGGCTGGATATGCAAATCCTGAATTGGGCCAGAGTTGATAATGTCAGCAAATCATTTTAACAACTAACTACTCTTTTCCCAAAACCTATTTTTATCAGGGCTAACACCTAATTTGCATATTTCTCGAATCATCTCAAATTCTCTAGGTTTTTTTTTTAATTTTCTGGAATGATCTATTCCTCCAAACGTCCTATTTATAATTTCCATATTTTTACAACTACTTCATGAATTAAAACTTTTTCGTAATAACAAGTAGGACTCAGTCAGATCCTTTATTATAGATTTTAGACATTATTAATATTATTTTTTATATATAAATGCATCCTTGTAACACATGACAAGGGAAAAAGTAGATAGTTCGATGAACACCCCATGCCAAGCAAAATGAGAAAGAAAAAAAAGAATGACCCTTAAAGCAAAAACAAAAAACATTTCACTCACGAATAAAGTCCCTGTCGCTTACGGAATCACTGCTATTGCCAGTGATCTCAGCAAAACCTAGTTCTGCAAAACAATAAAAACAGAGATTATTTAAAACTGAAAACATGAGCAGAAACTTGTTTAGAAAATATTTGTGCCTTTTTTATAAATATGGTAATTGTTCTGATGAACTTCTTGCAGGATAATAATATAACTTATATAATAATAATAATAATAATATTAGTCATTATTGTGCTGTGGGAACCAACACTTTGGATACTAAATATTTATGGGCTCTTACCACATTTATAGGATGTGTGCAGTGGTGCAGTGAATAGTGACTCAGAACAACAAATCGAAGTGCCAAGTTCAAATTCCAGTTGAATTCCTTGCATTCACTTACGCACAAATACCCTTGGGAAAGGTATTAATCCGACTCTTCCCTACAGTTATGGGTTAAATAATAGAACAGATTGGGTTCTATAGCCTTAGCTACCAACCAGTCTACCGCAGAAAGCAATGGCAACCTACTGCGGGATAATCTTCTGCCCAGTCAGTCATGTCTCTTTCGAAACATGATCGCCCAAGCGTGTATCACTTAACTGACTGAAGATAATAGTTGGAAACAAAGTTTCTACTGGGCAAAAAGTTGGGGATCAGTTTTCTATTGTTATTAATTAATAAACTGATCCCCCACAAATTACTATTTATTAATACAATCCGTCTCTTCCTTCAGCTATAGTTAAAAGAGCAGGATAGAAAATCTTCTGCCCAGTCAGTCATGTCTCTTTTGAGACATGATCGCCCAAAGCATGTATCACGTATGGCAATTAACTGACTGAATAAAGATAATAGTTGGAAACATAAAGCTTCTACTGGGCAAAAAGTGGTGGATCACTTTTCTATTGTTATTAAGTAATAAACTGATCCCCCACTAATTACTATTTATTAATACAATCCGTCTCTTGCCCAGTCAGTCATGTCCCTTTCAAGACATGATCGCCCAAAGCGTGTATCATGTATGGCAGTTAACTGACTGACCACATTTATCCTACAAACAATATCATTGGTTTGGTTCATTTTACAGCATATAAAAACCTCAATGGGTCATTTTATGCCAACAAGATTTTTACAATAGATTCTGTGATGAATGAGATTAAATACTTCCCGTAAAACATGTCTCTTTGGCATGTCAAGATTCCTCGATTGAAAGATCATGGCCACCATTAAAAGACAAGTTTATAGGTTGTGGTCTCGTTTTCTCTCATTTGTGGCATGATCAGGGCAACACCTATGTAAAACTGACAGAAAAATTTAACACTCACCGGAGTTTAGATATTTGGGCACAGGAAAGAAAAATACCATCTGGGTCCTTCTGTATATCAGAAGGATGGCTTAGGTGTAATGCAAGCACCTGGCTTGATAGAGGTGCCCAGACGTGTGGGCTCTGGCATTGATATATAGACGAGTTAGATGCCCTATGGGAGCACACTCAAGGAGGACCGAGAGAAAGCGATGGTGATTTGTTTAGACGGAAGAAGAAGAAATGGAGCAAGAGGAAAGACAAGAAAGAAACAGTGAAATCAATTTCGTGTTTTTATTTAATTTTTTCTTCAGTATATTGCTGGTAATTTTTTTCCTTCAAAACTGAATTGCTGATAATATTTTTTTCTCAAAACAAAAAAAACATTTACAAAATTAAAAAAAGTTTTTTTTTAAATTAAAAAATTGCTGGAATTTTCACTATAAAAATCTATTTTTGTACTTTCATAGTTTTTTTGACCCCAGATTGAGGGTTAACAATTTATCCATAGCTGGGTCCCTAACAGGTGCTACTACCTCAAGGCAGGATGGACCTGGAAACAACAGCAATTAAGAGGTAGTTCCATGCTTCTCAAAACGTCCCAGTTAGAGAACTTGCTGCTGGATGCAGTTTATTGTCAAACACAGGACACCAAACAATATAAGTCAGGGTAAAAAAATGAGAAATACAACAAATACAAAACAAACAACAATGCATGTTATTAACAAAAAGAATTACATGTGTAGACAATTGTAACAAAGGAAAAAACATTAAAACAAGATTTATGAAGAGTGTGTGTGTGTCTGTGTGTATATAAAAGTATGTTTCATAGACACATGTGGTTATATATGCATGCAAGAGTTCAAAAGGTCAAAGAACCTTTTCAGCAAAATTCTTAACATGTGACTACATCTGAAAGCCAGAGCTAAAACGCCTAAAAACAGAGAGAGAATACTATTCCCCCTTTTATAAGGATTAAAGAATCCCCCTCCCCAAGCAAGTACATTTAGCAAAGCTAAGTAGAATAACTCACAAACTATTCTGTATGGTACCTCATTTAAATGCCATACCTGATACATGACTGATTGGGCAGTTTTTCTTGCACTAGGTTGCCATAACTTTCTGTGGTTGACCAGTTGCTAACTAAGGCTATAGAACCCAATCTGTTCTGCTATTTAACCCATAGCTGGAGGGAGAAGAGATGGATTCATGCCTTTCCCAAGGGTATTTGAGCATAAGGGAATGCAACGAATTCAACTAGAATTCAAAGTTTGAATTTTTCTGATCGTTAAGATTAATAAAGGTAGGTTTCTTCAGTCTAGTAATTTGTAAAATCTTGTTGTGCTGAAGCAGATATCGGCTCCGAATAAGATATCGGAGATCTAAGTTTGAACTCTAGTTCTTGTAATGAAAGTAATACGCATAGAAAAGAATCGTGTATTACTT
The DNA here is from genome assembly GCA_037127315.1 of Ascarosepion bandense. Classification (NCBI taxonomy): domain Eukaryota; kingdom Metazoa; phylum Mollusca; class Cephalopoda; order Sepiida; family Sepiidae; genus Ascarosepion; species Ascarosepion bandense. The sequence goes on along the minus strand of JBBBDQ010000528.1, from coordinate 1,885,107 downwards.
TCTGTAATGAAAGTAAATAGGCGGAAATTTCAGTAAAGGAAGTAAATAGGCCAAAATTTGTGCCTACGCTGAAAGTCATTTCGCAGTTAATTACATGACTTCGTGAGAGTTACGGGTGACAAAAAGTGCGAGATGAAGTTTGCGTATTACAAGAACTAGAATTCAAACTTAGCTGTCCGATTTCTTATTCAGAGTCGATATCTGCTTCAGCACAACTAAATTTTACAAACTTAAACAAACTACTAGACTGGACGTGCATTGTGGTGTAATTATAAACGCCATATTAAATTAGCAGCTAGGTCTCATTTTAATGTTAAAATTGCTAAGTGTAAATGTAAATTCGATTTTAATAATTTGAGAATTGTGTGTGTCGCAGGGTGTTCAGTTTATTAATGCATTTTTGAGAGCATTCCCTCAATCACGACTTGTCATGCTGTTTACAAATCTGTCTATCAAATGAAGAATATTAAAAAAGAATTTTAGTGAAAAAATATTTAAATAATAATAAAAACTGGTCATTTAATTTTACTTGTTATAGTTTTGGATTCATATTAGGAGAATTTTATTTATTATTGATTAACTTTTTTGTTTTTTTAAGCTTATCAACCTTTTGCAAGTTATTTAAAGCCAAGTATTTATAAACTGTAAAGATTTTTTTGAGGGGGATAATCTAATCTACATCTAAACTTATTTATAAATGGAACTGTGTGTGTGTGTGTGTGTCTGTTACCTATAGACTCCAAAATGGCTGAACTGATTTTCTTGAAAATTTACACAGTTGTACTATAAGTATCTGCAAGTGTTCTTGGCTAGGTTTTGAGTCGAAGTACCCCCGATAAATATTGAAAATCGATAATCGAAAAAAATCGGGTTATAGAAGGAGTGGTCCAATTTTAATCAAATTTGATACACTCATAGACAAAGACATAAGAAACAATATTCAGAAGTTTCAAGGTTGCAGTTTTTACAATAGTGCAGAAAATCAATAATATATATATATATAAAAGGCAAGATGTTTGTGTATGTGTCTGTTTATCTGTCTGTATGTCTGTATTTTTTCAGCCCTTTTATTTTAGTTTTTGCTTTGGGTTTGGCTCTAAGTAGGTATAATTGTAGTTCTTAGTCTCAGCCATGATGCCATTTACTCAGACGACTTATTTAGCCTTCAAAATTCAGTTTACGATGAAAAAAACTTATTTGATATCGATACCAGGAAATCAAAATTTGACTTACATCGATTTATTTTTCTTTCAGTCTACGGTTTCGCTTTAACTGGAAACAACTATTGCTTTTTAGTCTTTTGTGCCAACATCAGAAGAGTCTGAGCTCCAGGACCATGGATTAGTTTTAATGCTTTCATTACACCCAAGCAACGCCAGGCTATACTGCTAGTATATATATATATATATATATATATATATATATATATATATATATATAGGTGCGATTGGTAAATTGTCGCAATTATTTTATTATTTCAAATATTCTTTAGGCTGAGTCTGAGCTCCAGGACGATGGATTAGTTTTAAAGCTTTCATTACACCCAAGCAACGCCGGGCTATACTGCTAGTATATATATATATATATATATATATATATATATATATATATATATATATATATATATATACTAGATGCGATTGGTAAATTGTCGCACTTATTTTATTATTTCAAATATTCTTTAGGCTGAGTCTGAGCTCCAGAACCACGGATTAGTTTTAAAGCTTTCATTACACCCAAGCAACGCCGGGCTATACTGCTAGTATATATATATATATATATATATATTATATATATACTAGATGCGATTGGTAAATTGTCGCACTTATTTTATTATTTCAAATATTCTTTAGGCTGAGTCTGAGCTCCAGAACCATGGATTAGTTTTAAAGCTTTCATTACACCCGAGCAACGCCGGGCTATCCTGCTAGTGATTTACTGATAGAGAGTCTTACTAATTAACCCATACCTAAAGGAAGAAGAGGTGGATTCATACTTTTGCTAAAGTATTTGTGCATGAGTAGGTATTTCAAACCAAACTGGAATTGGAACTTTAATGGATAACAGTTTGTAGTTGGGAATCAGGTCACCCATGTAGGCACTGAACAGGCTCAACTTCAAAGATTGGCATTTCAACTTGACATGGCTGTAAGCAAAGCATTTCTATTTTTCATTCTTACCTTTAGCCAAGAACTCACGGTCCACATTAAAAGGATGCCCAGCAATGGCCCCACTAAAAAAAGAAAAGAAATTGAGATTATAAAATAACCATTTACACATTCCCTGTTGCAGACGCCTGATCAGGTACATTTATGTTTGTTCAATATCCAGAAATAACCACTTGTGATTTATACTGCAACTATGGTGAACAGGGCTTAGTTACAGTTTCTGACGTGATCAACAGTTTGAACAAGGTCAGTACACTCAAACCCTCTGTCACAATGATGTGCTATTATGGAGTCATGATTATTGATGGCTTCTGAACAGTTCTCTCTACCCAGTTTCCTTCATAAAGCTTGGCTAAACCAATGGCATGGTTTTCAAATCTCTCATTTTCCAATGGTCCCACATCTTATGATCACCTCCCCAATCTGATAACATTAAGATATCACCTCCCTGACAAAGTAAACATAGTGAGATACACTTCTGAACATAATATCTTGTTACTTTTTCCTGCCAAGAAAATTCTCAACCTGTGGGTTTTCTGTCAGAGTAAACTTCTCTTCGATGAACTTACACAGGTAGAACTTTGACAGCTCTGCTATTTGCCGATAGTTGAACTGCTGTAATCTTAAATCTCCTGTATGCCTGCTGTGGGCGACAAAGTGAACCTCTCTGCCAAGCTTGAGAATGACCTCCAATCAGTGGTGGACTGGGGTAAGAAATGGCTTGTAAATTTTAATGCTTCCAAAATGAAGCTGCTATCTATTAACCTACCCCCCATTAGCATGGAACAGGCTTGCCTCCTTGAGAGTAAAACACTACGCCTCCTTGGCCTCACACTCTCAGCAGACCTCAAGTGGAATGACTATATCGAATCCATTGCTAAATCCGCTGCTAAGGTCGGTACACTGTGCAGGGCCAGGAAATTTTTCCCGTCTGAGTCTATCCTGCACATATATAAATCTACCATCTGCCCATGTATTGAATACTGCTGCCACATCTGGTCGGGTGCCTATGCTATTCACCTTGGGGTTCTTGACAAAATCCAACAAAGAATCTGTAATGTGATCAATACCGACTCAGCAGCAGTCGCTGTCTCACCAGCATGACGTGGCTTTCCTGTGCCTTTTCTATCAATACTTTCACGGCTTTTGCTCCAATGAACTTAGATCACTGGTGCCCCCTAGGTATGAATTTACACAAGCTACTAGATTAGCAACCAGATCCCACCCTTTTACAGTGAAACTGATAAAATGTAACCACAATTTTTACTCTAACAGCTTCTTATCACGCACTTCCCACCTGTGGAATTCCCTTCCATATACTTGCTTCTCTGACAGCTACAATCTCCAGGAATTTAAATGTAAGGTCAATAGACATCTCCTATCACACTAACTCGCATCCATTCTCTCAAGTTCTTTTTTCATCTACTCCACTCCCATCCTTGGTATCCTCCTCCATCTATTACCCTCCTCCTGACATTTCCTATAACTAACCCCTCTTTCATCACTTTCCCCTATGTCACCCCCTTTGCAACAGTGGCATGAGAATGCCTTGGTTGGAGAGAGATGATTAATAAAAAAAAACAGCTTGTGAAACCTAGATACTCTCCCAAACAGACATCTGCACCCAGCAAATGAAACTTTGTCAAATCCAGTGGAACATGTGGTAGGACCGGATCACAAACAACAAAGTTCTCCTCCATGCAAAGATAGACAGTTTAGGACTCGGCAACTACCTCAATGGGCAAATGCCAGACATCCATCTATCCAAGAAGTTCCTCTTCTCAGAGGCAAGAGACTATGTGAAGCCACATGTCGTCAATTTAAGAATCAGTTCAGAAACACCTTAGTGAGGACAGAAATCGATCCGGTCAATTGGGAGATGGAAGCTGTAGAAAAAAAAAACAATTAGAGAAGAACAGTCCATTGCTTGGACATCAGCTAAAACCCTTGAGTCTAATCTTGATGGGACCTACACTCGGATGCTGAGAGCTATACTTAACATCTCTTGAAGACAACATCCAACAAAATCACAGCTCTATGGACTCATCCCTGATATTTCTAAAATCTTACATGAACACATTCCAGATTCAAAAAAGCCAGTCTCTCTATCTGGGGCAGTTTTGATGTATGATGCCACTGCCTGGATATTTACTAAAACCCTAGAGTCTAATCTTGATGGGACCTACACTCGGATGCTGAGAGCCATACTTAGCATCTCTTGGAGACAACATCCAACTAAATCACAAGATTCAAGACAAGTTGGTTACTAAGCAACTATCTGTATCAACCAACTATTTTACGACAGAGGATACCATCCTAATGACCTCCCAACATTCATACAGGACAGTGATATTCAGAATCATGAATGCCCAAGCCAGCTCAACCAAATATAGATTGGGATTAATGATTCAGTCAGTTAAGTGCCATCTGTGATATATGCTTGAGTGATCATGTCTCAAAAGAGACATGACTAACTGAGCAGAAGATTTTCCTGCAATAGGTAACCATTTCTTTCTGCATTAGACTGGTTGCCAACCAAGGCTGTAGAACCCAATTTATCATGCTATTTAACTCATAGCTGTGCTGTAAGTTGTCTGAACTGGTGAATTATTTTCTGAGGAAGTGTATTTTTATGAAACTAAAAATATGCAAACTGCCAGGAAAAGAAAAATAGACATTGTTTTGATAAATATTTGATTGTTGTCAAAATTAAAAATGTACACAAAATTCTCCATGTCAGGAAAATATTTCATTGTTTTGAAACCAGCGGAGCTAAGGTCAGATAATAAGGGCCTTGAAATTACGTAAACTGTGTCAGAATATAACATAATCGCTTATAAGAGAGACAGAAATTATTAGTAGTAAGGAATCGATCGGCAGTTAAGATTGGAACTGAGACTGAGTCATGAACGGGGAACAGAGCAGACAAGCTCGAGACACGATGAAAACTCAAGGAAAGACAACTCCAGCAATCTTTTCCTCACATGTACGTGTTCCTCTGACTAATCCTCTACAAACAACTGCCACATTGCAGAAAATAAACTAAGCGAATATAATTCATTTTTTTTTGCACACATTGTCCGTCATTTCATTTCAAGCCAATCTTCAATATTGGTTTGCAGATTATACAGCCCACAAGCAGTATAGTCTGGCATTGCTCGGGTGTAATGAAAGCTTTAAAACTAATCCACGGTCCTGGAGCTCAGATTCAGCCTAAAGAATATTTGAAATAATAAAATAATTTAACAATCGCACCTAGCATATATATATATATATATATATATATATATATATATATATATATATATATATATATATATATACTAGCAGTATAGCCCAACATTGCTATAATGAAATAATGAAAGCTTTAAAACTAATCCATGGTTCTGGAGCTCAGATTCTTTGGACGTTGGCACAAAAGACTAAAAAGCAATATTTGTTTCCAGTTAAAGCAAATCCACAGACTGAAAGAAAAATGAATGGATGTAAGTCAAATATTGATTTCCTGGTATCGATATCAAATAAGTTTTTTCGTCATAAACTGAATTTTGAAGGCTAAATAAGTCCTCTGAGTAAATGGTATCATGGCTGAGACTAAGAACTACAATTATACCTAATTAGAGCCAAACCCGAAGCAAAAACTAAATTAAGAGGGTTGAAAAAAAAAAGAAAAAGACATACAGACAGATAAACAGACACACACACAAACATCTTGCCTTTTATATATATATATTATCAATTTTCTGCACTATTGTAAGAACTGCAACCTTGAAACTTCTGAATATCGTTTTTTATGTCTTTGTCTATGAGTGTATCAAATTTGATTAAAATTGGACCACTTTTATAACCCGATTTTTTCGATATCGATTTTCGATATTTATCAAGGGCACCTCGATACAAAATCTAGCTAAGAACACTCGCAGACGCTTATAGTACAACTGGGTAAATTTTCCAGAAAATCGGTTCAGCCGTTTCAGAGTCTATAGGTAACGGACACACACACACACATAGACAAAGTTCCATTTATAAATAAGTTTAGATAAGCAAGGCAATAAAGCGACTAAGACTTTCGTGTTTTAATTGTAAAGCTCTTTCTATTTATCTTTAGTAAAAGACAATATTTGTTTTATGTTGATAAAATATAGAATATATATATATATATATATATAATAGAAAATATATAGAAATATCAATCAAGTTATATCAAACAGAAAAATACGATAGATTGATTAACAGCTTGAAAAGTATTTCGAAGCATGTCGAGTCAGCACCTTTCCTGATAATTCTAAAATAAATTTTTATACAGAAATTGGGGGAAGAAACGTGTGCTGGCCAAACATCTGGTTAATTTTTATTCTTTAATATTGTGAAAAGATTAAATATTTTAGTAAAATATAGTTACGACATTGAGAGTCTAATAGATGATAAACTATTGATTGATTGATTTTATGGCAAATCAACCTTTCTGGTTATTTATTGCCGGAAAGAGTTTTTAATTGAGCTTTTGTTGTGAATGGTTCATTTAGATGTGTAGGGACAGAACTCGTAATAGGTTAGATTAGAGAATGATTAAAAGGGTTGTTTTTATTTAAGGTTAGTGTATATTTAGATTGGGATATTAAATTTTGTTATACATGCCGGCCTCTTTCAGATATTCAAATATTTTGCTTTTGTTTGTTTGGAGAACAATGTCTTTCAGATTTGTCTTATAATATTTTTGGCGAATTTTTGTACATCAAATTGGGGTTCTTTTTTTTTGTTTTATTTCCAGTTCTTGGTTTTTTTTTGAGTTTTTGTTTTTGGTTTCAGATTCCTTCTGATGTCCTTCAATCAGATTTCTGATTTTGTTTTGGAGTTTGTTGACTTTTACTCTCTTTTACTTCCATAAGTTTCAGAGATTCAAATTTTCTTTTAATATATTAGGTCTCGATTTTGAATGAGATCTAAAGCTTTCTTATTTTATTGGCGTTTCATTTTTGTCTTTTTGTTTGTTTTTTGTTTTCTTGGTTTGGTTTTGGGTTTGGAAACAGAAGGTTCATTGGAATTTTGTTCTGCGTTTTCTTTCCAGAATTTTTTGCTTCCTTCTGGGTTTATTTCATTTGATTCGCGTTGTTGGGCTTTATTTTTTATTTTGGTCTAATTTGAGCTCAGTTAGGAAGGTTTTTAATTCCTCTGGAAAGGTTTTTTTAATTCCTTGAACAGATTTGTTATTTCCGTTGGGTCTTATGTTTTGTCTTCATTGTTTATTTGTGTTTTTGTACCATGGTGGCTGAGGCGTTTTTTTTTATTTTTTTTTATTTTTTTACTTCTTTTCATGCTTCTGGGAAGGATATATTTGGTGGGGGGGGGTATTTTATCATAATTATTTCTTTTTTTTATTGTAGCTGCTGCATTGTTTTAAAAGTGCAGAGTGGTTCCCCGAGCAGTTTGGGCCTAAGCTCTCATTTGGACAATTCTCTTCTTTATGTTTTGGATCTTTTTCACTGCGTTTGCCACATGTTTGTCTGTTACGACAGGAGTCTTTATAATGTCCGAATTTATGGCATTTGTAACATTGAAGAGGATTTGGTAAGTATTGTTCTACTCTTATTATTTCGTATCCCATCTTTATTGTTTTCAGAATTTGGGGGGAGTTGAAAGTTAGGATATAGATGTTGGTTTGTATTTCTGCTCCATAATTCTTCTGACGTCTGTGACTCTTTGAGGTTTAAGTTTTAATTTTATTTCTTCTAAAGTCCACATGGAAAGTTCTTTGTTCCTTTCCACCCACTTGGATTTTGGTTTTATATCTGTTTTCTTTGTCGTGGTAATATTTCTGCATATTTTTTTTATCTACTTCCACTAGAAATGTTTCGTTTTGTAATTTCTTTACATTTTTTGGTGAGATTAGGTTTGATATTTCTTTCTGAATTTTTAATGGAGACATTTCAGTTAACGACTTGTTATTTACTGCTTCAAGGACAATAAAATGTGGGAAGTTTTCACTGTCGTACTCTGTCTAAGAATCAGTATCGACGTGTGGTCTATTGGAAGATTTTTTAAGTGCCATGAATTATTTTTTTTATTTTAATTTACCATTCACATGCCCTACTCACCACGGAGTCCAGGATTGGGAAATGGCAAGGGAGGAAACCCATTTGCCTTGCCATGTCAAAGCTACGTAAAAGGCATACTCACTTTGGGAGGGGAGTCTTTGGGCACATGTGTTCTTTTACTTCCTTTATCCAAGTATCACGGCTTGTCAAAGTTTTACAGTTGTAAAAGATTTTACGTCAATAGACACCTCCTAACACACTAACCTGCTCCCATTTTATCAAACACTCTTCCCATCTGCCAACCCTCATCCTCCGTATCCTTACTCATCTGTCACCTTCCTCCTGACATTCCCTATGTCTAACCACTCCTTCTCTTTACCTTCCCCTATGTAGCCCCATGCGCAATAGTGGCAGTGGAATGCCTTGCTTGGGGTGAGATGATTAAAAAAAAAAAAAAAAGTTGTGTCAAGTCTTTTATTTCTCCCGAATTGATTGACCCTCAGCCATTGCCTTCCATCAAATATTTAGGGGTATGTGTTAGTTTTGGTTTGGAAAAGAAATATGAGTTATAGATTTGGGGTGGATTATATATGATGGGGCTTGACATGATTGATTGGCTTGGGCCTCTCTGACCGCCGTCTAGCCCAGGTAAGGACTAAAGTAGTGTGTTGCAGGGTCATGATCACCACCCAAGGCCAACAGGTGGCCTTGTTGAGAGACTTTAACTCTCTGCAGTGGGGGGGGGGGGAGAGGGGGAGCAGTTATCGTATTCTGATACCCCGCCAACAGGGTGGATAGTCAGTCAGTTAAGTGCCATATGTGATACACGCTTGGACGATCATGTCTCGAAAGAGACATGACTGACTGGGCAGAAGATTATCCCGCAGTAGGTTGCCATTGCTTTCTGCGGTAGATTGGTTGCCGACCAAGACTATAGAACCCAATCTGTTCTGCTATTTAACCCATAACTGGAAAGAAGAGACAGATTAATACCTTTCCCAAGGGTATTTGCGCATAAGTGAATACAATGGATTTCAACTGGAATTCGAACTCGGCTCCCCGGTTTCTCGTTCCGAGCCGATATCCACTGTACCACAAAGTACAACTTGAAATAAATTCAGATAAGAATGTCTATATGACAAGATCATATTCTAATCAAGGATGTAATTTATTCCCTGTTCTTGGCTTCAGAAACACTGGGTCGTATTATAGTCGTGGATGTGATTCATTCCCAGCAATTACTTTCAGAAGCTCTCAGTCATATAAGCAAGTCTTGTTGCACACAAGAAATATAGCATTTTAATAATCACAAATCTTTTATAAAAAGTTTTAAAATGTATTACTGGTCCTGGGCATGACGGTAAACTGCATCCGGCAGCAAGGCCTGTGATTGAGAGGTTGTGAAAAGCATGGAAGCATCTCTTAATTGCTGTTGTTCCCAGGTCCACCCTGACCCAGAGTGGTAATACCTGTTAGGGTCCCAGCTATGGGCAAATAGTTAACTCCCACACACACACTGGAATCAAAACACTATGAAAATATAGAAATAGACTTTTATAGAATTATATACATGAAAATAAACTTTTTATAGAAAAATATACATTTTTGAAGGAAAAAATTATGACCAGCAATATATTTTTGAATGACATTTTCAGTTTTCTAAAATAAAAAGAATTTTCATCAAAATTTGACAACTTTCTCACTATAACCAAACATTAAAAAGGAAACCCTTAAAACACCACTTTTTTGGCATTAAATAAGCCACAGAGCCATATGCTATCAAACAAAATTCAAATTCACTTTAAATTACTGTGCTTTTAACCACGAAAATTAAAAATTAGCATAAAATTAGTTCTAAATAATAAATAATTTGCATATTTAAAACAGGTTTTGTTTTATTTTGCCATCCAAAGTTATCTTTAGTTATTCCACTAGCAATGTCTGCTAACATAAATGTTTTAATCAAAAGATCTCCAAAAGAATTAAATAGCCTTTCTATATAAGTAAAATTTAACAAAAATTAGGTAATGAGCACTAAACGTGATTTGCAAATACATTCTTCTTCTATTTGCCCTGTCCATTCAGAACGTAGGCGATCATGGCCTTCCACGTTTTCCTATCCCTGGTGGCTCTGAGCACACCTTCTTCTGTTACACCATGCAATCCTCGTTCTGTCATCCACCTGATTAGGTCCTTCAAATATGTTATTCGTTGCTTTCCCCTGTCTCTTTTTCCCTCTATCTGGCCTGTTAGTATCAGATTCTCCAAGCCCTCCTTCCTCATTGCATGTCCCAGAAACTTCAGCTGTCTCTTCCTGATGCTCAGTATTAATTTCCTTTTTGTTTCCATTATTGCTCACATGCTCGATCCATGATATTCGCAGCATCCTTCTGTAGAACCACATTTCAGTTGCTTCAGGTTTTTCCTTCATCTTTGATGATATTGTCCAGCATTCACTGCCATATTGAAGGACGGACAGCATGTAGCAATTCAGTACTCTCTTCCTAGTTTCTAGCGAAATTGTCCTGTTTCTTAATACTTTACTCAGCTTCTGGAATGCTTCCTTCGCTGTGCCAATTTGCCTTCGGATCTCCGAGTCACTCTTTCCGTCTTCTGTTATAACGCTTCCCAGGTATTTAAATTTTTGTATCTGCTTGATTCTGGTATCCCCGATCTGTATTTGGCATTTTGGGCTGCCCTTTTTACTGATGACCATGCATTCAGTTTTCATGCAGTTTATTTCTAGTCCTTTCTTGTTACTTTCTTCTGCTACCTTCTGTAGGAGGTCTTGTAGTTTCCTTTCTGTGTCTTTATCCAATTGAATCTCTCTTTTGTGTTGCTTATGTTTTTAGCATAGACAAAATCAGTTTGCAAATAGAAATCCGGACACTGAATTTAAATTTTTAATCAACTTCTGGAATGCTTCCTTTTTCTTAAAATATAGTAAACCAGGAGTTTACAACAGTTGTCTATTATGTAAAAATTAAAAAGGTAATAAGCGTATATACCACCAATATGTGATGAAATCTTTTTTTCACCATTTTAGAACGCAGGCAAAATATGAAAAGAGTGATTATAAAATATAGAATGTTATAAGTAAAAAAGCCCAAAGTCTTAAATGGTTGTCGTCAGCTAACTCACCTTCCAAGAGGAAGTTTATTCACTCTTTTCTCAACCTCCATCAGGCGTTCCAGATCTCGTTGGAGCATCCAACCAAAGCTAAAACATACAAAACAATTGGTTTTTAATTACAAAGACACGAGTATTACATTCACGCATAAATAGCAAGAAGTAATTCTTTTGGACAAAATCCTTTCTTCACATGAATTCATAATCTGATTATTCAGTCATCAAAAAAAATATTTCAAGCTTATCTAGAACATTATGCAACCATTTAGCTAAAAAGGATTTTCTAATACATTTGGTAGGTGCTTAAATAAATAAGGAGCATTTTTTAGACCATTCCATCTTATTGTTGATGCTTTTTATCCCAACCCTCTGGCCAGATCCACTCTTCATTATTACTATTATTTTATTACTAGTTTCATTCCATCTTATTATTGATGCTTTTCATCCCAACCCTCTGGTCAGATCCACTCTTCATTATTACTATTATTTTATTACTAGTTTGAATCCATCTTATTATTGATGCTTTTTATCCCAACCCTCTGGACAGATCCACTCTTCATTATTACTATTATTTTATTACTAGTTTGATTCCATCTTATTATTGATGCTTTTCATCCCAACCCTCTGGTCAGATCCACTCTTCATTATTACTATTATTTTATTACTAGTTTGAATCCATCTTATTATTGATGCTTTTTATCCCAACCCTCTGGCCAGATCCACTCTTCATTATTACTATTATTTTATTACTAGTTTCATTCCATCTTATTATTGATGTTTTTTATCCCAACCCTCTGGCCAGATCCACTCTTCATTATTACTATTATTTTATTACTAGTTTGATTCCATCTTATTATTGATGCTTTTTATCCCAACCCTCTGGACAGATCCACTCTTCATTATTACTATTATTTTATTACTAGTTTGAATCCATCTTATTATTGATGCTTTTTATCCCAACCCTCTGGCCAGATCCACTCTTCATTATTACTATTATTTTATTACTAGTTTCATTCCATCTTATTATTGATGTTTTTTATCCCAACCCTCTGGCCAGATCCACTCTTCATTATTACTATTATTTTATTACTAGTTTGATTCCATCTTATTATTGATGCTTTTTATCCCAACCCTCTGGACAGATCCACTCTTCATTATTACTATTATTTTATTACTAGTTTCATTCCAACTTATTATTGATGCTTTTTATCCCAACCCTCTGGCCAGATCCACTCTTCATTATTACTATTATTTTATTACTAGTTTGATTCCATCTTATTATTGATGCTTTTTATCCCAACCCTCTGGCCACATCCACTCTTCATTATTACTATTATTTTATTACTAGTTTCATTCCATCTTATTATTGATGCTTTTTATCCCAACCCTCTGGCCAGATCCACTCTTCATTATTACTATTATTTTATTACTAGTTTGATTCCATGTTATTATTGATGCTTTTTATCCCAACCCTCTGGTCAGATCCACTCTTCATTATTACTATTATTTTATTACTAGTTTGATTCCATCTTATTATTGATGCTTTTCATCCCAACCCTCTGGTCAGATCCACTCTTCATTATTACTATTATTTTATTACTAGTTTGATTCCATCTTATTATTGATGCTTTTCATCCCAACCCTCTGGTCAGATCCACTCTTCATTATTACTATTATTTTATTACTAGTTTCATTCCATCTTATTATTGATGCTTTTTATCCCAACCCTCTGGCCAGATCCACTCTTCATTATTACTATTATTTTATTACTAGTTTGATTCCATCTTATTATTGATGCTTTTCATCCCAACCCTCTGGTCAGATCCACTCTTCATTATTACTATTATTTTATTACTAGTTTGATTCCATGTTATTATTGATGCTTTTTATCCCAACCCTCTGGCCAGATCCACTCTTCATTATTACTATTATTTTATTACTAGTTTGATTCCATCTTATTATTGATGCTTTTCATCCCAACCCTCTGGCCAGATCCACTCTTCATTATTACTATTATTTTATTACTAGTTTGATTCCATCTTATTATTGATGCTTTTTATCCCAACCCTCTGGCCAGATCCACTCTTCATTATTACTATTATTTTATTACTAGTTTCATTCCATCTTATTACTGATTCTTTTTATCCCAACCCTCTGGCCAGATCCACTCTTCATTATTACTATTATTTTATTACTAGTTTCATTCCATCTTATTATTGATGCTTTTTATCCCAACCCTCTGGCCAGATCCACTCTTCATTATTACTATTATTTTATTACTAGTTTCATTCCATCTTATTATTGATGCTTTTTATCCCAACCCTCTGGCCAGATCCACTCTTCATTATTACTATTATTTTATTACTAGTTTGATTCCATCTTATTATTGATTCTTTTTATCCCAACCCTCTGGCCAGATCCACTCTTCATTATTACTATTATTTTATTACTAGTTTCATTCCATCTTATTATTGATGCTTTTTATCCCAACCCTCTGGCCAGATCCACTCTTCATTATTACTATTATTTTATTACTAGTTTCATTCCATCTTATTATTGATGCTTTTTATCCCAACCCTCTGGTCAGATCCACTCTTCATTATTCCTATTATTTTATTACTAGTTTCATTCCATCTTATTATGGATGCTTTTTATCCCAACCCTCTGGTCAGATCCACTCTTCATTATTCCTATTATTTTATTACTAGTTTCATTCCATCTTATTATTGATGCTTTTTATCCCAACCCTCTGGCCAGATCCACTCTTCATTATTACTATTATTTTATTACTAGTTTCATTCCATCTTATTATTGATGCTTTTTATCCCAACCCTCTGGCCAGATCCACTCTTCATTATTACTATTATTTTATTACTACATTCATTCCATCTTATTATGGAGGCTTTTTATCCCAACCCTCTGGCCAGATCCACTCTTCATTATTACTATTATTTTATTACTAGTTTGATTCCATCTTATTATTGATGCTTTTTATCCCAACCCTCTGGCCAGATCCACTCTTCATTATTACTATTATTTTATTACTAGTTTCATTCCATCTTATTACTGATTCTCTTTATCCCAACCCTCTGGCCAGATCCACTCTTCATTATTACTATTATTTTATTACTAGTTTCATTCCATCTTATTATTGATGCTTTTTATCCCAACCCTCTGGCCAGATCCACTCTTCATTATTACTATTATTTTATTACTAGTTTCATTCCATCTTATTATTGATGCTTTTTATCCCAACCCTCTGGCCAGATCCACTCTTCATTATTACTATTATTTTATTACTAGTTTGATTCCATCTTATTATTGATGCTTTTTATCCCAACCCTCTGGCCAGATCCACTCTTCATTATTACTATTATTTTATTACTACTTTGATTCCATCTTATTATTGATGCTTTTTATCCCAACCCTTTGGTCAGATCCACTCTTCATTATTACTATTATTTTTATTACTAGTTTCATTCCATCTTATTATTGATGTTTTCTTTATCCCAACCCTCTGGCCAGATCCACTCTTCATTATTACTATTATTTTATTACTAGTTTCATTCCATCTATTATTGATGCTTTTTATCCCAACCCTCTGGTCAGATCCACTTCTTCATTATTACTATTATTTTATTACTAGTTTCATTCCACTTTATTATTGATGCTTTTTATCCCAACCTCTGGCCAGATCCACTCTTCATTATTACTATTATTTTATTACTAGTTTGATTCCATCTTATTATTGATGCTTTTTATCCCAACCCTCTGGCCAGATCCACTCTTCATTATTACTATTATTTTATTACTAGTTTGATTCCATCTTATTATTGATGCTTTTCATCCCAACCCTCTGGTCAGATCCACTCTTCATTATTACTATTATTTTATTACTACATTCATTCCATCTTATTATTGATGCTTATCCCAACCCTCTGGCCAGATCCACTCTTCATTATTACTATTATTTTATTACTAGTTTCATTCCATCTTATTATTGATGCTTTATCCCAACCCTGGCCAGATCCACTCTTCATTATTACTATTATTTTATTACTAGTTTCATTCCATCTTATTATTGATGCTTTTTATCCCAACCCTCTGGTCAGATCCACTCTTCATTATTACTATTATTTTATTACTAGTTTCATTCCATCTTATTATTGATGCTTTTTATCCCAACCCTCTGGCCAGATCCACTCTTCATTATTACTATTATTTTATTACTACATTCATTCCATCTTATTATGGATGCTTTTTATCCCAACCCTCTGGTCAGATCCACTCTTCATTATTACTATTATTTTATTACTAGTTTCATTCCATCTTATTATGGATGCTTTTTATCCCTTAAATAACCCTCTGGTCAGATCCACTTCATTATTCCTATTATTTTATTACTAGTTTCATTCCATCTTATTATTGATGCTTTTTATCCTAACCCTCTGGTCAGATCCACTCTTCATTATTACTATTATTTTATTACTAGTTTCATTCCATCTTATTATGGATGCTTTTTATCCCAACCCCTGGCCAGATCCACTCTTCATTATTACTATTATTTTATTACTAGTTTCATTCCATCTTATTATGGATGCTTTTTTTATCCCAACCCTCTGGCCAGATCCATCATTATTACTATTATTTTATTACTACATTCATTCCATCTTATTATGGATGCTTTTTATCCCAACCTCTGGTCAGATCCACTCTTCATTATTACTATTATTTTATTACTAGTTTCATTCCATCTTATTATGGATGCTTTTTTATCCCAACCCTCTGTTCAGATCCATCATTATTCCTATTATTTTATTATTAGTTTCATTCCATCTTATTATTGATGCTTTTTATCCCAACCCTCTGGCCAGATCCACTCTTCATTATTACTATTATTTTATTACTAGATTCATTCCATCTTATTATTGATGCTTTTTATCCCAACCCTCTGGCCAGATCCACTCTTCATTATTACTATTATTTTATTACTACATTCATTCCATCTTATTATGGATGCTTTTTATCCCAACCCTCTGGTCAGATCCACTCTTCATTATTACTATTATTTTATTACTAGTTTCATTCCATCTTATTATGGATGCTTTTATCCCAACCTCTGGCCAGATCCACTCTTCATTATTACTATTATTTTATTACTAGTTTCATTCCATCTTATTATTGATGCTTATCCCAACCTCTGGCCAGATCCACTCTTCATTATTACTATTATTTTATTACTACATTCATTCCATCTTATTATGGATGCTTTTTATCCCAAACCTCTGGTCAGATCCACTCTTCATTATTACTATTACTATTACTAGTTTCATTCCATCTTATTATGGATGCTTTTTATCCCCAACCCTCTGGTCAGATCCACTCTTCATTATTCCTATTATTTTATTACTAGTTTCATTCCATCTTATTATGGATGCTTTTTATCCCAACCCTCTGGCCAGATCCACTCTTCATTATTACTATTATTTTATTACTAGTTTCATTCCATCTTATTATGGATGCTTTTTATCCCAACCCTCTGGCCAGATCCACTCTTCATTATTACTATTATTTTATTACTACATTCATTCCATCTTATTATGGATGCTTTTTATCCCAACCCCTCTGTCAGATCCACTTCATTATTCCTATTATTTTATTACTAGTTTCATTCCATCTTATTATGGATGCTTTTTATCAACCCTCTGGTCAGATCCACTCTTCATTATTCCTATTATTTTATTACTAGTTTCATTCCATCTTATTATTGATGCTTTTTATCCCAACCCTGGTCAGATCCACTCTTCATTATTACTATTATTTTATTACTAGTTTCATTCCATCTTATTATGGATGCTTTTTATCCCAACCCTCTTGGCCAGATCCACTCTTCATTATTACTATTATTTTATTACTACATTCATTCCATCTTATTATGGATGCTTTTATCCCAACCCTCTGGTCAGATCCACTCTTCATTATTCCTATTATTTTATTACTAGTTTCTATTCTATCTTATGGATGCTTTATCCCAACCCTCTGGTCAGATCCACTCTTCATTATTCCTATTATTTTATTACTAGTTTCATTCCCATCTTATTATTGATGCTTTTTATCCCAACCCTGGCCAGATCCACTCTTCATTATTACTATTATTTTATTACTAGTTTCATTCCATCTTATTATTGATGCTTTTTATCCCAACCCTCTGGCCAGATCCACTCTTCATTATTACTATTATTTTATTACTACATTCATTCCATTCTATTATGGATGCTTTTTATCCCAACCCTCTGGTCAGATCCACTCTTCATTATTACTATTATTTTATTACTAGTTTCATTCCATCTTATTATGGATGCTTTTTATCCCAACCCTCTGGTCAGATCCACTCTCTATTATTCCTATTATTTTATTACTAGTTTCATTCCATCTTATTATGGATGCTTTTTATCCCAACCCTCTGGCCAGATCCACTCTTCATTATTACTATTATTTTATTACTAGTTTCATTCCATCTTATTATTGATGCTTTTTATCCCAACCCTCTGGCCAGATCCACTCTTCATTATTACTATTATTTTATTACTACATTCATTCCATCTTATTATTGATGCTTTTTATCCCAACCCTCTGGTCAGATCCACTCTTCATTATTACTATTATTTTATTACTAGTTTCATTCCATCTTATTATGGATGCTTTTTATCCCAACCCTCTGGCCAGATCCACTCTTCATTATTACTATTATTTTATTACTACATTCATTCCATCTTATTATGGATGCTTTTTATCCCAACCCTCTGGTCAGATCCACTCTTCATTATTACTATTATTTTATTACTAGTTTCATTCCATCTTATTATGGATGCTTTTTATCCCAACCCTCTGGTCAGATCCACTCTTCATTATTCCTATTATTTTATTACTAGTTTCATTCCATCTTATTATGGATGCTTTTATCCCAACCCTCTGGTCAGATCCACTCTTCATTATTACTAATATTTTATTACTAGTTTCATTCCATCTTATTATGGATGCTTTTTATCCCAACCCTCTGGCCAGATCCACTCTTCATTATTACTATTATTTTATTACTACATTCATTCCATCTTATTATGGATGCTTTTTATCCCAACCCTCTGGTCAGATCCACTCTTCATTATTCCTATTATTTTATTACTAGTTTCATTCCACCTTATTATGGATGCTTTTTATCCCAACCCTCTGGTCAGATCCACTCTTCATTATTCCTATTATTTTATTACTAGTTTCATTCCATCTTATTATTGATGCTTTTATCCCAACCCTCTGGCCAGATCCACTCTTCATTATTCCTATTATTTTATTACTAGTTTCATTCCATCTTATTGATGCTTTTTATCCCAACCCTCTGGTCAGATCCACTCTTCATTATTACTATTATTTTATTACTAGTTTCATTCCATCTTATTATGGATGCTTTTTATCCCAACCCTCTGGCCAGATCCACTCTTCATTATTATTTTATTATTTTATTACTACATTCATTCCATCTTATTATTGATGCTTTTTATCCCAACCCTCTGGTCAGATCCACTCTTCATTATTACTATTATTTTATTACTAGTTTCATTCCATCTTATTATTGATGCTTTTTATCCCAACCCTCTGGTCAGATCCACTCTTCATTATTACTATTATTTTACTACTAGTTTCATTCATTCTATTATTGATGCTTTTTATCCCAACCCTCTGGTCAGATCCACTCTTCATTATTACTATTATTTTATTACTAGTTTCATTCCATCTGATTATTGATGCTTTTTATCCCAACCCTCTGGCCAGATCCACTCTTCATTATTACTATCATTTTATTACTACATTCATTCCATCTTATTATTGATGCTTTTTATCCCAACCCTCTGGCCAGATCCACTCTTCATTATTACTATTATTTTATTACTAGTTTCATTCCATCTTATTATTGATGCTTTTTATCCCAACCCTCTGGTCAGATCCACTCTTCATTATTACTATTATTTTATTACTAGTTTCATTCCATCTTATTATTGATGCTTTTTATCCCAACCCTCTGGTCAGATCCACTCTTCATTATTACTATTATTTTATTACTACATTCATTCCATCTTATTATTGATGCTTTTCATCCCAACCCTCTGGTCAGATCCACTCTTCATTATTACTATTATTTTATTACTAGTTTGATTCCATCTTATTATTGATGCTTTTTATCCCAACCCTCTGGCCAGATCCACTCTTCATTATTACTATTATTTTATTACTAGTTTCATTCCATCTTATTATTGATGCTTTTTATCCCAACCCTCTGGCCAGATCCACTCTTCATTATTACTATTATTTTATTACTAGTTTCATTCCATCTGATTATTGATGCTTTTTATCCCAACCCTCTGGCCAGATCCACTCTTCATTATTACTATTATTTTATTACTACATTCATTCCATCTTATTATTGATGCTTATCATCCCAACCCTTTGGTCAGATCCACTCTTCATTATTACTATTATTTTATTACTAGTTTGATTCCATCTTATTATTGATGCTTTTTATCCCAACCCTCTGGCCAGATCCACTCTTCATTATTACTATTATTTTATTACTACATTCATTCCATCTTATTATTGATGCTTATCATCCCAACCCTTTGGTCAGATCCACTCTTCATTATTACTATTATTTTATTACTAGTTTGATTCCATCTTATTATTGATGCTTTTTATCCCAACCCTCTGGCCAGATCCACTCTTCATTATTCCTATTATTTTATTACTAGTTTCATTCCATCTTATTACTGATGCTTTTTATCCCAACCCTCTGGCCAGATCCACTCTTCATTGTTACTATTATTTTATTACTACATTCATTCCATCTTATTATTGATGCTTTTTATCCCAACCCTCTGGTCAGATCCACTCTTCATTATTACTACTATTTTATTACTAGTTTCATTCCATCTTATTATTGAGGCTTTTTATCCCAACCCTCTGGCCAGATCCACTCTTCATTATTACTATTATTTTATTACTAGTTTCATTCCATGTTATTATTGAGGCTTTTTATCCCAACCCTCTGGCCAGATCCACTCTTCATTATTACTACTATTTTATTACTAGTTTCATTCCATCTTATTATTGATGCTTTTTATCCCAACCCTCTGACCAGATCCACTCTTCATTATTACTATTATTTTATTACTACATTCATTCCATCTTATTATTGATGCTTTTTATCCCAACCCTCTGGTCAGATCCACTCTTCATTATTACTACTATTTTATTACTAGTTTCATTCCATCTTATTATTGAGGCTTTTTATCCCTTCCCTCTGGCCAGATCCACTCTTCATTATTACTATTATTTTATTACTAGTTTCATTCCATGTTATTAGTTGAGGCTTTTTATCCCAACCCTCTGGCCAGATCCACTCTTCATTATTACTACTATTTTATTACTAGTTTCATTCCATCTTATTATTGATGCCTTTTTATCCCAACCCTCTGACCAGATCCACTCTTCATTATTCCTATTATTTTATTACTAGTTTCATTCCATCTGATTATTGATGCTTTTTATCCCAACCCCCTGGCCAGATCCACTCTTCATTATTTTTATTATTTTATTACTAGTTTCATTCCATCTTATTATTGAGGCTTTTTATCCCAATCCTCTGGCCAAATCCACTCTTCATTATTCCAATTATTTTATTACTAGTTTCATTCCATCTTATTATTGAGGCTTTTTATCCCAACCCTCTGGCCAAATCCACTCTTCATTATTCCTATTATTTTATTACTAGTTTCATTCCATCTTATTATTGAGGCTTTTTATCCCAACCCTCTGGCCAGATCCACTCTTCATTATTCCTATTATTTTATTACTAGTTTCATTCCATCTTATTATTGATGCTTTTTATCCCAACCCTCTGGCCAAATCCACTCTTCATTATTACTATTATTTTATTACTCCTTTCATTCCATCTTATTATTGAGGCTTTTTATCCCAACCCTCTGGCCAGATCCACTCTTCATTATTCCTATTATTTTATTACTAGTTTCATTCCATCTTATTATTGAGGCTTTTTATCCCAACCCTCTGGCCAGATCCACTCTTCATTATTCCTATTATTTTATTACTAGTTTCATTCCATCTTATTATTGATGCTTTTTATCCCAACCCTCTGGCCAAATCCACTCTTCATTATTACTATTATTTTATTACTCCTTTCATTCCATCTTATTATTGATGCTTTTTATCCCAACCCTCTGGCCAGATCCACTCTTCATTATTACTATTATTTTATTACTAGTTTCATTCCATCTTATTATTGATGCTTTTTATCCCAACCCTCTGGTCAGATCCACTCTTCATTATTACTATTATTTTATTACTAGTTTCATTCCATCTTATTATTGATGCTTTTTATCCCAACCCTCTGGCCAGATCCACTCTTCATTATTACTATTATTTTATTACTCCTTTCATTCCATCTTATTATTGATTCTTTTTATCCCAACCCTCTGGCCAGATCCACTCTTCATTATTAAGATTATTTTATTACTCCTTTCATTCCATCTTATTATTGATTCTTTTTATCCCAACCCTCTGGCCAGATCCACTTCATTATTCCTATTATTTTATTACTATTTTCATTCCATCTCATTATTGAGGCTTTTTATCCAAACCCTCTGGCCAGATCCACTCTTCATTATTACTACTATTTTATTACTAGTTTCATTCCATCTTATTATTGAGGCTTTTTATCCCAACCCTCTGGCCAGATCCACTCTTCATTATTATTATTATTATTTTATTACTAGTTTGATTCCATCTTATTATTGATGCTTTTTATCCCAACCCTCTGACCAGATCCACTCTTCATTATTCCCACTATTATTTTATTACTAGTTTCATTCCATCCTGATTATTGATGCTTTTTATCCCAACCCCCTGGCCAGATCCACTCTTCATTATTTTTATTGTTACCTTCTGATTTCATTCCATCTTATTATTGAGGCTTTTTATCCCAACCCTCTGGCCAAATCCACTCTTCATTATTCCCTATTATTTCATTACTGATTTCATTCCATCTTATTATTGGGCTTTTTATCCCAACCCTCTGGCCAGATCCACTCTTCATTATTCCTATTATTTTATTACTAGTTTCATTCCATCTTATTATTGAGGCTTTTATCCCAACCCTCTGGCCAGATCCACTCTTCATTATTATTATTATTATTTTATTACTAGTTTGAATCATCTTATTATTGATGCTTTTTATCCCAACCCTCTGGCCAGATCCACTCTTCATTATTACTATTATTTTATTACTAGTTTGATTCCATCTTATTATTGATGCTTTTATCCCCAACCCTCTGGCCAGATCCACTCTTCATTATTCCTATTATTTTATTATAATTTCATTCATCTTATTATGGATGCTTTTTATCCCAACCCTCTGGCCAGATCACTCTTCAGTATTACTATTATTTTATTACTACATTCATTCCATCTTATTATTGATGCTTTTGCTCCAACCCTCTGGCCAGATCCACTCTTCATTATTACTATTATTTTATTACTAGTTTCATTCCATCTTATTATTGATGCTTTTGTCAACCCTCTGGCCAGATCACACTCTTCATTATTACTATTGTTTATTGCTAGTTTGATTCCATCTTATTGGCCTTGATGCTTTTTATCCCAGCCTCTGGTCAGATCCACTCTTCATTATTCCTATTATTTTATTACTACTTTGATTCCATCTTATTTATTGATGCTTTTTATCCCAACCCTCTGGCCAGATCCCTCTTCATTATTCCTATTATTTTATTACTAGTTTCATTCATCTTATTACTGATGCTTTTTATCCCAACCCTCTGGCCAAGTCCACTCTTCATTATTACTATTATTTTATTACTACATTCATTCCATCTTATTATTGATGCTTTTTATCCCAACCCTCTGGTCAGGATCACTCTTCATTATTACTACTATTTTATTACTAGTTTCATTTCATCTTATTATTGAGGCTTTGTCAACCCTCTGGCCAGATCCACTCTTGCTTATTACTACTATTTTATTACTAGTTTCATTCCATCTTATTATTGAGGCTTTTATCCAACCCTCTGGCCAGATCCACTCTTCTACATTATTATTATTATTATTTTAATACTAGTTTGATTCCATCTTATTATTGATGCTTTTTATCCCAACCCTCTGACCAGATCCACTCTTCATTATTCCTATTATTTTATTACTAGTTTCATTCCATCTGATTCCCTTTGATGCTTTTTATCCCAACCCCCTGGCCCAGATCCACTCTTCATTATTTTTATTATTTTATTACTAGTTTCATTCCATCTTATTATTGAGGCTTTTTATCCCAACCCTCTGGCCAAATCCTCTTCATTATTCCTGTTATTTTATTATAAAGTTTGTTCCATCTTATTATTGATGCTTTTTATCCCAACCCTCTGGTCAGATCCTCTTCATTATTCACTATTATTTTATTACTAGTTTCATTCCATCTTATTATTGATGCTTTTTATCCCAACCCTCTGGCCAGATCCCTCTTCATTATTACTATTATTTTATTACTCCTTTCATTCCATCTTATTATTGATTCTTTTATCCCAACCCTCTGGCCAAGATCCTCTTCATTATTAAGATTATTTTATTACTCCTTTCATTCCATCTTATTATTGATTCTTTTATCCCAACCCTCTGGCCGAATCCACTCTTCATTATTCCTATTATTTTATTACTATTTTCATTCCATCTCATTATTGAGCTTTTTATCCAAACCCTCTGGCCAGATCCACTCTTCATTATTACTACTATTTTATTACTGATTTCATTCCATCTTATTATTGAGGCTTTTTATCCCAACCCTCTGTGGCCAGATCCCTCTTCATTATTATTATTATTATTTTATTACTAGTTTGATTCCATCTTATTATTGATGCTTTTTATCCCAACCCTCTGACCAGATCCACTCTTCATTATTCCTATTATTTTATTACTAGTTTCATTCCATCTGATTATTGATGCTTTTTATCCCAACCCCTGGCCAGATCCACTCCTTCATTATTTTTATTATTTTATTACTAGTTTCATTCCATCTTATTATTGAGGCTTTTTATCCCAACCCTCTGGCCAAATCCACTCTTCATTATTCCTATTATTTTATTACCAGTTTCATTCCATCTTATTATTGAGGCTTTTTATCAACCCTCTGGCCAGATCCACTCTTCATTATTCCTATTATTTTATTACTAGTTTCATTCCATCTTATTATTGAGAGGCTTTTTATCCCAACCCTCTGGCCAGATCCACTCTTCATTATTATTATTATTATTTTATTACTAGTTTGAATCCATCTTATTATTGATGCTTTTTATCCCAACCCACTCTGGCCAGATCCACTCTTCATTATTACTATTATTTTATTACTAGTTGATTCCATCTTATTATTGATGCTTTTACCTCCCAACCCTCTGGCCAGATCCACTCTTCATTATTCCTATTATTTTATTACTAGTTTCATTCCATCTTATTATGGATACTTTATCCCAACCCACTCTGGCCAGATCCACTCTTCAGTATTACTATTATTTTATTACTACATTCATTCCATCTTATTGATGCTTTTTATCCCAACCCTCTGTGGTCACTCTTCATTATTACTATTATTTTATTACTAGTTTCATTCCATCTTATTATTGATGCTTTTTATCCCAACCCCTCTGTGAATCCACTCTTCATTATTACTATTATTTTATTACTAGTTTGATTCCATCTTATTATTGATGCTTTTATCCCAACCCTCTGGTCAGATCCACTCTTCATTATTCCTATTATTTTATTACTACTTTGATTCCATCTTATTATTGATGCTTTTTATCCCAACCCCTCTGGCCAGATCCACTCTTCATTATTCCTATTATTTTATTACTAGTTTCATTCCATCTTACTGATGCTTTTTATCCCAGCCACTCTGGCCAAGATCCACTCTTCATTATTACTATTATTTTATTACTACATTCATTCCATCTTATTATTGATGCTTTTTATCCCAACCCTCTGGTCAGATCCACTCTTCATTATTACTACTATTTTATTACTAGTTTCATTCCATCTTATTATTGAGGCTTTTATCCCAACCCTCTGGCCAGATCCACTCTTCATTATTACTACTATTTTATTACTAGTTTCATTCCATCTTATTATTGAGGCTTTTATCCCAACCCTCTGGCCAGATCCACTCTTCATTATTATTATTATTATTTTACTACTAGTTTGATTCCATCTTATTATTGATGCTTTTATCCCAACCCTCTGACCAGATCCTCTTCATTATTCCTATTATTTTATTACTAGTTTCATTCCATCTTATTATTGAGGCTTTTATCAACCCTCTGGCCAAATCCACTCTTCATTATTCCTATTATTTTATTACTAGTTCCATTCCATCTTATTATTGAGGGCTTTTTATCCCAACCCTCTGGCCAAGATCCACTCTTCATTATTCCTATTATTTTATTACTAGTTTCATTTTCCATCTTATTATTGAGGCTTTTATCCCAACCCTCTGGCCAGATCCACTCTTCTACATTATTCCTATTATTTTATTACTCCTTTCATTCCATCTTATTATTGGGGCTTTTTATCCCAACCCCCTGGCCAGATCCACTCTTCATTATTCCTATTATTTATTACTCCTTTCATTCCATCTTATTATTGAGGCTTTTATCCCAACCCTGGCCAGATCCACTCTTCATTATTATTATTATTTTATTACTAGTTTGATTCCATCTTATTATTGATGCTTTTTATCCCAACCCTCTGGCCAGATCCACTCTTCATTATTCCAATTATTTTATTACTAGTTTCATTCCATCTTATTATTAGAGCTTTTATCCCAACCCCCTGGCCAGATCCACTCTTCATTATTCCTATTATTTTATTACTAGTTTCATTCCATCTTATTATTGAGACTTTTTATCCCAACCCTCTGGCCAAATCCACTCTTCATTATTACTATTATTTTATTACTAGTTTCATTCCATCTTATTATTGATGCTTTTTATCCCAACCCTCTGGCCAAATCCACTCTTCATTATTACTATTATTTTATTACTCCTTTCATTCCATCTTATTATTGATGCTTTTTATCCCAACCCTCTGGCCTGATCCACTCTTCATTATACCTATTATTTTATTTCTAGTTTCATTCCATCTTATTATTGATGCTTTTTATCCCAACCCCCTGGCCAGATCCACTCTTCATTATTCCTATTATTTTATTACTAGTTTCATTCCATTTTATTATTGATTCTTTTTATCCCAACCCTCTGGCCAGATCCACTCTTCATTATTACTATTATTTTATTACTCCTTTCATTCCATCTTATTATTGATTCTTTTTATCCCAACCCTCTGGCCAGATCCACTCTTCATTATTCCTATTATTTTATTACTATTTTCATTCCATCTTATTATTGAGGCTTTTTATCCCAACCCTCTGGCCAGATCCACTCTTCATTATTACTATTATTTTATTACTCCTTTCATTCCATCTTATTATTGATTCTTTTTATCCCAACCCTCTGGCCAGATCCACTCTTCATTATTACTATTATTTTATTACTCCTTTCATTCCATCTTATTATTGATTCTTTTTATCCCAACCCTCTGGCCAGATCCACTCTTCATTATTACTATTATTTTATTACTCCTTTCATTCCATCTTATTATTGAGGCTTTTTATCCCAACCCTCTGGCCAGATCCACTCTTCATTATTACTATTATTTTATTACTCCTTTCATTCCATCTTATTATTGATGCTTTTTATCCCAACCCTCTGGCCAGATCCACTCTTCATTATTATTATTATTATTTTATTACTTGTTTGATTCCATCTTATTATTGATGCTTTTTATCCCAACCATCTGAGCAAATATGCACTTTGTTCATTAATATAATTTTATTACTGGTTTAATTAGGTAAGTCAATGTGTGTGTGTGTATATATATATATATATATATATATATATATATATATATATGAGCTACCTACCTAAGTAACCAATGGCTCCATCGAATAGGTTGTGCCCTTTGCAAATGGGTGTAACCTGGCATCAATACATCAATTTCTCTGTCAAAAAGAAACAAAGATGAAAATATGAAAATACATTTATTTCAAAGACATGATCATCTACTGATACATCCACATGGAATAAATCCAACCTGCATCTGTGAATGTAGTAAATAAAATAACATCATCTGCCAAAATATTTGTCAGAGAAATGTTTGTAAAACAGGGGATTTGGATATTCAAAATAAGTGAGATGTCATGTGTCTAATATAGACACTCCAGAATCTATGTGTCTCTTCATAACCATGCAAAGGTTAACAAAATCATGTCATCAGTTCACATTGTAACCTTATTAGGTTCAACAAAAACTCAGTGTTAGTTTTATAACTTCTACTTAGTAAAGTTACTTTGAAAATCAGAGTCACAAGTGTAACTATGCCTTTGAACAATAGTGTGTCAAACACTTATTCTTCTGAATCTACACTAATCAATCACTCTATACCCATATGTGTGTATATATATATATATTTTTTTTTTTCATTTGTAAATGAGTTATTATGTGACCTAGGTTTCCAGGAAGAAAAGTTAGAGATTATGCTATTCCCAAACAAAAAAACAACTATTGAATGAAATTCTGACTAAGTGTAACCATACTAAAAAATACCTCTTAGGTTCATACAGCCATGGATGAAAAGGTCAGAATTCTTTTTAATTTTAAAAATTGCACATTCAAATATTCCCTGACACGTGAGCGTTAAAAAATACTGTTACATGAGCGTTCTTAAAAAAATAAAAAAAATAAACAGTAAAATCAGTTATTGCAAATCACCTGAAGACACCACTCATGGTAGAAACCTAGGTCGCATAATAACTCATTTACAAATGGAAAATATTCAAAAGTTCTACAATATAATTGTATTGAACACTTTTTAGTACAAATGTGCACTGGTCTAATCATATTATGACCAAAAACTATGTAATTAAACAATCAAAAAAAAAAAAAATATATATATATATATATATATAGATAGATAGATATTTTCTACGTGTCACATGATCCCAGCAGCACTGTACCACTAATTACTTGAGAAGAAATTCAGGTGTTTATTCCCTTGGCATCTGTGCTTAAACACAACTTCTTCTATGTCCCTTGTCCCTTCTGGACGTAGGCGATCATGGCCTTCCACGTCTTCCTATCTATGGTGGCTTTTAGCACGCTTTCTAGCACGCTTTCATCTCGCAGCGCCTGTTCTGTCATCCACCTGCTCAGGCCCTTCAAATATGTTATCTGCTGCTTTCCTGTCTCTTTTTCCCTCTATCTGGCCTGTCAGTATCAGGTTCTCCAAGCCCTCATTCCAAGTCCCAGGAACTTTAGTTGTCTCTCCCTGATGCTCAGTATTAATTTCCTTTTCGTTTCCATCCTTTCCAAAACCTCGTCATTGCTCACATGCTCGGTCCACAATATCTGCAGCATACTTCTGGAGACTGAGATTTTAAGGCCTTTTTCCAGTATTCTAACCATTAACCCACACTACTTCTTCTATGCGCCTTGTCCTTTCAGGACGTAGGCGATCATGGCCTTCCACTTTTCCCTATCCCTGGTGGCTCTTAGGACGCCTTCTCCTGTTGTTATATATCGACAAACAACAAACACGCATATATATAAAAATATAAAGTTATATTTTTATTAATGACAATGAACCGTGTAGCATAGGGAACAGAGAATTGAGAGAGCGCGCTTCTAATGGGTTGACGGGAGTGTAGTCTTATCTGTTGTGTCTCTCTTCACCGGCCGATCTCTGTTGCTCCTCTACTGGCGAATCCGTGTGCCGAGGTCTTTTTATAATCTTCCAGAACCGGGACTTTTTCTTCCAGTTTTGCCTCGCCCACGCACGCCCACGTAATTCTCAGAGACACCTGTTCTGTTTGCCTCTGTAGTTATTTCCGCTGCTGCCGGAAATAAGGTCAAACGACATCCGTTCCTTTCAACGACCGGAAACACCCTCGCTTGCATCAGCCTTCCTCGGGTGGGGCCAGATTGTTATATTACACTGTTACACCATGCAACCTAGTTCCGTCATCCACCTGTGATTAGGTCCTTCAAATATGTTATCCGCTGCTTTCCCCTGTCTCTTTTCCCCTCTATCTGGCCTGTTAGTATCAGGTTCTCTAAGCCCTCCTTCCTTATTGTATATCTCAGGAACTTCAGTCATTTATTTTTTCTTAACAGTTTCTAAAATAGATTTGTTTAATTTATTGTAATTAATATTTTAATGCAAAATATTGCATTGCATTCTATTTCTACCCCCCCAAACCACACGCTTCCGTATTATATCTCACTGGTTCCGTGTCGATAAAGTAAAGATTCTCTGGATTTCGCCAAATCAAGTCAAAAGATTTGTCTATGTAAAATTACAAAAATTTCAAACACGTTATTTCTATATGACACTTTATAAATCAATTCAATGTTACATAGGGAAGTGAGACCAGAATTTTCAAAAGGTTCTGATGTTTGGTTATTTGTTTAGATTTAGGGAAGATGTCTATAATAGCATAGTTATTAAAATAGATATTCTAAGAAAATGGTAACCACCTCAGCATTTAAATCACTGCATCAAAGAAAAGAGAAGTAATTAATGTAGAAAGGGAAATAAGCAATGCTGACATTCTTTAATAGCATATTGTGGAAAATTTAACAACTATCATCATGTCATAATGATCTAATGGCTGATATAAAATGTCACTACAGAAAGACTGTAGCTCAGCATGGCAAATGAAATAGACTTGGGTATCATAGGTGGTAAGATATATTATATCTATCTAAACTTATTTATAAAGAGAACTTTGTCTGTGTGTGTGTCCATTACCTATAGCCTCCAAAACAGCTGAACCAATTTTCTTGAAGATTTACACAGTTGTACTATAAGCATCTGCAAGTGTTCTTAGCTAGGTTTTGTGTCGAGGTACCTCCGATAAATATCGAAAATCGGGTTATAGAAGGAGAGGTCCGATTTTAATCAAATTTGATACACTCATAGACAAAGACATAAGAAATGATATTCAGAAGTTTCAAGGTTGCAGTTATACAATAGTGCAGAAAATCAATAATATATATATATATATATATATATAAAAAGCAAGATGTTTGTGTGTGTGTGTCTGTATGTCCTTTATACAAATCCACAATTTTTATCCGATTCTCACCAAACTTCATACAAATATTCTTTAGGCTGAGTCTGAGCTCCAGGATCATGGACTAGTTTTAGAGCTTTCATTACACCTGAGCAATGCCGGGGCTATACTGCTAGTAAGCAATGAAGTGAGATTAAATATGACAAGGTGTAAATTACGAGAAATTTCAGCAAAACACATAAAAAAAGGCACATACTGTTGAGCACGATTCACAATGACAGAAATGAATTGCTTCAGAAAATCTTTCACATTGTGAATAGCTTTCTTGAGCCAGAGTCTCATATCCGTGGCCACTTGATCATTTCGACTTCGGCCAGTATGCAGCTTACCACCAACTGGACCAATAATTTCCTGTTATGAAAAAGTTTTAAATCAATAAACATATTTAAGCAATAATAAGTAATACATTTGGACAAGGAGTCAAGTAACTCAACTACTAAAGACAAAATACAATATCTAGCAATAAATACAATATCTAGCAATAAATATCTAGCAATAAATACAATATCTAGCAATAAATATCTAGCAATAAATACAATATCTAGCAATAAAAGCAAAACAGCAGTGAATGGTCATTAATCTCTAGCACTCTGCATTATTAATATTTTTACTTTTTCTTCTCTGAATTCTTTTTCAAGGCCTCTCAATTGCAGTATCCTTATTGTTAAATTCATTCAATGTTGTTTTCTGCTGCCGTAGTAGGATATGACAACACAAATATGGAATTCAAGCCCACTGTTGTTCAGGAGTCAGTCACCTTCAGTAACAGGATAAACATCTTGAACAGCAAATGAACTCACACACAGTGACAAAAAGGTTAATCCTTGGCCAGTCATTGAAGACATAAGTCAACAAAAGACCAGATAATTTAAAACTAAAATGGACAAAAATAATTCCAGAAAATGTACTTGTGGGTCGCTATTTCCCAACCACCGTTCAACTTTCGTAACAGTTGACAGTAACGGATTAGTGATAGAAATGTAGGACTACTATTAAGATTTTTATTTTTTTGGAAATTGTTGTGAACAATTACGTAGAAGCAAGCGAGTTAGAGTGGCTTGTATCTGGTGCAAAGGAAAATAAGTTCCTCACCTCATTACATGATATGCAGTAGCGGCATTTTGTTCCTTGAAAATGAGATTAATCTCCCCTCTTCATGTTGGATTAGTTAAAAATTGAATATTCTGTAATGGTGGTTTTTGTACAGCTTAGTGTAGTTCAACCAATAGTAAGTCATATGCAGATTTGTCGGACTGGAGGATGCTAATTGAGGACAAAAGTGACAAACACTAATTGGTCAATCAGCCGTGGTGTTGGTTCGATAAAAGAGGGCTGAAGCAGGAGAAAATGGAAAAAGAATTCTGGACGTTGGTAACTGTGACGATAAACATTCACACTTACCAGAGCCAAAGCGTTCGAGGTGTTTTGCTTGTCAGGCTGCTGAGTTGTGATGGATGTGTGCGTAAAACCACGCTAGACAGTTCGTCGTTTCATCAACAGCGTTCTCTCCTCTCGCAAGTTTGGTCCAAGAAAGGTATATTCTTCAACCTCTGTCATTTTATGCTAATTGGCTCGAGCCAGGGACTCTGAGTGAGAATAAGGCCCATGAAAGGGTCTGAGACATTGGCTGCCTGTGCCGTTGGGTGATGTGCACTGGTATAGAGATTTATATTGAGTTACAACTCTGTTTATTTCTGTCTGAAAGCTGGAGGCTAGCTTCAAACCTACAAGTGGAGCGAATGGTGGAACCGAAACGTGATAGAAATTCACTGTTTAACTACAGTAACTTGTGTGAGAACTCAATTGAAGTTAAAACCAAAGTATTTAGAGGTGTGCGAGCGACATCAGAGAAAACTCAAACTCATTTACAAAACATGCTATTTCTGCTTTCTTACTAATCATGGCAGACAGAGGTTTCAATATTTAGCTAATACCTGAATTCAGTGGGGCTACTGACCAACCAATTATAGAATGGATTGAAAATGTGGAGTTGGTTTGTGAACTCTGCGAAATGAAG
This sequence comes from Ascarosepion bandense, assembly GCA_037127315.1. Lineage (NCBI taxonomy): Eukaryota > Metazoa > Mollusca > Cephalopoda > Sepiida > Sepiidae > Ascarosepion > Ascarosepion bandense. The sequence goes on along the minus strand of JBBBDQ010000528.1, from coordinate 1,852,446 downwards.
AAAATTGAGCAGATACTGACACTGCACTTGTGAGTCGTGGCTCTCATTGTGTATTGGCAGCTAAGGAGCAGAGGTCAGATGCAGAGCAGGTTAAACAAGCGCTTATAATCGCATATGTGATGGATTCATTCACTGTTTTCGATCAATTTGTGTCACAACGCTTTCGCCATGGGGAAACTGTAGATGAATTTTTAGCAGAGTTGAAATGGTTAGCTTTGCTGGTTGGAGGCCAATTGTCCGAGCAATGGATGACTTATGCATTTGTTTCTGGATTGCCACAGCTCATTAAGTAACTTCTTTGGTCATCATCCAGAATGGATACCATGACTTTTATGTCAGCAAGAGTCTGGTTCTTGTCATGCAGGCAAGAGAGCACCTATCCAATTATAGACTAGTATGCAAGGAGCCAGAAAGATTAGAGGATGGTGCTAGGTTTAAAGTGATAATGGCACTCTTCGATGGAGAAATCCCATATATTCCTACAAAGATTACTTTCTGACGTGTGTTCTCTTTGTGTGGGAGACTTGTGGGCCACTTTCCTGTTTGCAGGTGGCTGCGAGTAGCCACTGCATTCAGGAAGCGACAAGTGAGTGCCCTAACCATAGGATGGGATGATGAAGTTGAGAATGCTTCTCTTAATTGCATGCGAACAGGCATAATAGCCAGAATACGTGAGCTAGATCCTGTTGGAGGAGAATAGTGTGTGAATGGCTGCAAAAACAACATGTGGGTAGATGCAAGTTCTATAGCCACAGGAGTGGTATTAGATGTGAATGGAAGTGTCATCAAAGATGTTTCTTGACTGCATCTGGTTGGAGATGCTAAGCACCTTAATTTGGGAGAGCAAGATGGAACGATAAAGGGTGTTAACTTGGCTCTTCAATAGCAGGTGCCAAAATCACATCTCTTTATGGATTCAGCATGTGCCTATCAGTGAATTTCAAACACCCTAAGTGGTAAGGCACGAATAAATATGAAAGCATCTGCTGAAATGCTAGTGCGGAGATGGCTGAACACGATTCACGAACTTGTGGCTGAATACGGCTTGACAGTGGACATAACACTGGTCAAGTCCAATCAGAATCTGGCAGACCATCTTACCAGGGTGCCACAGGAGTGAACAAAGCTAGTACAGTCAGTTATGTGTCACCACGAAGACCAAGTTAGACACAAATCAAGTGGCTAATATCTACCAACAAACTGGCCACCCGGGTGTAAAATGAATTATATACTTTGTCAGGTTAGTAGACCCTTCAATATTGCCAGAAGTTATCATCAAAGCGGTTGTTAAAGAATGTGAAGCTTGCCAATTCAATGACCAGGTATCAGTGCATTGGCAAAAAAGAAAACTGGACATGAGAGACAACTGGAATAGGTTGGCCATGGTCATCACCCACTATAGTAGTAGACATTTTCTGACACTCATTGATTGCGGACTCTCTCGGTTCGCAATATGGTGACCACTATGTAGACAAGATTCTACCAGCATAGTGCTAGTTGAAGTCAATTTTTTTATAAACAGTGTCTGCCACTTGAGATACTGACCAACAATGATAGAGTGTTTACCTACAAGGGTGTATGTTTGTGGTTTTGATGTGCCTATGCACCCGCTGGAAATGGAGTCACCAAAGCATCAAAACCATTGCGGCTAGCAAGCAGTGCTCTATACCAGAGGTGGTTTACTGGTATAATATCATGCCTAAAGATAACCAGTTGCCTACTACGGTACCAGCTGATGAACTTTATAGGTATCACACCTGCATATAGGGCAGGGAAGTCATTCCTATCCTTGAACTTTCCACATCCACCCTATTCTCCAGATCTGACCCCCAGCGACTACTGGCTATTTGCAGACTTCAGAAGAATGCTCCAGGGAAAGAGATTTGGCGCCACTGAAGTGATATTGGAAACTGAGGTGTATTTTGAGGCCAAAGACAAATTCTACAAAAAAGGCATCAAATTCTTAGAGAAGCATTGGAATCAGTGTATCACCCTAGAAGGAGACTATAAAGTCGAATTTTGTCTAAAAGTTGTTGTTTATTACTTAGGCCCAGGATTTATTTATTGATTGATGTGGAAAATCTTAGACTGTACTGTCATAAGATAATAGCCTAGTGTATTAAAGAATTGGTTCAGAAATTTGGTGGCATAGCACAGGGTGACCCCAATAATAATAATAATAATAAAAAACATACCTTACAAATTTCTGAATAAAACTATTAGTCACTGGGATGACACAGGGGGATAGATCAAGATGAACAGTGGTACCAGCAAGACGCACCCCCAAACACACACACATCAAATAACTCCCTAGTCTGGCTGAGAGATTGATCAGCAAGGAGTGTGACGTTGAGTGGGCACTGCACTCACCAAACTTGAACCTCCCAGATTTTTATTTTGGGGAATATCTCAAGGATAATGTGTATCAGATTAGCCCTCAAACGATTGGTGAACTGAAGGCAGCAATCACAGCAGAAATTTTGTACAATGTTCGCAATTTGCCCTCACGAAGCCCTAACTAAAATGATGAAAACCTAATTAAAAACATATTTTGGAAAGATCATGACTTTTATGCAAAGCGAATACTTTAACTAAAACTTTGGGGAATGATCGCATGCCGGCTGAAATGTAAATCCACCAAGTTTCTTGAAAATAACCTGATCTTTGAAGGATTTTGATCTTTGAAGGATTTATTACAATATTTATGGGTTCTGTGTTTTTGGGGTCACCATATAATTCAATTTCAATCTTACAAAATCATCTCGTGTTATAAATCCCTTCATGTCACCATTCTCCTTCAGTTAAAGTGGATGTTGCTAAAAAGACCGAATTTCAAAAGGAACCCATTTATTCTACCTGTGACACAAGTGCACCGTCAGAGCCTTTGTGGTCTGTTGTCTCTTCTGTCGGGATTGAACCTGGTCTGAGAACAAGCTGTTAGCTCTCACTTGTCAGTCGTTGATGGCGTCGACACAGCAGCTGGTCCTTGGGTTGACTTTTCCAACAGTAATCTTCCTTGCCCACGTTGTGAATTTGATCTCAAGAGAGTTATGTTGAATTCTCACTGGATGTATCTCCGCCAAGCTAAACCAAGCTGGATACGCACACACAATTGTGGAATTGAAAATGGCACCAAAAATAAAATGGCACCAAAAATAAAATGAATGACGCTTGCATAAATTGTAGATAGTCTTTACATACAAAAGGAAACAAGAGAAAAAACAATCACCAATCGTCTTCTTCCCAAACCCTGTTCCTATTAATTTGGCAACGGAATTTAAGTTTCGACCAATTTCTCTAAGTAGTATTTTACAAAACGTTTTTCTTTCTATTATTTCAAGCTTTGGTTGGCAATATCACTCACTCCACCTTCGGTTGGTCAGTTGGTTGGTTGGTTGTTTTGTTTTTATGGCAAATCAACCTCGGCGGGTCATTTATTGCCAACTAAATTTTTTTTATTTATTGCTGGTAATACCTTTTTCTTTCAACAATTTAGTGTTGTTTTTTTATATAAGTTTTGTGTCTAGTAATACTTTTTTCTTTTCGAGCATCAATATTCATTGGGATTTGTTTTTAAGGGCAGGGTCCTCAAGTCCTACCCTTGTTATTTAACCCATAACTGGAGGGAAGGGATGGATTACTACCTTTCTCAAGGGTACCAGTGCTTAAGTGAATGCAGGGTATTCAACTGGAATTTGAACTCGGCTCACCAATTTCTTTTTCCGAGCCGATATCCACTGCACCACAATGCACATCCGTCACTAAATGCTGACAGCACCTGGTATTCCCAAGCGGTCACCCATCTAAGTACTGACCAGGCTCAACGTTGCTTAACTTCAGTGATCGAGCGAGAACCGGTGTATTTAACGTGATATGGCCGTAAGCACGCACATCCGTCACTAAACGCTTACAGCACCTGGTATTCCCAAGCGGTCACCCATCTAAGTACTGACCAGGCTCAACGTTGTTTAACTTCGGTGATCGAGCGAGAACCGGTGTATTCAACATGTTAGGGTGTAAGCCAACCTTCGGTTGGAGTTTTAAGTTTGTGGCAACTCAAACTGATTTTGTTTCACTCCTCACTGAAAATTCACAGAAACTACTGAAGAGCTGTCTTTGAGTACGGTAGGTGGCTGGCAGCAGCGGTAATTTGAATTGACTGTCTCCATGCAGTGCTGGAACTGTGTCTGACTTTAACTGTTCGGTTGGCAATTTCAAAACTTTGTCTGCAAAATCACTTGTTGTCTGAATCTAACCGGTTTGCTGGTAGCAGGCTTCTCTATAGTTAGCGCCCAACAACGTGGCAATTATCTGTCTTGTTACATCTCTGGACTGGGAACTGTCTTTGGTCCCTCAGGACTCTCGTATTTATGCTTGTCCATTTTTACTGTGGTGAGGATGGATAATGGGTGCATTATGCAAATATCCTATCCTCTAGCCAGTATCTGTCTCACACATCCAATAAAATCCCTTCCTCTCCTATCTTTGGGCAGAGATACTACATGATGTCAACTTTCTTTTTGTCTTCTTCGATTTCTTTCATCCAATCCTGGATTGTCTTTATCGTCCACCTGGGTGGGACTACCACATGACATCAATTTCTATTCGATCTGGGATTTCCTCCCCTTCCTCCGCCTGGGCAAAATTAGTATATGACATCAACTTTTTCTCAGGGAAATTCCAATTTAGTCATTCTTGTAATTAATTAATTGTCCTTTTCTCTCCATCAACAAATCAATTTAATCTTTGCTGTTGACTGAATTCCTAATCTGGGAAAATATGAATAAAAATTTCTCTCTTTCCACTTTCTCTATAGTTTGCAATAAGTTGAGTCTAACCTTTATTGACCTCTTTATCTTTTGCAGATGTGTTTTGCTTGCATTTCACTGAAAATAAGGAAAATAGAATTTTCCGTCCCATTGTTTTATGATTCTGACACCTGATTACAAATATCTCACCTGAGATTTTAAAAAAAATAAAAAATTAAGTTTTCTTCTTTCCATTATTTATTCTACCACAGATAGCGTTCTGTGGACAGTCCTCAACACTGTCGATTGACCTTGTTCCTGTCAGCCGAAACTTTCAGTTGAAAATTATAAGTTTAAAAAAAAATACACAATTCCTTAACCATTTTTTGTAGCTGAGAATTGTTTTAGTAATCTCTTCTGACATTTGACCTCCCTGACTGTAACTCTCTGGATAACACAAGGGTTTAGAAAACAAAAATTTTTCTCAATTATGTATCACTTGTATGCAATACCCTTCCTGTCAATGGCTGCCTGACATTGGTGACCTAGGTGAGTTTTATTCTGGGTAAAATAATTACACTTGTAATCTTTAATTCATACTTATTTTTAGCCAATTAGCAATCTTTGGGAAAGCAAATTTCTTTTTTTCAACAAAACAAAAAAAAGGCATAATTTTTTTTTGTTTCCCTCTGTTCATATCGGAACAAAATAAGTTTTGTTAGTCAAATATTTTTTGTAATAATTAATAAAAATAATATTCTTCTGTCTGTGCCATGTTAAAATATTGTTATATACCAAAACATCCAAGATCGAGATAAAACCACCCTCTTTCCCTTTCTATGTGGGTGTCTATAGTATATAGGAGTCAATGTGCCATAAAACATCACTTTTATTCTTCCACATCTTCTTGCAATCAGATCACTAAGCTTACCTTCAGTCGTCGCTCGTTGGCTGAATGGATGTCTTCATCAGCTGGCATGATCTTGAAAGTTCCATTTTTCCATTCTTTGTGAACCTAGAGAGAGAGAGATAAAGATATATATAGAGAGAGAGAGAGAGATGTAGAAAGCGACAGACAAACAGAGAGAGAAAAAGAGAGAGAGTTAATAACAACGACAATAAAATTCAGTTGTCTTGTGAAAGTAAATAATTCATTTTTTTCTTTTAATCAATTCACCCCAAGCAAAGCAATAATGCCACTAAGACACAAGGGATTACTGAGTGTGAAAGAGAATTATTTAAATTTAGAAGGATTATTATTTAATTTTAGAAGTTCATCAGATGGGAGCTTGATCAAAAGAAGTTTGGTTTAAAAATTTTAATCAGGACCTATAAATTGCTTAAGAGAATGGATTTGGTAGAATTTGAACACAAAATAAACTTGGTAAGATTTCATAAATTCAGTACAATTAAATTTTTCCCTGCTTCACCTCCAAGACCCAAGAAAGAGGAGGTGACAAGATTAATGTGTTTACCAAATTTCTACAAAATGAAAATTAAATTAGGAAACGTTATTTTGACACCTAGCAGACCTAGAGTAAAATTTTACGAAAATGTCAATACGAGATGAAAAGGGGGATTTTCCTATCAGAAAGGTGAACAATGCTTGACAAGCAATACAAAATCAACTGACATGCATTTTAATGAGAATCAAAACAAGTCAGAATCAAAAAAGTCAGACGATAAATTTTCGTTTTAGGTCCCAAAGGTTTTTCCCCGCTTCAAATTTATCCAAAATAGCATTATTTCTCTGCAAATGTATATCACTTTCGGCGTAGTTAACAAATTGTTCCAAGTTCATCTGGAAGTCATATGGTCAGGTCACCATGCTATCACATGATCCAGGAAGGGGAGTATACAATTTATAAAATACACAGTCTACTTACATATAAGCATGTTGAAATAAAACTTTTATCTTATTGGCATCAATTTCCACACATACCATATATATATATATATATATATATATATATATATCTTAGCAATGAAGTAGGGATCATACCAGAAATGTAACAAACATATACACCAACCTACACATATACAAAAAATCATAAAAGAAAAACAATCTAATATGCAGAAACAACACAAGTAAATATATATATATATATATATATATATATATATATAGCCATACACAAAATCACACCTAAGAGGACCATATATGAACACAATATACACAAAATTAAAAATAACCAATATAAAGACAAAAAAGAGGAAATTACAAAGAAAAAAAAATGAGCCTATATTGCAGAATATAATTACAGTATAACCCGGATATAAGAGAGATTTTCTCTGGTCCCAAATTAGAGCCTGTGGTAATGTATATAAAATAGACCAAACCCGGATATAAAAGAAACCCGGATATAAGATATATTTATCTGGGCCCCAAATTAGAGCATGTGGTAATGTTTATAAAATAGACCAAACCCTGATATAAGAGAGAGATTTTCTCTGGTCCCAAATTAGAGCCTGTGGTAATGTGTATAAAATACACCAAACCCGGATATAAGAGAACTTTTATCCGGGTCCGACAACTCTCTTATATCATAAATAATTAAAAATTAAAAAACAATAGTACAGTAAAATAAAAATAAGAAGATTCACAATAGAAAACAGTTGAATTTGCTAGAAAATTATTGGGTGGGGGGGATAAAATCCAATCTTACTATACAGGTAATTTAAATATATTTCTGTGTTGGCATTTCAAAATAACTTCATTTCTTTGGTTCAAAAGATGGTTATTCCCACTAAATTTAATTATTTTTATTTATCAATCAAAGCATAAGTTCCATCTATTTCTGAAGCTTATAAGATTTTGGTGATTCTTCTATAACCTTCCATTCAATTTGTGAAGAGAGACCTCTGTCTTTAGACAGAGTGGTCTGAAATTTAAAGTGGGGCCTAGAGAAGGAATACTTATGATTATAAAATCTGTTTCCAAGGTCCAGCAGAAATTCCAAAATATGCTTTTCTTTCTTCATCATATTCTACAGAAAAAAAAAACAGTTGCTTGGGATATAACTTTAAGAAATACATATACATCTAACCGGACGTTACCGTTAATTCTATAATTACAGTTGGGGGTGGGGAATTAGTATTCATTCGGTGATTATTATAAATTGTCAACTATTTTATTATTATTACGAGAATTAATGATGTTGCTAGTACAAGAATAACAAATTTCTAATGTTTTTCTACTTACTTAGTAGGTTAAAATTAAAATGGTTATCAATCAATTTCAGAAAGCATGAATCTATATTAATGTTAGATAACTGGCAAAAAGGTGGGGTTAAAACCAGATAACTTTTCTTTTTCTATTTTTAGATTTATTAACATCAGCCTCATTGGAGAAACTGGGAAATTTTAGACAGAATAACTCTTGTTTAAACCTACTTTTTTAGAGAGCATTTTTGCTTGCATTCACATACGCACAAATACCCTTGGGAAAGGTATTAATCTGTCTCTTCCTTCCAGTTATGAGTTAAATAGCAGGGCAGATTGGGTTCTATAGCCTTGGTCGGCAACCAGTCTACCGCAGAAAGCAATGGCAACCTACTGCGGGATAATCTTCTGCCCAGTCAGTCATGTCTCTTTCGAGACATGATCGCCCAAGCGTGTATCACGTATGGTACTTAACTGACTGACTGAATATAGTAGTTGGAATAATGATTAAGGCTTCTACTGGTCATAAAGTGGGGGATCGGTTTATTACTTCATAACAATAGGAAACCGATCCCCCACTAATTACTACATAATAATATAATACATTTCTTTCCCCTCTAGCTATGAGTCAAATAACAGGACAGATTGGGTTCTATAGCCTTGGTCGGCAACCAGTCTACCACAGAAAGCAATGGCAACCTACTGTGGGATAATCTTCTGCCCAGTCAGTCATGTCTCTTTCGAGACATGATCGCCCAAGTGTGTATCACGTATGGCACTTAACTGACTGACTATAAGATTTTATTACCATTAAATATTTTGCTATTGGAAGATAATTTACATATCCTAGTATTAACAGTAGCAGGAATTTGTTTTATAGCTTGCTGGGATGGCTAGAATTAACATTATATATTGAAGACTCACTATTTTTATGATATGGTTTAAACATTAGTAGAAAAGTTCAAAGTAATATAAAAAAAATTAATCATTTTAAGGTTTGAAGAAATTTCTATTTAAAAATGCCTTCTGCTATCTCACGCAACTTCAGTCTTCAATTTACAATCACCCAAAACGAGTTTGTAGACTTTTTTGGTGTTTTCCGGGACGATTATCGATTTTGGATGACCTGAGCCAAGACCTCCTATATATTACCAAGACAGAAGCAATGAAATGTGACATCACGGTAGTAGAGTCATGAATCAGCATAGCAGCCGTGTCTCTTGCTTCATGACAATGTTGATAATCACAAAGTTGTTTTTTTAATAAAGATTTTAAAACTTTTTAAAATGTAACAAGAAAAAAAGAAAGACACATGTTTTTGATTTATGCTGGTTTTATTAATTTTAATTAAAATTAAGAAAAACTATAATTAATAAGAAAATATAGACATTATTGTTGACTACTGACTGTCGGTCGTGTTTAGTTTGTAAATAAACACAGTTTTAAAGACAAAACTTTTCGTTTATTCGTCTAAATTCTAAAAATTTAACAAACATTGCTTAAATTTTCATATTTTTAATTTAATTATGAAAAATCACAATCACTTTTGTTTTAATTGCAAGAATTTTTTAATCAGAATCACTCAAATATAGCAATCAAGCAACCATTAGAATTTATGAACAAACAAGAAGCAACACTAAATAAGCAAATTAATTAAAAAAATTTAAAAAAATGCAACAATTTAAATTCAAGCAAATTAATTCAAACTAAATAAGTTTAAGTTACTGTTTTTGAAAAATCAAACTTATAAAAGTTTTTTTTATGTCTCAAAATTCAGTTGAATGTTTGAAGTTTTCTTTTTTTACTTAACTTCTTACAAGTAATATCATTTTCCTTGCTACAAAAATTATTTAATAATGCATTAGAAGAGCTCCAGATAATCATTTTTTCAATGCTGTGACCTTCACCACATGAGTCAACATGAAAAAGAAGTTCATCATTAGCCAAAACATCCAATGTTATGTACATAGACAATTTTTTTTGATTCATTGAATGAAGAAAAGGATTCTTTACAAGTTTATTAATAACAATTGTATAGTACGAAATTTGTTGTTACATCATTGGGATATAACAGAGAACCTCTATTAATTCCTTGAAATTAACTGTTTATATCAGGTCTCTTCCTGATACTAAACTTTTAACATTTCCATTTTTTTTTTTAAATGGCATAACAGCAATAAATAATTATGAATCAAACCAATTAACGATAGGATAGCTAAATCTGAAATAGATTTTTAAAAACGTCTTGAGAACTTTTAATCAAATAGATTTATTAATATCAACAAAGGGAAATTCTGCTAAAAAACAACGGAGTTCGAATTTTAAAATAATATTTTGAAATATTTTGATTGAATCCATTGGTAATCCTACTGGATGAAATAAAAAGATAAATTTTTACCTTTCAAAAAAAATACACCTAAAAAATCCTAGGATATTTGGTAATTCAATTACATTTTTAAAATATTTTAATAGTAAAAAATGAAAAAAAAAAAATAATGTTTCTATTTCATTTATGATGTTAAACTGTTTATAAAAAAAATCATTTTTTTGCAAAACTTTTTTTTGGTTAATGTTTTACTTACTAATTAATTTTTTAAGGATTAAAAAAAACCCTAAACCAACTATAAAAGAATTATTCTTCAGTTAAAATTCTAATTTTTTATTTTCAATTTTTTTCTATGGATTAATATCAATAATTAACTTCAAATTATCAAAAATAGGAAAAAATGTTTGGAAAATATTTTTTGAGGGTGTTCATTTTGTGCTAAATATTTTCTAAAAATTAAATATTTTAAAAATTAGGTTTTAAAATTCAAGTGTGGTGTGATTTAGGCCTGTATGTTTCAAATAAATTCAAAAATTATTCAGAAATAATAGGTTTAAACAAAGTTTAAATCATCATTTTCATTTTTTAATTTTCGGTAATAGTGACTTGACTTTTGTAAGAAATAATTTCACCGAGTTTTCAAATAAAAAACCTTAAAAATAAAACAAATTCTTTTAAAATTGACTAAAAAATAAATTTTGTAGTTTTTGTTAATACAAGAATAAAAAAAATTTAATTCAGGAATATTTTTTCATGTTTAAAAATGATTCATAAAGTTGCAAGTATAGAAAAGTTAAGATTTTACTTTCATTTCCTAAGAATTTTTTTAAACATTTCAGTGAAAAGAAAACATTATTTTCTTAAATAAAATATCAATAAAATATTAATTCAAATATTTTTAGAAAACATGTTTAACAACTTTTTTCAGCTTCAGTTTAAGTTTTAAAACATTTCGAAAAAAAACTTACAAACGAATAGCCATATTTAAATTTTATTTTTTTTTTAATTCAGATATTTTTTAAGATAATTTTTATTTCAATTTTATTCAAAGAAATAAAAATAATATCTTATTTTATTGTATTAATTTAAAAGATATAAACAAAGCGCTTTCTTTCTTATGCTACGGCAAAACTAATTTTTTAGCAAATTTTGATTTTAGCGACTGTTGAAATAAATGGTGATAAAATTTAAACTACTCACTTTGTTAAATGGACTTGGGGTAAAATTCTCCCTTTTATGTTTCCATTTATCAAATAAATGTTTATTTTTTGGAAACGAAAAACAATGAACTTTCGGTCCATTTTTATAATTCCCTTTGCAATTTGGTTCTGAAAATAAGTCAACGCTAACAGACGCCGGGTAGTAAATAAAACAACACTACTAAGTGTGACGTCAGCAAGTTAACTTTAACCATAGAACAGGCCTGGTAATAGCGACGGCCTCGCCTGAGTATTCAGCATCATTTGTATCTCTATGATCACGTTTGAAGTCAGCATACCACCTCTTAATCATTTTTTCCGATGGAGCAGACTCTGAATAACACTTATCAAGCCACTGCTTTTCATGAACAGTATTTTTTCCTTATTAAAAAGCAATGTTTTATCAAAACGTAAAATTCAGATTTTTCCATTGTTTTGAAAATTTGCAACAGTAGCTTCACTTAAATAAGTGGCTTACAGCCATATCACGTTGAATACACCGGTTCTCACTCGATCACCGAAGTTAAGCAACACTGAGCCTGGTCAGTACTTAGTACTGCTTGGGAATACCAGGTGCTGTAAGCGTTTAGTGACGGATATGTGTTGTGGTGCAGTGGATATTGGCTTGGAAAGAGAAATCGGTGAGCCGAGTTCGAATTCCAGTTGAATACCCTGCATTCACTTAAGCACTGGTACCCTTGGAAAAAGGTATTAATCCATTCCTTCCCTCCAGTTATGGGTTAAATAACAGGGTAGGACTTGGGGGCCCCTGCCCTTAAAAACAAATCCCAATGAATCTTGGTACTCAAAAAGAAAAAAGTATTACTAGATACAAAACTTATATAAAAACAACAATAAATTGTTGAAAGAAAAAAGTATTACCAGCAATAAATAAATAAAATTTAGTTGGCAATAAATGACCTGCTGAGGTCGATATGCCATAAAACTAAACAACCAACAACTTAAATAAGTGTAATTTGTAAACTAATAGTCCGATCATGTGCCAATTGAAGGTTAGTACTTCATAAAAATCACATGGATTTTTTTTATTCATGGTGCCATCTATATGTCAGGCCCAGGACTTATTGAGTGATGTGTTAAATAGAAATATATGGTTGACCACTCATATCCAAAGATGCCTGTCTACTAACTAGGGTGGCTAGCTAATCCCCTAGCAGATATCTGCTTAGGTACATTTGTGTTTGTTTAACACCCACAGAGCCCACCTGTGGTTTATACTGCAGCTATGCTGAGTGGACCTTACAGTTTCTGGGAGAGAGCATGTTATCTAGCATGATCAACAGGCTGAACAAGGCCAGATCACTCAAACCCTCAGTCACGATGACTAGTGACTTTGAGCTAGCTTGACCATCGACAGCTCCCAAAAGGGCCCTGTCTACTCAATTTCACTCGCAAGGTCAACCTGTGGTATGGTTTTCAGGAACTTTCCAAAGATTGCCTCCTCCAGACCAATAATATCAAGGAGTCACCATTGAGATACCATGTGAGCTCTTCTGTTTTTACAACTCTGGGCTTAAGATAAGGTCTAGCATCTTCTTCAGCGGTTTATCATTGGTGAAACTGAGATGGGCAAACATGTCTTGCTTCTGTGTGTGCTAAATAGCAACTGAGTTTTTATCACTACTTGAAATGACATCACTTACCGGCCATCACGTGACCCTTGTGACTTCCTCCTTAACCAAAGGGAGATAATCAACCTTCGCATTCTAATAATATTTACAAATAAAATCAATAAGCCTTTGAAGTACCTTATGGCTCTTCTGTTCTTTTTATGGCTATGGGCTTCAAATGAACCTTCCTTAGCAGTTTGTCATCAGTAACTGGCATGGACAGGCATGTCTTGCCTCTAACAGTGCTAAATAGCAACTGAGTTTTTGTCACAATCCCACAACACAAAATGATGTCACTTACCAGCCATCATGTGACTTCCCCTTAACCAAAGAGAAATCATCAAACCTATCTTTACAAAAAAAACCCCAATAAGCCTCTTTAATACTGTTATTATAATATTTTTATCTCCTTTTCTGTCAATTATTCAATAAAGGATATATTCAGGACAATACTCTTACCTCTTTTAGTCCAGAGCAAATTTTCTCACACTCCTCCGAGGTCACAAGTTGAATCTTCTCGATTGCTTTCACATAAGCCAAACTTCCCTTAAAATAAAACAAAACACAATAGTTGACTATCGTTACAAGAAAGAAAGAATTGTTCAGTTGGGATTATCTATAATTTTGAGAAGAGTCATGATTGTTTGAAGAATTATTCAATTTGACTAATTTCAGTTTCCTATTTAAATTTTCTGATGAATCTTAATTCTTCTGTTAATGATTGAATGAGCTCCTGATGAGTTCTACAACCATAAAATATCTGTAGAAATTCCCCGATTGCATCATTAAATATTTGAGCTTAACTTCATCAAAATATAACAATAACAATCAGAAATTTGAATGCTGGTCGTTATCTTAAGAAGTGGGTACAAATGAAAAGATTTGAACTCGACAACTTTTTCCATTTCACTGAAACAACCAATTAAACACTTCTTGAAACCAAGTAGCATCTGATATACCTTTCCACGTGATCAAAGTAGAATGGTTTATTTTTTATAAGGTATTGGCAAAGTGTAACAGTTGTGCGAACTAACAAAGACAGGGAAAAGCACAAGTATTATAGAATTTTTGTATTCACTCAGTCAGTTAAGTGCCATACGTGATACATACTTGGGCGATCATGTCTCGAAAGAGACATGACTGACTGGGCAGAAGATTATCCTGCAGTAGACTGGTTGCTGACCAAGGCTATAAACACCAATCTGTCCTATTATTTGACTCATAGCTAGAGGGGGAAGAGATGTATTATATTAAGTAGTAATTAGTGGGGGATCAGTTTATTACTTCATAACAATATAAAACTGACCCCTAATTTATGCCCAGTAGAAGCCTCAATTATGTTTTCAACTATTATAATTAGTCAGTCAGTTAAGTGCCATACGTGATACACACTTCGGGCGATCATGTCTCAAAAGTGACATGACTGACTGGGCAGAAGATTATCCTGCAGTAGGTTACCATTGCTCTCTGCAGTAGACTGGTTACCGACCAAGGCTATAAAACCCAATCTGTCCTGTTATTTAACCCATCACTGGACGGAAGAGGTGGATTAATACTTTTCCCAAGGGTTTTTGCGCGTAAGTGAATACAAAGAATTCAACTGGAATTTGAACTCGGCATGCCGATTTGTCGTTCCAAGTCGATATCCACTGCATCACAACGCACATCCCGATAGGGTTTAGTTTAGCTATTAATAGAAGTAGCTTATTGTAATTTGCTTTATTGCCATGGAAGTTTCATTGGATGATTTTATGATGTGTTTTTTTTAGTCTTTGTTGTGTGATTGCGTTGTAGTGCAGTAGATATCGGCTTGGAACGAGAAAACGAGGAGCTGAGTTCAAATTCCAGTTGAATTCCATGCATTCACTTACGTGCAAATACCCTCGGGAAAAGTATTAGTCCATCTCTTCCTTCCGGTTATGGGTTAAATAACAGGACAAATTGGGTTCTATAGCCTTGGCTGGCAACCAGTCTACCGCAGAAAGCAATGGCAACCTACTGCGGGATAATCTTCTGCCCAGTCAGTCATGTTTCTTTCGAGACATGATCGCCGAAAATGTATCATGTATGGCACTTAACTGACTGACTGACTGTGTGATTGAAGTTTATTATTTTGTTGTAGTTTTGGTTTTAGTGTTTTTGTTTGGTTGAATTCATTTATTTCCATGGTTTCTACACTTTTATCTCTGGCTTTTGTCGGGGAATTTTGGATAATTAGAGTTTTTCTGTTTTGAAGGATTTTCCTCAAACTCCGTTCCCATTATTTCAACACCGTTTTTTTGTTTCTGTTAACGAGGTTTTTGTTCTCTGCTATATTCCCTCTTCCTGGGAGATCTTTTATTTGGGGATTAGTGATGGGCTTTCGGTGTCATTTATTTTTTTGTGGGGTGGGGGAGTTCATTAGGTGTGGTAGTGATAGCATGGATGCTTGGGGTTTTTTGTTGTTTGATTTGTTTTTGGTTTGGTTTTTTTTTTGAGATCTTCTGTTTTATTAGTTTAGGGGTTCAGAGTTCTTTAGAGTTGTTTTAACAGGGAGCTTAGTTATTAGATTGGTTAAGCTTTCTTTCAGTGATTCCATTAATGTTTTGAGTTCTTTTATTAGCTTTATCGTTTCATGATGGACCATTCAGTCAGTCAGTTAAAGTGCCATACGTGATACACGCTTGGGCGATCATGTCTCAAAAGAGACATGACTGACTGAGCAGAAGATTATCCCGCAGTAGGTTGCCACTGCTTTCTGCGGTAGACTGGTTGTCTGCCAAGTCTATAGAACCCAATCCGTCCTGTTATTTGACTCATAGCTAGAGGGGAAAGAAATGTATTATATTATTATGTAGTAATTAGTGGGGGATCGGTTTTCTATTGTTATAAAGTAATAAACTGATCCCCCACTTTATGGCCAGTAGAAGCCTTAATCATTATTCCAACTACTATATTCAGTCAGTCAGTTAAGTGCCATACGTGATACACGCTTGGGCGATCATGTCTCAAAAGAGACATGAATGACTGGGCAGAAGATTATCCCGCAGTAGGTTGCCATTGCTTTCTGCGGTAGACTGGTTGCCGACCAAGGCTATAGAACCCAATCTGCCCTGCTATTTAACTCATAACTGGAAGGAAGAGACAGATTAATACCTTTCCCAAGGGTATTTGCGCGTAAGTGAATACAATGGATTGCTTGGGTTTAAATTTGCTTACTGGTGGGTTTAGCTAAGTTTGCATACATTGTTGTTGCTGTAGAGTCTTCGAAAATTTTTCTTGCTACAGAGCATGATATATTTTGTGTTTTATTTCTGACTAGCAGTATAGTCTGGTGTTGCTCGGGTATAATGAAAGCTTTAAAACTAATCCATGGTCCTGGAGCTCAGACTCGCCTAAAGAATATTTGTGTGAAGTTTGGTGAGAATCGGATAAAAATTGTGGATTTGTATAAAGGACATACAGACAGATAAACAGACACACACACAAACATCTTGCCTTTTATATATATATATATATATATATATATATAAAATCAATTTTCTGCACTATTGTAAGAACTGCAACCTCGAAACTTCTGAATATCGTTTCTTATGTCTTTGTCTATGAGTGTATCAAATTTGATTAAAATCGGACCACTCCTTCTAAAACCCGATTTTTTTGATTATCAATTTTCAATATTTATTGGGGGTACCTCGACACAAAACCTAGCTAAGAACACTCGAAGACGCTTATAGTACAACTGTGTAAATTTTCAAGGAAATCGGTTCAGCTGTTTCGGAGTCTATAGGTAAGGGACACACACACACACACACACACACAGACATTCACACACACAGTTCCATTTATAAATAAGTTTAGATTAGATTTAGATTAGATATATTTTTCTTTTTTCCGGACTTCACACTCTTTTGAATCAGATGCCTGATTTTGATTGCAATTTGGGCAATTCTGTGGTTTTTCAAAGTTCATCTGGTCTATTCCACTTCCTCCACACCTTTTACAAACCGGTGGGAGGGGGAGGGGGCGCCTGGTACATTTTTCTTTTTTGGCACCGAAATCTCTGGCAATTGTGACATCCGAGTGGATTTTGGATATATAAATATAGGAAGTGTATTGTGGTGCAGTGGATATTGACTCGGAATGACAACTCGGGGATCTGAGTTCGAATTCCAGTTGAATTCCTCTGTTCACTAGCACAAAAATACCCTTGAGAAAGGTATTAATCCATCACTTCCCTCCAGTTATGGGTTAAATAATAAGACAGATTGGGTTCTATAGCCTTAGCTGTCAACCAGTCTACTGCAGAAAGCAATGGTAACCTACTGCGAGATAATCTTCTGCCCAGTCAATCATGTCTCTTTTGAGACATGATTGCCCAAAGTGTGTATCACGTATGGTACTTAACTGACTGATTGAAGATATTTGAAAAATAAGTAAAGCTTCTACTGGGCAAAATATGGAGGATCAGTTTATTACTTAATAACAATAGAAAACTGATCCCCCACTAATTATTACTTATTAATACAATCCGTCTCTTCTCCCTTCAGCTATAGTTTAAAGAGCAGGATAGAAAATCTTCTGCCCAGTCAGTCATGTCTCTTTCGAGACATGATCGCCCAAAGCGCGTATCACGTATGGCACTTAACTGACTGAATGAAGATAATAGTTGGAAACATAAGTAAAGCTTCTAATGGCCAAAAAGTGGGGGATCATTTTATTACTTAATAACAATAGAAAACTGATCCCCCACTAATTACTACTTATTAATACAATCCGTCTCTTCTCCCTTCAGCTATAGTTTAAAGAGCAGGCTAGAAAATCTTCTGCCCAGTCAGTCATATCTTTTTCTAGACATGATCGCCCAAAGCGTGTATTATGTATGGCACTTAACTGACTCATATTTACTTTTGTTATAGTATATCCTATCTTCATCTCGATAGAGATTCTTGATGTGTTTAGGGTGAGTATGTATGTGTGTGGTTGTATTATTTTATTGTTCATTCAAATAGAGATTCTACGAGTATCATCATGTCATGAGTTCAAGGAATTGTGTTTTTTTTTTTATTTATTTTCAGATTATGTAATGATTTTTGTTTCAATAGAAGGTCTGAATATGTTTTTTTGTTACTTCTACTAGTAAAGTATTACTTGCTAATTTTTTTTAACTGCTTTTGGTTTTATTATAGAGCTGATTGTTTTTCTCTATGGTGAAAAGGGGACAACTTCATAATTGGGGTTTCGTCTATTGATTCTCCTACAATAAATGGAAAGAAGAGAGTCTCATCTGAATCATTTTCTGAATCAGTTTCAGCATGTAGGCGTGTTGGGGTTTTTTATTTTTCACTTGGGTTTTGTTTTGTTTTTGGAATCCATAAGAGTTTTTTTAACCCTCTAGGGCCATTTGTATCATATTAGTGGGGATCTTGTTTATTACTCATAACAATATAGAACTGATCCCCCACTTTATGACAAGTAGAAGCCTTAATCATATTATATTATTAACCCTCTATTATCTGTACATATTAGTGGGGATCTGTTTATTACCTAACAATATAGAACTGATCCCCTACTTTATGACAAGTAGAAGCCTTAATCATATTATATTATTAACCCTCTAGGGCTATCTTGTGTCATATTAGTGGGGGATCTGTTTATTACTGCAACAATCATAGAACTGATCCCCCACTTTATGACAAGTAGAAGCCTTAATCATATTATATTATTAACCCTGAAGCCACATTCTTGTGCCATTAGTAAAGGATCTGTTTATTACTTCATAACATAGAACTGACCTAATTCTCATGACAAGT
Source organism: Ascarosepion bandense (assembly GCA_037127315.1). Taxonomy (NCBI): domain Eukaryota; kingdom Metazoa; phylum Mollusca; class Cephalopoda; order Sepiida; family Sepiidae; genus Ascarosepion; species Ascarosepion bandense. The sequence continues at coordinate 1,833,588 of JBBBDQ010000528.1, read as the reverse complement.
AGAAGCCTTAATCATATTATATTAACCCTCTAGGGCTATCTGCAGTCATATTAGTGGGGGATCTGTTTATTTCCTATAACAATATAGAGAACTGAGTCCCCCACTTTATGACAAGTAGAAGCCTCAATCATATTATATTATTAACCCTTCTAGGCCATTCATTAGCATCATATTAGTGGGGATCTTACATTACTTCATAACAATATAGAACTGATCCCCCACTTTATGACAAGTAGAAGCCTTAATCATATTATATTATTAACCCTCTAGGTCATCATATTAGTGGGGGATCTGTTTACTTCATAACAATATAGAACTGATCCCCCACTTTATGACAAGTAGAAGCCTTAATCATATTATATTATTAACCCTCTAGGGCCATTCGTGTTACATTAGTGGGGATCTGTTTATAGCTTCATAACAATATAGAACTGATCCCCCACTTTACGTAGAAGCCTTAATCATATTATATTATTAACCCTCTAGGGCCATTCAGGTCATATTAGTGGGGGGATCTGGTTTATTACTTCATAACAATATAGAACTGATCCCACTTTATGACAAGTAGAAGCCTTAATCATATTATATTATTAACTCTCTAGGGCCATTTGCAGTTTCATTAGTGGGGATCTGTTTATTACTTCATAACAATATAGAACTGATCCCCACTTTATGACAAGTAGCTCAATTTATATTATATTATTAACCCTCTAATACCAGAAACATATTAGTGGGGATCTGTTTATTACTTCATAACAATATAGAACTGATCCCCACCCTTATGACAAGTAGAAGCCTTAATCATATTATATTATTAATCTCTAGGGGCTATTCTCTCAGAAACATATTAGTGGGGATCTGTTTATTACTCATACCAATATAGAACTGATCCCCCACTTTATGACAAGGAAGCCTTAATCATATTATATTATTAACCCTCTAGGGCCATTCGTGTCACATTAGCATCTGTTTATTACTCATAACAATATAGAACTGATCCCCCACTTTATGACAAGTAGAAGCCTTAATCATATTATATTATTAACCCTCTAGGGCCATTCGTATCATATTTGATACAGTATGAAAACAAGCCTTGAAAGAAATATTTTCCTGAAAAATTTTTTAAGAGAAATATTTTATAAATTTCAAATGAAAGCAGTACTGACTGCTCAGTCAATGAATACCAAATGTTTCCTTATAGGGAAATACTGTATCAAATATGATACGAATGGCCCTAGAGGGTTAATGAGTTCACTGACTGTGCTCCCCCCACCACAGGAGCTCTATGATGGGAAATGTCAAGTAGGAAACCCATTCACCTTGGAAAATCAGGGCTACACAGTCAGTATACTCATACTAAGGAAAAGAAACCAATAATTTGAAACCACTAGGTTTTCATTCCTAAAATGACTACTCACCTAGTGTTGTATTCATAAGGGGGGAAACATCAGTCTCTCTTCAGCATGACTGACCCTACAGCTACTGCTTTTTGATTTGGAATTTTACAAAAAAAATTGCAAAACTCCAAAAGAGGGCTTGACATGATGAGCCGATTGAGTGGATTGGGCCTATCCGACCAACTATCTAGCCCGCTAAGGACCAAAGTGAAGTGTTGCAGGACATGTGTCCACTTAGGTAACCAGGTCACAGACTGCTCAGCCAACAGGATCCCGTCCTAATTGACACCATTGGCGGGGATGTCTTCCCTCTCTACAAAGGTACAGTCAGTGTATTCTACTGCCCCAGCTGACAGGGCAATTCTTTTTTTTTTTGACTCATTAGGATTAACAAAAGGGGCCACTTTAATATATATATATATATATATATATATATATAGATAGATAGATAGATACAGATATTAGTCATCCACATACAAGCCTGTTTTGGTGTATCACAGCTCATCAGTGTGGCTAGACACGTCCACTTGCTTCTAGCTGGGATCAAATCTCAACGGATTTGGTGTCAGTCGAAGTCCCTCCTCCCTAAGCCTTGGGTGCATGGAATGAGAGAAGGGAAATTTTAGCATGTTATATATATGCAGTGTATACACATGCCAGTCACCGAGAAAACTCAGTTCATTACTGAAGAGTAATATATCAGTTGATTGGTTGATTTTTTTTTAGCAGCATATCAACCTTTATGTGTTATTTAATACCGAAATCTAAATATTTGGATTGGTTTGGATGGTTGACTTTGTTTAGCGGCATATCAACCTCTATGGGTTATTTAAATATTTTGAACACAATTTTATCGCTTCAACTAAATATATTTTGAAAATACTGTATGCTGTCAACTACAAATAAAATGTAGTGTTGGTAATTCTACTATGAATATTTACCGTTCGTAATTTTATAGAAAACTTATTACTTGTATTTTGTATATTTTTCACTCCCTTAAAATAAATAAATAAATAATAATAATGTATTTTTATGCTTTTATCGTATTTTCTTTGGGGGGCTAACTATTTACCCTTAGCTGAGACTCTAAGATGTGCGACCACACACCCCTGGTTAGGGTGGACCTGAGAACAACAGCAATTAAGAGGTGGTTCCATGCTTTTCAAAACTTCCAATCTCCTGATCAGAGGACTTGCCATTGGATATAGTTTATTGTCATCCCCTGGACTATATTCGTGTGGAATGAGTGGGTGATTGAGTGAGTGTAAGAGAGAAAGAGAGAGAAAAGATTTTTACCATGATGTCTTCCTCCCACATACGCTTGTCATAACCGATAGAAGCATTGAACTTTTGCATAACAGGGTCGATATTCCCAGTGAAACGTCCTCCCCAAAGGTTTGTCTCTTTCTGAATAAAAAAAAAAAAAATAAGGCTAGTGATTTTGATAAATATTCTCTTTGGCAATTTGACAAACCTGAAGACAACACTGAATGAAAATCACATGTGAATAAAAACAAAGAACAAACATTAAAATTAGGTTAAACAGAGTTAAAGAATTTAATAAACATCAATGTTAAAATTAGATTTCTTACAAATCAAATGTTAAAATTAGATTTCTTACAAATCAAATGTTAAAATTAGATTTCTTACAAATCAAATGTTAAAATTAGATTTCTTACAAATCAAATGTTAAAATTAGATTTCTTACAAATCAAATGTTAAAATTAGATTTCTTACAAATCAAATGTTAAAATTAGATTTCTTACAAATCAAATGTTAAAATTAGATTTCTTACAAATCAAATGTTAAAATTAGATTTCTTACAAATCAAATGTTAAAATTAGATTTCTTACAAATCAAATGTTAAAATTAGATTTCTTACAAATCAAATGTTAAAATTAGATTTCTTACAAATCAAATGTTAAAATTAGATTTCTTACAAATCAAATGTTAAAATTAGATTTCTTACAAATCAAATGTTAAAATTAGATTTCTTACAAATCAAATGTTAAAATTAGATTTCTTACAAATCAAATGTTAAAATTAGATTTCTTACAAATCAAATGTTAAAATTAGATTTCTTACAAATCAAATGTTAAAATTAGATTTCTTACAAATCAAATGTTAAAATTAGATTTCTTACAAATCAAATGTTAAAATTAGATTTCTTACAAATCAAATGTTAAAATTAGATTTCTTACAAATCAAATGTTAAAATTAGATTTCTTACAAATCAAATGTTAAAATTAGATTTCTTACAAATCAAATGTTAAAATTAGATTTCTTACAAATCAAATGTTAAAATTAGATTTCTTACAAATCAAATGTTAAAATTAGATTTCTTACAAATCAAATGTTAAAATTAGATTTCTTACAAATCAAATGTTAAAATTAGATTTCTTACAAATCAAATGTTAAAATTAGATTTCTTACAAATCAAATGTTAAAATTAGATTTCTTACAAATCAAAGGAAATTATATGAAACTGAAGTTTTTAGAAAGTTAAGGCTAAATTGATTAACAGGGCTATTCTAAGAATAGTGCGCATTAACAGGGCTATTCTAAAAAAAAGTGCAGATTAAAATAAGAATTTTAAAAATGTCAAGATTTTATTTTAATAGATTTCACTGGACATAAAATGCTAAACAACTAAAATTATTGATAGAAGCTTAAAAAAACCATAAGACTTGATCTTCATGCAAATCTTGTGCTGACTTTTTTTTTTTTTTTTTTTAATCATCTCACTCCAAGCAAGGCATTCCACTGCCACTATTGTGCATGGGGCTACATAGGGGAAGGTAAAGAGAAAGAGTGGTTAGACATAGGGAATGTCAGGAGGAAGGTGACAGATGAGTAAGGATACCGAGGATGAGGGTTGGGCAGATGGGAAGAGTGTTTGATAGAATGGGAGCAGGTTAGTGTGTTAGGAGGTGTCTATTGACCTTACATTTAAACTCCTGGAGATTGTATCCGTCGGGGAAGCAATCGTGTGGAAGAGAATTCCACAGTCGGGAAGTGCGAGGAAAGATACTGTTGGAGTAGAAGTTGTGGTTGCATTTTATCGGTTTCACTGTAAAAGGGTGGGATCTAGTTGAAAGGGAAATTTGTTTTGTGCCCATTCTCCTGCTATCCTTCTCTCCCTCCAATTTGATCTCTTAATGTTATTTAAAAATAAAAATCAGAGACAGGACTAAAGGGAGATAACCGCATTCAAACTCAAAACATTATCATTGATAACTCTCTCCTCCAATTTGCAAACCCTAGTTACTCTATTCTAAATACTAGATATAATGTAAAAATATCACAATGATGAAATTGTTCAATAATTATTTATAACTATAATTATTTATAACTCATGCATGCAATTACATGTAATCTATAATAATATTTTAAATTTTGAAATCATATTTATTTTTAATATATGCATTTTTTTAAAACCATTTCTAAATCCTTGACTGTCTTTCTACCATTCTGATCCACCTGCTAGCCTCTTCTGCTGCACCATGGGACACACTGCACCATTTGAGGACCACTATCCTAACACATTTACACACACACACTGTTATGTGTTAAGTGTAACAAAAGAAAAAAAAAGTGATTGACCAAAACTCAGAGATAAATCACAGACACATATTTACTTTACGAATAACACAAAATGATATATATACAAAATTTACAATTTTTTGCATTCAAAACAGAAACGTAGAGTTTACTACTATCAGGAGAAGTGTTACAAAGGGGAAGGAAGGGGTCAGTTTCTTTACCCAGTTAAGATAGCGAAGAAGTTTAAGTGCTATACCTTTTGGAAATCCTCAAATGTGTATATAAAGAATAATTATTAGTTTGGTCAATGAAAGAGTCAAAAATATCTATTTACCCATATAGTTCCATAAAGTTCTCTTTCAAGTTTAGTCAGTCAACAACTTTTCTATGAGATTCTTTCGGCTGGATATAAATCCTTGAATCAAAGCTGGAGTTGATAATGTCAGCAAAGCCTCTTAACAACTGACTACTCTCTTCCTAAAACCTATTTTTATAGGGGCTAACACCTAATATTCTAGAATCCTTTAGAATTCTCTAGATTTTATTTGGACATTATAGCATCTTCCAAACTTTCTATTTCTAATTTCCTTATTTTTATGACTAGTTCATGAATTAAAACTTTTTGTAATAACAAGTAGGATTCAAATGAATCCCTTGCTACAACTTTTTTGACATTATTAATATTATTTTTATATATAAATGCATCCTCGTAACACACACACTATATTACTATATTATTATATATGAGAAGTGAGGCAAATAAAATTCCTGGCTCAACCTAGAAGGATCTTTTCTTTGTTGACATATGATACACACTTGACCAATTATGGCTTGGTGAGGTTATTTAACCCATAACTGGTAGTTTTGAATTCAGAGTTGTCCTCTTTCTAGACTGGTTGCCCCATCCCAGGCTATAGGACCCAGTCTGTCCTGCAATTTATTCATAGAAACACAAAACTCAGTGAGGAGAAACAAGATTGTAAATACAGATTCCAGTGGTTAGGGAAGCACATTGGATGATAGTGAGGCTGACAACTTTTCTGATGAAGAAGGGCACAATGGCATTGTGGACGACTATATCTAGGAGAATAAAGGCATCTACTATGTTGACGTTGTCGATGAAACTGCCATGATGTTGTAGCAGTGAATGCAATACTTTTTGTAACATACCAACATAGCAGCAAACAATCTTAAAAATGAAGAAGAGACTTGCGGAGACCAAAATACAGTTTCTACAGAAAGATGCTGTGAATACCATGGATGAAGCATGTGGCTAATAAGGAAGTTTTATGAAAAAAATGGAAACACAAAAATGATGCTTATACTGAATATTAGAAAGAAACAAAATTTCTAGAATGCATAATGAGGAAAGAGAGTTTGGAGAATTTGACACTTGCAGACAGCTTCTGAGACTTGAAAAAGATATCATTCGACTGGCGGTCAAGAGTGAGGAAAAATTTACTCGCCCCAAAATCATTTCTTAATAGTTGCCTTACGTAAACACAGCGTGAATCTCTGACAAAAAACAAAAAATGAAATTTTAATTACAATTTCGAATGTGTTAAAAAGGATTTAAAAAATAACAACAAAATTTGATCTTTCCTCTTGATAATAACATAAATATTTTAATGATAAAACTTTGTTTTTATTAAGTTTGAGCCCTTTTAACATCATAATATGCTGTTTTTTTTAGCGGGGTGGCAAGTGAGTGACAGTATCTAAATTCATAGTCTCTTTCTTCTGTTTGATTACAACCGCCATCTCATAGATGATAAATAATAACAAATCTGATTTTTTAAACGATTTTCTATAAAAAAATTACTTGTATAATTTGTTTTTCAGTGCGTGGTTGAAAGAAGTATGCATATTTTTTTTTCTATCAAATGTTCGTTTTTATTTTTTGTAAGCGGGGAGGAAATATAGAATATTTTTCAAAATGAGTTTCTAAAAATCTATGAGCGTTGGGCAACAAAGACATTTTGGCTCTGCTCTAGAAGCGTTAATTAAACAAATGTTTACATTGACCGGGACAATAAAAGTGAGATCTAAAGAGTTCAATCATATCATAGTGAGTCATTCTAAGTAACATCTTCAATGGCATACTTTTCGGTTGTAAAAGTTGGGTTGGGTTTTTCTATATTTGAACGGACACGTTTCATTTCTAGATTTTTTAATAAAAAAATGACATTATTTAAAGCAATAAACTTTAATCGCCCAATTAAGTTTTTAATTGACTGAGTCAATTGGGTGAGTGAAATCTCAAAGACTGCTCACAGGACATATCAAGGGAACAGTGAGTAACCTATCTAGCTTGTGTAAATGGATGGTAAAACTAATGTGGGAGGGATTGTGAAAAGGTAGCACTTACTAGGAGCTGCAAATGATAAGTTGTGGAGAGTCATGATCACCCACGTCCTAAAGGGACACATCAAAGACGGAATTATACATTATTTCATACCGTAGATATAATTTACTTTTTGTCATGCTGTCCCAAATATAATGAAACACATGGCCAGGGGAAAATTTTAAATGTTTAATTTTTCTATAATGCTAGAGTGTGTCTTCTTGTGATTCTACAGAAGGATGCTGTGGATATCATGGACCGAGCATGTGAGCAATGACAAGGTGTTGGAAAGAATGGAAACAAAAAGAAGAGACAACTGAAGTTCCTGGGACATGCAATGAGGAAGGAGGCTTGGAGAACCTGATACTAACAGGCCAGATAGAGGGAAAAAGAGACAGAGGAAAGCAGCGGATAACATATTTGAAGGGCCTGAGCAGGTGGAGGACAGAAAGGGGGCTGCAAGATGTTACAAGAGAAAGCATGCCAAGAGCCACCAGGGATAGGGAGACATGAAAGGCCATGATTGCCTATGTTCTGAAAGGACAAAGGAACATAGAAGAAGAAGGGTGAGTCAAAAAGTAATGCTATTATATAGAGAAATAAGGAACACCATCAAACGTATATGATCAATCCCGACTTGGCAGCTTGAATACAGTCACTTTCTCACCGGTACAATGTGGCTTCCTAGTGTCTCTTCTACAAATACTTTCATGGCTTCTGCTCCGATGAACTTAGCTCATTAAACCAATTAAATGCAAATTCTAATCAATCAGCTTCTTTTCTCACACTTCCCGCCTGAGGAATTCCCTTCGGTTTACTTGCTTCCCCAACGGCTACAATCTCCAGGAGTTTAAATGTAAAGTCAACAGTCATCTAACTCACTAACTTGCATCCTCACTCTCACACTCCTTTCTCTGTCCACTCCATTCATCAGTATTCTCATCCTTCTCTTAGCCACTTCCTGACACCCCCTGTAACCTGTTACTCTTTCTCATAATTTTCCTCCTATGTAACCCCCTGCACACCAGTAGACTGCCTTGCTTGGGGCTATATGATTAAAAAAAAAAAAAAAAAAAAAAAAAAAATCATACATCAAGATATATAGCTATAAATCACAGGTTTACATCCCTACTTCTCAACAGTCACCACCTCTTTCAATGGCAGGTTGATTCATTTTCTATGGCTTATCAACCCTTTGCAGGTTATTTAAAGCCAGAAAATATTTTTAAATTGTAAGAATTCTTTTTTGCGGTGGTGGGGGAGGAGATAATAATAGTTTAGTGATACGAGTCTTACTAATTAACCCATAGCTGGTGGTGAAAATGTGGATTCATACCTAATCAAAATCTGACAAAAAACGAACAAGAAATTATAATGCGGTTAAAAACCAGGGGATCAAGTCTACATTACAATTGACATATAAACTGATCCTTCACTTTGTGACCACTTCTTATACATTTATATTCGAGAGAATCTAAATAAATCCAGAAGACATGCTTGTGTCACTAATCATTAATTGATTGATTGATTGGTTGGTTCATTTTCTATGGTTTAACTCTTTTATAGGTTATTTAAGGACAGAAACTATTTTTAGATTACAAGAACATTTATTTTTTGGGATAATAATGGTTTAGCAACACAAGACTTACTAATTAACCCAAAGCTAGCAGGAGAATAGGTGGATTCATTATTTTCAAAATTATATTTGCACATAAAGGAATTTTATTTAATTTATTTGTTTGAAGGTTATTTTTATTCAATACTTGTATTTTAGAAGATATTCTGTTTTTAATTAAACAGTATATTAATACATATAACTCTACCAGCCTAAATATTTTTTGAGAAATTTTGTTATGAAAATATGTGTTGTTTGGAGGATTCAAATCTGTAACCCCTAACAACATATGAGAAACCGTCAATTGATCTAATGTGTCTTAGACTGTTCAACCATGAATGATTTCACAGTCTAAACAAAGCCGATTAAGTGTTAGAAATACAAATGAATTCAGATTTAAATTATATATCTCAAAGAACACCTGCACAAAAAAAAAAAAAATTATATATTTTTCTCATTTCCTTTTCATCATAGTTCATGTGATAGATATCAAAGTATATCTTTTAATAACTCGTTTAAAAAAAAATTAATACTTCTTTGTCAAATGAGCAGAAGTACCTAAGTGACGGTGTAGACACTAGCACCATACCGACATCTCTAAATAGATTCCCAATGATTGTTATATTTTTTTTAATAACATAACAAGTTACATGGGATGATGTCTATATTACAATATTACATTAACCAAGAATATATTGTTCGTGTTTAGTAATATAACGTATATGAAATTAAATAAAAAGTCAGAAGTGCATTAATTCATCTCTTGTTCTCGCTGAAACTTAGGGTTCTTGGGAAGCTCAGTTGAGACACACTGCTCTATGTAATGAAACAAATTTCATTACTTTTTAACTCAGCCTCAAACTTTTAGGCTTAAAAAATAAAATATAGAAAAGTATGTGTTACGATAAATAAAAAGATAAGCATTGAACAAAGACAAATAAAAAAACAAATCAGTCAGTTAAATGCCATACATGATACATGTTTTGGGCGATCATGTCGTTTGTTGTCCTGAGTCAATATCCACTGCACCACAACGCACATCCAAAAATCGGGGAGCCGAGTTTGAATTCTAGTTGAATTCCTTACATGCACTTACATGCAAATACCCTTGGGAAAGGTATTAATCCATCTCTTTCCTCCAGTTATGGGTTAAATAATCGAACAGATTGGGTTCTATAGCCTTGGTCGGCAACCAGTCTACCACAGAAAGCAATGGTAACCTACTGTGGGATAATCTTCTGTCTAGTCAGTCATGTCTCTTTCGAGACATGATCACCTAGAGTGTGTATCATGTATGGCACTTAACTGACTGGATAAAAAAACAAAAAGGATTTTCAATAATATTTGAGATTTTATATATATACACACACACACACACACACAGAGGGTGTATCAAAAATACTTTGACAAACTTTGGGTGTAGGTTCCTCATGCCAAAACAAGAATAAAACTTCATATAAACATATACCCACAAATCCTTTGTTTTTGAGTTAATAAGTTTAAATAAAGTTTACAATAGACTAGGTTACATTTGTCATTTGTGTACATTGTAGTTGTGTAACTTGAGAATTCAAAATAGTCCTTTCGAAAACAAAAGTATAGCACTTAACTTCCTCACTAACTTAACTGGGTAAAGATTCTGACCTTACCTTCCCCTTCCCTCCTCGTAACACTCACCAGTAGTAAACTGTTTTTTGTTTTGAATGCAACGAAAATGGTATATTTGTAAATATTTTATTTGGTGTGTTTTGTAAATGAAATATTTGTCTGTGATTTATCTCTGAGTTTTGGTCAATTATTTTTTTTTTCTCTTTGTTACACTTAATGTAGTTGTGTAACTTGAGAATGCAAAATAGCCCTTTCCAAATCAAAGTGTATATTAGTAATTTGAAATGCAATTGCAGCATGAGTTTGTCCAAAGTGAGTGTGGGTAGGTAATCTAACACACGAGAAAAAAAATACCCCCCTCCCGAGTTCTTCTCATCAGCCATAATTATATTGCCTCGACTCTCGTGGCAGTCGTGAATTTGCGGCACTTTGTCTTCACAAAAGCAATATGGCTTCCCAACAAGATTCTTTTGCGCGCAGATGCCCATGAGATAAGTTTTTTTTTTTCAAACTACACACCCCTCCCCATCTAATGATCACATAGTCATCCATCCATCTGGGCAGTTGGCGTTCTCTTTGCAATCTCCGCAATTTTTGTGCTGAGCCTCTGGAGAACTTCTCCCAATGTTCCCATCACTCTCTGAATCTTCATGAATTACTCTATGGTCAATCAAGAATATGTCTCGGCATGCCATCCACCTCAACATTGTTGCTCAACTGCACTCCAGTTACCGTTTGTTTTTTTTTCATTTTTTTTTCAAACTACACTTAACACATAGCAAAATGAAAATGATCAATTTAACCAGAGCTCAATGTTTATAAATCCACAATTATTTCAACCAACAAGCAGAGCAGCATAACATTTTATACTTAATTTGTTTCTCTTTCTTGTAGATTCAATGTTTAACATGTGCAGTAGTAATTTAACTGAGAAGTGTTCTGTTTAACAATGATGGGATATTCACGTTGCGAGCAGGCAGATATGATTTTTACATATGGTCACGCAAATGGTAATGAAGATGACGCTATACAGCTGTATCTGATTGCATTTCCAAACCAAAGGCAGGCAGGCAGGCAGGCAAGCAGGTCATCCAACTTTTGCTACTGAAACAAGATCAGTGGCACGAGAAACTAGGGATCGAGGAAGACTGAGATCGGCTCGTAGGCCCTGACCATGAAGTACACATTTTACAGGCTGTCGAAGATGATCTAGACATCAGCACATGTCAAGTGTCTTTAGCATGGATCGGGGAAGACTGAGATCGGCTCGTAGGCCTGACCATGAAGTACACATTTTACAGGCTGTCGAAGATGATCTAGACATCAGCACATGTCCAAGTGTCTTTTGTATGGATCGGGGAAGACTGAGATCGGCTCGTAGGCCTGACCATGAAGTACACATTTTACAGGCTGTCGAAGATAGTCTAGACATCAACACATGTCAAGTGTCTTTAGCATGGATCGGGAAGACTGAGATACGGCTGTTAGGCCTGACCATGAAGTACACATTTCACAGGCTGTCGAAGATGATCTAGACATCAGCACATGTCAAGTGTCTTTAGCATGGATCGGGGAAGACTGAGATCGGCTCGTGAGCCTGACCATGAAGTACACATTTTACAGGCTGTCGAAGATGATCTGGAGCATCAGCACATGTCCAGTGTCTTTAGCATGGATCGGGGAAGACTGAGATGTTCGTAGGCCTGACCATGAAGTACACATTTTACAGGCTGTCGAAGATGATCTAGACATCAGCATGTCAAGTGTCTTTAGCATGGATCGGGGAAGACTGAGATCGGCTCGTAGGCCTGACCATGAAGTACACATTTTACAGGCTGTCGAAGATGATCTAGACATCAGCACATGTCAAGTGTCTTTAGCATGGATCGGGAGGCTGAGATCGGCTCGTAGGCCTGACCATAAATACACATTTTACAGGCTGTCGAAGATGATCTAGACATCAGCACATGTCAAGTGTCTTTAGCATGGATCGGGGAAGACTGAGATGCGGCTCGTAGAGCCTGACCATGAAGTACACATTTTGACTGTCGAAGATGATCTAGACATCAGCACATGTCAAGTGTCTTTAGCATGGATCGGGGGAAGACTGAGATCGGCTCGTAGGCCTGACCATGAAGTACACATTTTACAGGCTGTCGAAGATGATCTAGGCCATCCAGCACATGTCAAGTGTCTTTAGCATGTCGTACATCGTATGGTACATGTAGGTTATTTCGAGAGCAGATCTTGTATCCTTATAATTTGCAACATATGCAAGGTCTTTCACCCTCTGATCAATCACCACAGCAGAACTTTTGCTGACAGGTTATTGCACAATCTGCCATCCGTTATCTCTTCAGTCTCGTCTACATTCGAAAAAAGATGGAATAACAAATTTACACAACCAACATTTGTGGGTGTATCCGAATCCAAATGGCACAATACAAGCTAGACACCAGCATCAGTTTACAGTCAATGTGTGGGCTGGAATTGTAGGTGACTGTCAGGTAGGTTCATATGTTCTCTTGGCATGTCTTACGGAAGTCGGCTACAGAAACCATTTCGAACATGCTTCCAGATGTGCTAAAGCAGGAGTTGGCAACCTTTTGGAGAGTGAGGGCCAAAAATCTATGTAGAATCATGGAGGAGGGTCAAACAGCTATGGCTTCAGTGTCGAAGGAGAACCATATTATTAAATATGTGATTAAATATTCTATGTATTTGAAGAAAGCAAAGATTCAATATAATTTAATATCTGACAGGAATTTTGTTAAAAAAAATATTACATCTTAAAAATAAATGTTTCCTAAATCAGTATTGAAAAAAAAAATTCCATTAAAATCGGTTGAAAACACTATTTTATATTCATTTAAAAGTGCCACTCATGAAAGCCATTTCACAGAAAAAGTGAAAGTGAGGCCATAGACTAATTTTGGTGATCCCTACAAATAAAAATTAAAAAAACAAAACATTCTCCAGGTAAAATTCAATGCAATATATTCAGACTATCAACTGTCACTTTGGTTTGGCTTACTTTTATTTATATCGTGTCCAGAGTAAGGTAGTGAGTTGGACAAGATTCGCTTGAGGATGTGGTCCATGGGCCTGGGGTTGCCAACCACTGTGCTAGAGGACGTAATCCTACTAATATGAAGACACATGTGGTTCATGCAGGATCAGGCTCAAGCACATTTTAGTCACATTGTTCACGATGCACTGGCTGACATCTACTATGAAAGATCAGTCCAATGGCCTGCACATTTCCCTGGGCTTTATTTTTTCATTTGTGCAGCCACCTAGAACAGTTGGTTTATGCAGCAGACATTGTTAATGCTGACACGCTTCATCAACGTGCCATGGGCGCGGCCTGTGAAACCATTCAACACCTTGCAGGAGTATTTGAAAGGTTTCACCAATGAGTGGACAGGTACATGGGTGTATAGAGTTTCAGTTTGAGTTTTGTTTAATGGCATATCAACCTCTGTCAGTTAGAGAGAAGGTTGATTTAGTCAGATTTTGATGAAAAATGTTTTTTATCTTTTCCCTCTATTTCATAAAACTGAAGATCTTCTAGTTTCATATTAAAAAATGTATTGCTGATAATTTTTTTCCATCAAAAATGTATATTTTTCTATAAAAGTCTAATTTTATATATATATATATATATATATATATATATATTTCTATAAAAGCCTATTTTTATATTTTCATAGTGTTTTGACCCCAATTTGGCGGGGTTTACTAGTTGTCCATAGCTGGGACCCTAACAGGTGCTACCACTCCGTGTTAGAGTAGACCTGGGAACAACTGCAATTAAGAGGTAGTTCCATGCTCCTCACAACCTCCCAATTACAGGCCTTGCTGCTGGATGCAGTTTAGCATCATACCCAGGACCCCATGGGTGTATAGAAGCAAGCAGAGGACATGTTCAGCATTTGTTATGAGTTGCTTTGAGATACCATGATGACCTTTTGGACATATTTTTATATGAACATTTTACCTTGTTTTGGTGTCACAGGAACCTGCTCCCAAAAGTTTGTAAAAGTATTTTTGATGCACCCTACATTTATATATATATATATATATATATATATATATATATATATTTTTGTTGTCTTTCAACAACATCACCATCAAGTATATCAGACGGTATGAACAGATCCTACACAAAATTAAGACAAAACTTGTCTATATTATTCAATGAAACCTGCATTAATGAAAAAATGCTGCCAAAATACACACAATATATATATATATATATATATATATATATATAGCTCGTTCACCAATATTTTACAGAAATATCATGAGGTGTTATCTAGCAAATGTTAGTGAGTGAAGACAGGAATTGAAAACAAAGGATCCTTGGAGTGTATATACTTCTCTTGAAAGATCACTCATTGGGGTTTGGCCATAACAAAGCCGTTTTTGTTTTGTCGGCCCAATCTCTGCATGCTAGCAACAAGAAAAACAAAAACAAAAGCATGTGCATTTAATAGAATTTATAAAAATCATTTTCAAAATGCTGTTTAGTTTAATGTAAAATTAAAAAAAAAAAAAGAAAAAAAAATTTAATTTCATTAATCAATCCTGACTTGGTGTCTTGACTTCAGTCACTTTCTCACCAATGTGCTGTGGCTTCCCTCTATCTTTTCTACAAATATTTTTATGTCAACTACTCTTACACACAAATACCCTACCCTTGGGAAAGGTATTAATCCATCTCTTCCCTCCAGTTATGGGTTAAATAATAGGACAGATTGGGTTCTGTAGCCTTGGTCGGCAACCAGTCTACTGCAGAAAGCAATGGCAACCTCCTGCGGGATAATCTTCTGCCCAGTCAGTCATGTCTCTTTCGAGACATGATCGCCCAAGCGTGTATCACGTATGGCACTTAACTGACTGACTGACAACCACCCCCACCGATTCCCCAACCACACTTATTTACTTGTCCCACTAGATTGGTATCGTGGTCCCACCCTTTTACTCTCAAAATAGTTAAATGTAAGAGCCTCTTCTACTTGAACAGTTTCTTTTCTTACCTTTCCCATTTGTGAAACTTCTTACCAATTGCTTGCTTCTCTGATAGCTACAATTCCCAAAAGTTTAAATGCAATGTCAACTGCCATTTTCTATCTACCTGATTCCTATTCATCTCTTATCTTTTCTTCGACATCCCCTGTGTGTTGCTTTTTTTCTCTCCCCGTAACCCCAAAGGAGGATCTGCAATATAATCGATCCTGACCTGGCAGCCTACCTTCAATCACTTTCTCACCAATGTGATGTGGCTTCCCTCTGTCTTTTCTATATTTTCTTGATAACTGCCCTTATGAGCTTCTTTCCATAGTGCCCCACCCACATGAATTTAAAGCATGCTACTTGTTTGGTATCAAGGTCCCACCTTCTCACCACTAAAATAGTTAAATGTAACTGCTACTTCTACTTTGACAGTTTCTTTTCTCGCACTTCCCACTTGTGGAACTCCCTTAGGTTTACTTGCTTCCCTCACAGCTACAAAAATTTAAATGCAGCGTCAATTGCTATCTTCTGTTTTCTTCAATCCTGTTCATCTTTTATCCTTTCTTCAATACCCACTGTACCCAGTCTTTTCTCTCACTATAACCACCTGCTCATTAGTGGCAGTTCTGCCTTACTTGGGGTGAAATGATAATAAAAAAAATTTAAAATAATGATTTTTTTTCCACTAAATTCAGAAGCACATATAGCAGTATGGAAAGTTGTTGTGGAGTTATTTTCGCAGTAGAGGCTAGTATTTGTGCTAAAAATCGGTCCTAATAGGTTCAACGTACAAAACGTTAGGAACTTGATATAATATGTATTACACAGTGTAATCTTGCCAGGTTGCTGACTACTTTTGTATTCAATTGTTGACTACTATCGTCCAAAATCGACTGACCCTTGTTCCTCTTACTACTCCTACTTAAATTAGGTGGGAGAGTATTCACTATAGAATAGGTGTGTTTCACCATAACAAAAGTGAATTTGGTATGACAAGTTCAGTTTCCACCCAGTTCTGCTTTTCTTACTTCAGACTAATGTCCTCACAAAAGGAGGCATAAATCCATCTTTGAAACTCCTGAGCATGACAGAAGGGAAATATATATATATATATATATATGATATCGAAATAATGACCTGACACCACAGAAAAGGAATACAAATTTAAACTAACAAAATTTCACGTTCATTTTTTTTTTAATATTCGGGCATATGTTGTCTTTCAGCCAATGCTTCGTCAGAGACCAGTTGTTGACAACTTTGATTATAAGAGATTGATTAGGAAAGAAAGAAAATATGGAGATAGTACTGGAAAACGCTTAAAATTACAAATATTATAAATACATAAAATTAAGAAAGAAAAAAATTAATGCCTTTCCTAAGGGTAATTGCGTTCAAGTGAATGAAATGAATTTGACTGGAATTCAAACTTGGCTCTCCGATTTCTCAATCCAAGCTGAAAACTTTCAAATTTTGGTGTCATTCTGGACTAATTTTTTTGTCCAAATCCATAAATCTGAAGTATTTCTTTCAAAATTATCTGTGTCCTCCTGTAAAACCATCATCTAAAGTGACTTTTCCAAAGTAAATTTTCTCAACATACTAACACCTACTCAAAGTTCTCATAATTAGTGGCACGTGTGACAAACATTAAAGTCAGTAATTTGGTGCTTGCAAAACTTACTAAAAAGGTGTTTAATATCATAAACAGCTATTAATTACTTTTCAATAAAAATTGCTTTACATCATTTATATTGCAATGTTTACGACATTTCAGCTGTCGTACGCTCCAGCCTTCTTCAGATGCTAGGAATTTTGAACCAAACTTTCTTTTGATCACTGGGGTATATAATTCTCATTCCTTAAGGACACATGGCCCAGTGGATATAGGCATTGGTTAGTTCTAGTGACTTGACCCAAAGAGTTTCAATACCTGGCTACAGCAGTTGTGAACAAATAACTTAAAGAGTTGATTTAAAAGGAGATAACTACATGGCATCCGGAAGTGGCATTACACATAGAATGAGAATGATATACCCCAGTGATTGAACTAAAGGGTGTGGTTCAAAATTCCTAGCACCTGACAATGGCCAGAGCATACAACGACTGAAATGACGTAAACATGGCAATAAAGATGAGGGCAACAGTCCAAACAATGTAAATAATGTAAATAATACCTCATCTCAGAAATAAAGACAAATACAGAAGGCCGGAGAGTACAACGGCCAAAACGTCATAAACATGGCAATAAAGATGAGGACAACAGTCTGGACAGTGTAAATAATGTAAATAATACCTCATCTCAGAAAATTTGCTGTTGATGATATTTTGAAATTATGTCTCATTTCATATTATTTTTTATTGTAAATTAAATATTTTTTCCTTTTAATGATTTCCAAACTGATGCTGATGTCTAAATTTATAGTGGATTATCCGTTATAGTGGGTTATCCATTATAGTGAAGTTTAGGTGTGTTGAATTAGATTTGTTTGATTTAGCCATGTTAGTAGATAGCCCACTATAAGAGGGGTACAAAACAAGAAAATCAAATTGTATATAGAAACAACAAGTTTATATATATATATATATATATATATATATATATATATATAATATTATTATTATAGTAAAACGTACCAAGAAAACAGTATCACTAATGACTAAAATCATAAGTCCTACCTTTAACAAAACGTTAAATTAAGTCGTCAAACCCAAAAGGTAACACCAAATGGGTAAAGGGGGATAAAAAAAAGAAACAAACAAAGCAAAAGCTGTGTTTGAAAGAAAAAAAAAAACCCAAGACGAAAACCTTAACAACAAAGAGCTCAATATGAAAGTACGAAAGTAGAGCAAAGACACGAACTAAATCTAAAAGTGAGCCAAAAGTCAAGCGCGGTTTCACTCGCCGGATCGTCAGGACAAAGGCTAACAAATTAGACCAAAAACAGCAAATAAATAGACAGATAAGATGAAACCAAATTAAAAACAAGGGTAAAACAACCTTTATTGAAGACAACAGTAAAAAAAAAAAAGAGACAGAGAGAGAGAAAACCCTAATAGAAAAAAATTAAAGTAAATGATTTTTTAAATGAATGCATTTATTAAGTATTTCTGTTTTAGAATTAAGTAAATTATGAGAAGGCTCGAATAAAGCTATCGCTAATTTTTCTTCACCACAAAATTGGCAAAACTTACTACCCACTTTATATTTAGGGCATTTTTTTAATTATTTCCCATTTTAGAATGAGGTCTTTATTTGTCGTATTTTTTAGATGCCATACATATGTAGCTAAGACAGTGTTGTGGCTATATTTTATGTGCTTAAAAGAACTGTTATGGTTGTAAAATCTTTTTTTTTAAATGTCATGAGTCGCTCCAATGTAGAACTTTTACATCTTTATAAACTCTAACACCGTACATGACACTAGATTGTTGGCAGTGACCATTAATAGGGCATTAATTCTTTCGTCTACAATTACATTTAGGTTTGGAATTAATAACTTCACGTTTTTTTAACTTACTCTTATTGATACCACTAATTATTTTTCCTACGTTAGGTAAACAAGAATAACTTAACTTGATAGTATTTCTATTGAAAATACTATGTAGGCAACTGTCACTACCGAAATGTTTGTCAATTAATTTAAAAAATATAGATCCTATTTTAGTTTTAACTTCCTTATTGAAAGGGGGATTAAACCAGATTATATTCCTGGCTCTGTTATGAGAATTACAGTTGCTAGGAGCAGTGTATTGTAAAGTATCTTTATATCCACTTTTCAATAAAGCAGATTGGTAAATTTCCTTATGTTTATCAAATATATTGATATTGGACGAGTTATAAGACAGCCTATATCCTATATTTTTGGGGATGGCTTTTAAGATATGTTGGGGATGGTTAGAATTTTTGTTCACATAAATTGGGTTATGATTGATTTTAGTGTACGGTGCAATGTAACCAGTGTTTAAATCTAATGTAATGTCCAAGTAATTCACTATTTTCAAGTTACACTCTATGTCAATGTTAAATCCGTTAGTTTTAAAGAAGTTATGCAACTTCTTGCGTAATTTATCACAAATTTGGAGGGAACTATGGTCGACTATAATCAGACCGTCATCACGGTATAATCCGTGATTATGGAAATCAATTAAGTTATTGAGTTTATATAGGAGGAGGCAACCAACCAACTCCGCACCATCATGCGCCCCCATGGGATTATCAAATCCCTCGGCATCAGTTTTTTTTAATCCATAAGTTATCATCATGATATAATAGCGTTTTACGACAGTGGTTAATTATATCTATTTCATTATCTGAGATTTCATTGAATTCTTTTGCTAAATTAATAGCTTCAAGTAAAGTATTTGATGTAATTGAAGGGTAATAGTCTTTAATGTCAGACTTAATAAAAGCTGATTTATTAAATTTCTGGGACTTGTTAAACCAATTTATGCAATCTAAAGTAGATTGCCATTGATTAATATTTAAGAATAAACATAAAGTTACACATAGTCTTTGTAAAATTATTTTACTAATTTTACCTAATTCTGTTTTTGTGGGGTTTAATAGTCTAAAATCGGGATTCAATGGAAACAAATTTTTATGGTCCTTGACTGGTTTTGATTTGGTATCATCTTATCTGTCTATTTATTTGCTGTTTTTTGTCTAATTTGTTAGCCTTTGTCCTGACAATCCGGCGAGTGAAACCGCTGTCGACTTTTGGCGCACTTTTAGATTTAGTTCGTATATATATATATATATATATATATATATATTTTAATCCAGATACTTTAATCCAAGTGAAAAAAGCAGGAAGGTAAATTCCAAAAACCCGATCCTAATTAATATTAAAAATTTTATTTTAATATTAAAAAATGATACAGGAAGAGAGCTCCATGTAATAAAATATTACAGAAACTGATTTTTCTCCAGTTTCTGAAAGGATTTTTCGGTTGTTGAGGTGATGTGTTATCCCCCGTGGGGATTTTCATATCGGAATGGTCATTCAACATCATTGAATTAATCCTTTTTTAATTTATATATATATATATATATATATATATATAGAGAGAGAGAGAGAGAGAGAGAGAGAGGAGGTTCTTACAAATAAAAGTAATGCCTTTTGGTTTGTGTGTATGTATGAGCATTTGATTGTTAGGAGTGTCTTTGAAATCTTCACTAATCTTTAGGGTACCGGTCAGTTATTAAGTAGATTGGTGAACGGTGAAGAAAAATAAGACGAGTGTGAAAGAGAAGCTATAATAATATGATCCTTGATGTTTGTCAAGGGATGTGTTGATTAAGTTTATATTTTGTCTACTGCAACAGTCTTCTTGTCTCGTTCTTTTATTTCATTTTCTGCGGCTCCAAACAAGTCATTTGGGAATTCACACCCTGATATAATCCTGGGATTCCCATTGAATGATAAACAAATTCGTGTCGGCTGTCAAAAGGGTCCGTAAAAGGAATTTGATATTTTTTTTTTTATTATAATTAAAAGATTACTTGAATTTTTTTTTTTAGATGTTTCCTAGTTTGTTATTTGCCGAAAACATTTCACATCGATGTGTAAAATTTTGAGTTTTGTGTAGAAAGTTTCCTTTTTTTTCCCACAAAATCAATGAGTGAGATTTGAAATTTAAATTTACAATTTGTTTTGTTTACTACAATGAAATCTGGAAAAAAAATACAAAACCATACTAGATTTAAAGAAACCTAATGAAAGATTGAATCGGGGAGCGGAGTTCGAATTCCAGTTGAATTCATTGCATTCACTAATGCGCAAATACCCTTAGGAAATGTATTAATCCGTCTCTTCCTTCAAGTTATGGGTTAAATAACATGACAGATTGGGTTCTATAGCCTTGGCTGGCATCCAGTCTACCACAGAAAGCAATGGCAACCTACTGCGGGATAATCTTCTGCCCAGTCAGTCATGTTTCTTTCGAGACATGATCGTCTAAGCATGTATCACATATGGCACTTGACTGACTGAATGAAAGATTTACCTCCCTTTATGGCAATACAACATTAGCTAGATATTATCTCCCTGGTAAACAAATAAATCCAATTTGACCCGATTTTATCGTGTTTATTTTTATTCTTGGAAAAAATGGGATTGATTTCTAAACTAGAGTCTAAGATGTAGCAGACTTTCAGACACAAGCTTAAATGAAACAAACCTGCATCTTATACACACAGGTTTAAGGCAGTTTCTTGATGTTCTCCTCTTCCTTTTTATAAAATGTAAATGCAAATTCTACTCCAGCAGCTTCTTTTCTCGCACTTCCCGCATGTGGAATTCTCTTGTTTACTTGCTTCCCCAACAGCTACAATCTCCAAAAATTTAAATGTAACGTCAAGTCATCTCCTATTTCACTAACTTGCATCCTCTCTCTCATGCTCCTTTCTCCGTCCACTCCACTCTCATCAGTATTCTTATCCTTCTTTTACCCACTTCTTGACACCCCCTATAATCTGTCACTCTTTCTTATAACTTTCCTCCTATGTAACCCCCTGCAAAACAGTGGCAGTAAAATGCCTTGCTTGGGGTGATATAATCATAAAAAAAATAAAATTTCTATACTATTATAATATGGATATAAAGTGGGGGATTAATTCTACATTAAAATCAATATATAAATTGATCCCTCACTTTATGGTCTCATTCATCCTTCTCTTACCCACTTCCTGACACTCTTTCTCATAATTTTCTTCCTATGTAACCCCCTGCAAAATAGTGGCAGTAAAATACCTTGCTTGGGGCAATATGATAATAAAAAAAAAAAAAAAAAAAAAAAAATCCTAACCAATCAATAAAATAATCAGTACTCACTTCAGCAGCCATCTTGTCAAAATGTTTACGTTTCTGAAAAAGAAAAAAAAAAAAGATTTTTTTTCTTTAAATATTACCAAAATAATCAAGCACCTGAAAACTCAAATCATGTTCTTAAATAACTTTGTCACACCAAGACTTTTATATGGATGCCATGAATGGCACCAAACTTGATTAGAAATGTATAAACTGTTAGTTGTATAAAACAGCTTTTTAAGATCAGTGGTGAAAAAACTTGGAACGAATGAAGCTGTAGGTATTAGAAAAAACAATTTTATTTTTAAGCCTAATACCAATTAATTAAACAAATTAGCTGGTCCTCGACACCAATGAAATTAGCTGGTCCTCGACACCAATGAAATTAGCTGGTCCTCGACACCAATGAAATTAGCTGGTCCTCGACACCAATGAAATTAGCTGGTCCTCGACACCAATTGTTACGGTAGAGCTAGTGGCCATGGTTAAAAGTCAATCAATAGCAGAAATGCCCAACAAACAAAACTGACAAAGTTTGCAATAACAAGAAAAACAAAACAAAACAACATGTAGTATAAAGCAAGCAAATAACATATTCAGTCAGTCAATTGAGTGTCATATATGATACACAATTAGGCGATCATGTCTTGAAAGAAACATGACTGACTGGGCAGAAGATTATCCCCCAGTAGGTTGCCATTATTTTGTGCAGTAGACTGGTTGCCAGCCAAAACTATAAAACCCAATCTGTCCTGTTGTTTAACCCATATCTGGAAGGAAGAGACGGATTAATACCTTTCCCAAGGGTATTTGCGTGTAAGTGAATGCAAAGAATTCAGCTGGAATTTGAACTCGGCTCCCCGATTTCTCGTTCTCAGCCAATATCCACTGCACCGCAACGCACATCCTAAAATGATATATACAAGGCAAATTAACAGAAATAAGGCAATAGCTTCACAAAGTAAAAGTTGGGGTTGACACACAAGAGCAAACATAGCATTCTGACTTCAAGACAAAACAGAATGGAACCGAGTCAAATGAAGCCAATAACCGGCTTATTTTATTGGCTAGAAAGAAATCCCAGCATGCATTTGTGTGCATGTTCTGCCTATAAATATGTGCAGAGTGCTTCTGCCTATAAATTAGGGAGGGAAAGTATTTTGCAGTCATTTCCATGATTAGGTTGGCATGCTGTGGTGAGATTACAATGGCCGAGTCTCCCAGGCTGACTGTTACATTGACAGTGTCACCATTTACTTGGTCATCAACTGTGGCCAAAAAAGATGCAGCACACTAGGAAAAGATGAGTCTGCAGTACAAAGACTACATCAACAGCAATGAGTTGGTATACATTCCCAAAGCTTGAGATCTACATGCTATCACAGTGAGAACCATCTCCCTGATGTCAAAACCCAAAAGCTAATCACTGTCAGCAGGGAGGCAATGGAGGAGGCTCTAAAACGACAAATGGTTGCCAAGATTTTGGAACCAAAGAACGAGAGCAATGTTGGACATCCGGCTGGGGACGGAAAACAAGGCTAAGAAACTGGCAGGAGGTGTTCTTACGACAAAGAATATTGGCTTGCAAACTGAATATACGGGTACAAGATTAATAAGACTAAAGGTACACAGCGTACGATTAGATATCACTACCAACCATGTAGGAGGCTTCTTTATGAATTTTAGCAAAGTAAACTGCAAGAAAACCGAATGCATGGTCAGGGCAGCCTAATATGCCAAATACAGGTCAGGGATACTAGAATCAAGCAGGTACAAAAATTTAAATACCTGGGAAGTGTTATAACAGAAGACAGAAAGTATGACACAGAGATCCGAAGGCGAATTGGCATGTTGAAGGAAACATTCCAGAAATTGAGTAAAGTATTAAAAAACAGGACACTTTCGCTAGAAACAAGGAAGAGAGTACTAGATTGCTATGTGATGTGTGTTCTTCAATACGGCAGTGAATGCTGGACAATATCATCAAAGATTAAGGAAAAACTTGAAGCAACTGAAATATGGTTCTACAGAAGGATGCTGCGAATATCATGGATCGAGCATGTGAGCAATGATGAGGTCCTAGAAATGATAGAAACAAATGGAAATTAATACTGAGCATCAGGAAGAGACAGCTGAAGTTCCTGGGATGCAATGAGGAAGGAGGGCTTGGAGAATCTGATACTAACAGGCCAGATAGAGGGAAAAAGAGACAGGGGAAAGCAACGGATAACATATTTGAAGGACATAATCAGGTGGATGGTGGAACGAGGGTTGCATGGTGTAACAAGAGAAAGGCGTGCTAAGAGCCACCAGGGATAGGAAGACGTGGAAAGCCATGATCGCCTACGTCCTGAAGGGACAGGGCACATAGAAGAAGTATCCCATGTTGAAAGCAAAAAAGGAGTGCTAACTAAAGACTTTTGTCTCCAGGTCACTCTAAACAGATATGAGTTCCAGAGGGCTGCGCTGTTAGGCAGGGGGTCAAAAGCTGTTGATAGTGGTAGAGGAAAGGAGTCCTCACTGCTAGTCATTTGGTGCTGTGGGGCACTTGTCTAAAATGTGCCACGCCAAGAAACTGCTGATGTCACCGGTAATATTGCTAAAATCTACAGCACCAGAAGAGGCAGTGGTGGTGGCAGAAAAGTTTAACCAGCTTGCCAGTGATTCTTTAGATTAGACAGAGGTTGTGAGGGGGAGGAAAAAATCTACTAACCCTCCTCTGTCTCAGCAGGATGTCCCATCAAAAAATGGCATTATCACCAGGCAAACAGAAACCTCAAAAGATGTCCCTTAACAAGCAGCAGGAGAAATAGGGGTAGCAACAAAAAACAGTTCTCCAGAGAGTACACCAAAAGCAGCCAGAAGATTTAACTCAGCTGGGGTTGCATATGGAGACTTGATTTTCATCACTAAAAAATGGGAGGGAAGAAGAGGAAGAAGGTAAAGAGGGGAAAAATAACTTTAAAAAATAAAAATAAAAAAGCAGAAAACTGATTGAAGCAGGGCAGAAAAGGCTCCAGTAGATGCCAAAACACAATTCACCTCTGCTATTTCAGTTAAAGAAATGCAGATCCCAGTCAAAGTAAGAAGTCTCTCTTCTTTTTCCCTCTATAGCCCCATCTACTCCCTCCCCGAACCCACTCCATGAAAGGGAAAAAAAAAAAGCAATACCCTAAAGGGGGAAAAACTCTGCGATCACTTGGCAGGAGTGAAGGACACATTCTCATGTTCAGGATGGTCGAAATGAAGTCTTCTAAGCTGAAGAAATTTTCACAGCTCAATGTAGGGGGGAAGGGTCCTGGTGCTTCTCCACTCCTCTTTGTATAGGGCTCAGAAACTAAAATTGCCAGCAGATGTTGGCAACAACATCTTGGACAGATGAATTACATCTGAGATGAGAACAAGCGGCTTGAGACAGTTTGTCGGGGTCCTGAATCCCATAGACTTTCGTCCAGTATACGTATAAGAGATCCAACTTGAGAAATGGAGAATAAGCTAGCCACCGTGAATGAGAGGGGCTTGAGAGATCAGAGTAAAGCTGCCCGCCTGCTTCATGATCTCTTGTCACTCAGGGTAGATGTGGTTGCAATCCATTCTAGTTAACGTCCAGCAACTTTATTGTCTATTCAGCATATAGGGACCAGCTGGTCAGAGGCGTTTCTTTATTTGTTAAACGTACATTAGGTATGGAGGTGAACCTTTGCCATGTCAATGCAGAAGCAGGTTGATCATGGCCGATATTGCTGTGTGAGCCTTTTTTTTTTTTGGAGAGCCATTCCTGGTGGATACTTCGTGCTCAGTCTTTTTCGCAATAAAGTTTTTCACAATAAAGTTCTTGGAAAATATACCGACAGGAGTTCTCTATCTTTGAATGTAAATGAAAAGATTCGTACTTAAGGTTTACATTCAGGATTCCAAATCAGATAATAGTAAGAATATTTCGTTCAAGAATGAGTCATTAAGAATTGATGAAGTCTTTGAAGTAGTTGAATTTTTATAAGTGACGGATTTTCATTTCCAAACTAAGATTCATTTCCAACTGGTGTATTTTAGGCGCGTTTTTTTTTTTATATCGTCTGGCCATGCATCAATTGTGTGGGCTGATTGGAGCAAATTATTCAAATTCTAGGAAAGGTGGTTCTAAGAAATGGTGTAATTTACGCTGACCAATCAGCATTCAGCATATTGCCTTCTACAACTTGCATAGCAACGAACTTGGGGAGGTTTGTTGTCGCTTGTTCTACACTGAATAAAAATTAAGAAGTGCACTGTAACACCACCATTTGGCATTCAATGACCCAACAAGCTTTCAAAAGTGAGGTAACGCACTGTTGTAGAGGAACGTTAGGTCAGTATTTAATATGGACAAAACTACATTCAACATACATTCTTCAAAAATATATTTTAAGAATAATCGACAAAACAAACATTGTCATAATAGCAAATATAAATTTGTATTAAAATATACAATGGTGATGAAAAAATAAACATGTTAGGAGCAGAGAATTTATCAATGTAGGTAAAAAGATTGATTGAAATGTGGCATAAGGAAACTCAGATGTGTGAGTTAATATGTCCGGAGAACAAAAATTGAGTTGTCTCCCTTTAGCTGTAAAGTTCAAAGAAAATAGGATTGTTAAATGTTCATGAAGCATAGGGAGATGGTTAATGTTCCTTTGATTCGGTCTTGTGTCAGACTTAACCGAACTCCCTACAGCTTACAAGTTTTATGCAGAGTTATAATCATCAGAAAGTTTTTCATCATCAGAAGGTTGGTTGTCAGTTGGAATGTGTGGATTAGTGTAGAAGAGTGGAATAATGAAATATATATTTTGAATGTTAAAATAGAAATTTATTAAAAGGAATAACAAGAATTCCTAGAAATTAATGTTCAATGAGAAAGTCAAGTGTAGAATTTGTACAAAATGTTCGTAGTAGTAATTGTTGAAATAGATAAGGAGAAAGAGGACAATGTCCAGGTTGCTTGAAGTTTGAAGTTACATTTTAGACGTGTCTCTCTTTCACTGCTCCCATCTCTGATTCTTTATATCGTCCTTTTGGAATTTCGCCCTAGATCGCTAAGTCTTGCAAGTTGCTCCCATTGCACTGGAAGTTACATTTTAATGTTGTCTTTATTGCTGCTTCCATCTGACGGACATTGATGAAGTCCTTTTATTGTAATCTAGATATTTTTGTAAGTAGTTGCGAAGTCCTTTTCAATCTTCCAAGTGCTGCTCCCCTTGTCAAAAATCATTTTAACACCGACTTGCGAAATCTTGTTTCAACTTTTTCGTTAAGCACATGGTCAATCCTTTTTCTATTTGGGAAAACCAGGATTTCACATGTGAACTTTTGTAAAAGTGAAGAAGAGAGTTGATTTTAATTAATTTCTTATCCACTGCATTCACATGTTCTGAAAGATAATAAGCTTGCTGGAGAGTAAGTTATGAGAAGATGTTTGTTAAGTAATGTAGTGTGTGTGTTGAAAGGGTTATTTCAGCTTGGCAGTTTAAAAGGTATGAGTGAGTGAATGAAGTTTAGACTGATGTGGACTCTTGTGGCAAATAAAAACTCACTGGTTAAAGAGACAAATTTCAGAGTTTATATACCTGTCAGGTAGGATCAACTTTGCTATGTGGGTAAACTTTGTCTTACGTGCCAAAGTTTCTATCGGAAAGAATCAACCCATCAAAACTTGAGATTTTGTAAAATTAAGGAAGCTATTTGAAGCCACCTTCAACCAAAAGTGCACGAAATTTTACTAAAAGAGATAGGACAAGAATAGTGTGGGTTCATCAAAGACACTGGAACAAGGGAGGCCATATTTATGATTAGGATGCTCTTCGAAAAGGCAATACAAATGAAGAAGGACTTGTACTTATGTTTAATCGATTATACAAAGGCGTTCGACAAAATATATCACCAGGAATTGATGGAGATGCTCAGCAGCCTCGACATTTTTTTTTTTAATCATCTCACCCCAAGCAAGGCATTCCACTGCCACTATTGCGCATGGGGCTACATAGGGAATGTCAGGAGGAATGAATGTTAGACATAGGGAATGTCAGGAGGAATGAATGTTAGACATAGGGAATGTCAGGAGGAATGAATGTTAGACATAGGGAATGTCAGGAGGAATGAATGTTAGACATAGGGAATGTCAGGAGGAATGAATGTTAGACATAGGGAATGTCAGGAGGAATGAATGTTAGACATAGGGAATGTCAGGAGGAATGAATGTTAGACATAGGGAATGTCAGGAGGAATGAATGTTAGACATAGGGAATGTCAGGAGGAATGAATGTTAGACATAGGGAATGTCAGGAGGAATGAATGTTAGACATAGGGAATGTCAGGAGGAATGAATGTTAGACATAGGGAATGTCAGGAGGAATGAATGTTAGACATAGGGAATGTCAGGAGGAATGAATGTTAGACATAGGGAATGTCAGGAGGAATGAATGTTAGACATAGGGAATGTCAGGAGGAATGAATGTTAGACATAGGGAATGTCAGGAGGAATGAATGTTAGACATAGGGAATGTCAGGAGGAATGAATGTTAGACATAGGGAATGTCAGGAGGAATGAATGTTAGACATAGGGAATGTCAGGAGGAATGAATGTTAGACATAGGGAATGTCAGGAGGAATGAATGTTAGACATAGGGAATGTCAGGAGGAATGAATGTTAGACATAGGGAATGTCAGGAGGAATGAATGTTAGACATAGGGAATGTCAGGAGGAATGAATGTTAGACATAGGGAATGTCAGGAGGAATGGGAGCAGGTTAGTGTGTTAGGAGGTGTCTATTGACCTTACATTTAAACTCCTGGAGATTGTATCCGTCGGGGAAGCAATCGTGTGGAAGGGAATTCCACAGTCGGGAAGTGCGAGGAAAGAAACTGTTGGAGTAGAAGTTGCGGTTGCATTTTATCAGTTTCACTGTAAAAGGGTGGGATCTAGTTGCTAATCTAGTGTCTCGTGCAAATTCGTATTTAGGGGGCACCAGTGATCTAAGTTAATTGGAGCAGAAGCCGTGAAAGTATTTATAGAAGAGACACAGGGAAGCCACGTCGCACCGGTGGGAGACAGACTGCAGGCGGTCTGTCAAGTCGGTATCTATCACATTACAGACCCTCCTCTGAACCTTATCGAGAAGCCTGAGGAGAATAGCAGGGGCACCCGACCAGATATAGCAGCAGTATTCAATGCACGGGTGGATGGTAGATTTATATATGTGCAGGATAGATTTAGATGGAAAAAACTTCCGGGCCCTACACAGAGAACCGACTTTCATAGCAGCGGATTTAGCAATGGATTCGATATAGTCATTCCATTTGAGGTCCGCTGGAAGTGTGAGACCAAGGAGGCGTAGTGTTTTAATCTCTGGGAGGCAAGCCTGGTCCATGGGAGGTAGGTGAGATTGTCGATGATGGTTAATTGAGAGTAGCTTTGTTTTAGAAGCATTAAAATTTACTAGCCATTTCTTACCCCAGTCCAATATGGATTGGAGGTCTTTTTCAATCTCGGCTGCGAGGTTAGCTTTGACGCCTACACCAGATTTTTGTAGGAGGCAAGAGTAAATTGTGGTGTCATCGGCGTACAAACCTACTTGGGCTCTTATGGAATCAGGGAGATCATATTTTGGAAAAGACATAAGAATAATCAATAATCTTTCATATTTTGGAAAGACATAAGAATAATCAAGAATCTCTACTGGCAAAAAACCGCCTGCATACGGACAGGTAACGAATTCAGCAAATATACAAAGATAGAAAGGGGTGTAAGACAAGGATGTGTCTTTTCACCGGATCTATTCAATTTGTACAGCAAGACTATTCTGAGGACCCTAGATGTTATGTGTTATGGAGAAACACGCCTATTCTTCAGATAATGGACTCTCCCTCCTATATTAATAAGAGTTAACAGGAGTTCTTGAGAAGTTCTTAGGAGTTCTATTGAAGTTCAGTAGAACTATGAGGCAGTTGATATTAGTCAGCAGTGAGCCGAATACTAAGGAGTCAGTGTTCAGTGAAAGATTACCAAGTTCCTAACATTTTGGGTAAGTTAAGTTGATTAGCAACCGACATAGCACGATTATAACCTTCAGTGTGAAAAACTACTCCACAACATAACTGGCAACAAGGATCTACGGATTCCCTCGGATAAGGAGAGAAAACTTGTTTTTTCTCAAGGCAAAAGTTGCCACAACAAAAATTGTGAAGTCACGCAAAGTAGTAGGAGAGAAAATTATTTTCTTTCACACCAAAGAAATTTGGCAAATAAATACCAACACGACAGTTGGCTGAAAAAAATTGCAAAGTTACGAATACTTTGACAACAAGATCTAAGTCACAAAGCAACAAAATTTTTGCTCAGAAGACTTTAAAAAGTGTGGAGTAGTTAAAAAAGACAATTTTGGGGCAACGAAATTCACACACGTAAAAAAAATATAAAATAAAAATAAAATAAATAAATATATGTTGTTGTATTCTCAATATACAGTTGCTCAATTGGTCACGAATTATGAATTCGTCTGACCCCCCCCACCTCAACAACATAAGACGTGGTATAAATTTCTTGCATAAAAATGGAGGAATTTTAAGGGTTTATTCCATGAATTTTTTAAATTCCAGGTGGAACAGCAAAGTAAAAATTTTAGAACAGCAAAGTACATTCCAGAAGCAAATTCAGGAGGAAATTTTCTGACAAGCAGTCAACAAAATATGGTACAGATGCAAATGGAATT